>JARBWK010000010.1:89408582-89752909 GCA_030556195.1 Anolis apletophallus
TTGAAGTTCCTCCTTACAAATGTCTCTGTGACATCATTTCAAACACAAGCCTCAAAATAAACCCCTCACATTGGGTGGCCAAGATTGTTATGGTGGCAGCTTGATTGAAAAAAGATCCTCAAGTGAAGACGCTAGCTGTAGGCGGCGATTCTTTACAAACCATATCTAAAAAACTAGAGCTAATGTGGTCTATCCAATGGAATTTTCTGAATTAGCATCCCAATTAACCCCAGGAAGAGGCCTAAAAACCTCTGTTGAGCTGTGTTATCTCTGTCTTAGCTAATCAGAAGAAATATACCTTTGTTAAAAAATCGAGTTATGCAATAAACAAAGATGGACTTTTACAATTAAAATATCCTGTTTTGTACTTAGTTATGTGTTAAGTCTACACAAGGTCACTGGGATAAAAACCAAAGGTCACTGCTAGTGCCAGCCTCACCACCCTCAAATGCTTACAGCAGCCATCTTGAATAGTTGACAGGTTGAGAGGACTTCTCTCCAGGCAGTTTACATAGGCAAAGTGAAGAGTGAAGGTAAGTGTTGTACCTTGACTTCCCCTGCAGGCTCACTACTGCAATCCTTGCTAGGGGCCTCCATGTGTGCTCTTCTCCAGGTTATATAGTTCTTGTTACTAGAAATCCCACTGTCTATGATTACTTGCCCTACCTTTTAATACAAATGATATTGTATCACCTTTAAGATTAATGGAAATAAGTTTGTAGTACAGGCTACGAACCCCAAGTTACGAACAAGATAGGTTGTGTAGGTTTGTTCTTAAGTTGAATTTGTTTGTCAGTGGGAACAGTTACATTTTAAAGTGTAACTCCAGCCTGAAAGATCTATCGTTCAGCTTTGGATAATATGGGAAAAAGTTAATACCCCTGTGGTGTGTTGTTTTGCTGCCTGTGTCCGTTCAGAAAATTTTGCCTCACTTTCTATCCCTGTCATAATTGGATTTTGAAAAATTTAGCCTGTTGTGGAAATACAGACTGGTGAGGAAGCTTCAGTGGAGACCAACTTTCCCCATGATAATCCTTTCAGGAGTGAATTTCCCTTCTTAGCGGTAGATTTCTATCACTTCCTGTTGTCTCAATCCCGTTCTTAATTGTGAGTCATTTGTAAGTTGGATGTTTGTAACTCAAGATCTGCCTGTATAGGATTCATGGAGTGAAAACAAATATCTGGATGGACCTTTATACCCATGAATGAGCAGGCAATAATAATAATAATAATAATGTATTCTGCCCTATGTGATAGTAATGCAAATGAAAAACTTGTGGGTATGGCGATGAAGCTTTTTCCCCATCTCATAAGTGCTACAATATCTCTCTGCATACTAATAGTAAAAACAAATAATACAACAGTACAATGTGCATTATCATTTCCCCCCTAAATGCACTGGTCTGGCTTCTGTCTAATATTTTATAATAGAACAGTACTGTGTGTTGTTCATGCATAAATACCAACCTCTTGTGTCAAGCTGCCCTTGTTCAAGCAAAGTCTCATCTATGACCAGGGAGGTCTTGCTTGCCAGCTGTAATACTCCACTAACCAAGCGATTCGCTGTGTAGTCTTTGTGTGGGTTAAACTGCAAGCGGTTCATGTTCTCTATGGTCATTTGCAGGAGGTAGGACTGCCAAGAAAAACACACGCTTTGAGTTGTCAGCTAGAAAGTGCCCCTAATAGACAATAAAGCTACTGTATAAACAGAAGAAATCTGATGTGCAAAAAAAGCTGTTTGGAAAGAGAGGCTCTAATAGCTAAAAACAGCCACTGGAATACAACCCAATTGTTTTGGAGAAACAAATCTTTACTCTAAAATGTATATGACTAATAAAGAGAAGATGAATATGAATGTATTAAGGTTTTGTGTCAGCATGGTGTAATGGTTTTAGTGTTGGACCAGAACTCTGGGAAAGTAGGGATTGAATCCCTGCTTGGCCATGGAAACTCATAGGGTGATCTTGGACAAGTCATACTCTTTCAGTCTCAGAGCAAATCCTCTATGAAAAGCCCCATGACTGAGTTACCAATGTGTGGACTACTGTGATTAATTATAGTTGGGTTATAATAGGTCAGAAATGACTTGAAGGCACACAACAACTATGGTTTTGTGCTGTGTTTAAAAAGACAGAATGCTACACATACTGAAAGCCACACATTAAGATGACATATTGTTCAAGGGCACTTACAATGCCATGCAAGTAACCCATATTTCTCCCAAATATGTAATAGAATTCCTTAGATCAGTGGTTCTTAAACTATGAAGCTCTGTGAAGCACAGTCAGGGGCTCTACAGGGCCCCCCCGGCACCCCCCCCCCAGGAAGCAATCTGCCCATGGAACTTCGTTGCTGCTGACATGACGTGTGGGGCCTTCCTGCCCATGGCGCAGCCTGCAGGGCCTTCCTGCTGCTGCCAGGGCCTGTGTGGCCTTCCTGGCAGCAGCGCGTCCTGTGGGTCCTTCCCGCCACCTGGTTCTTAGGCAACTGTCCATTCTCCTTTACACCCAATCACCATAGTAGAGATAAGTAGAGACAGTAGAGTCTCACTTATTCAACCTTTGTTTATCCAACCTTCTGTGTTATCTGACACTCTTATTCAACACCCCTCGCACCCTTTTCCTCCAGTATTTCCCCTTTGGAGGCCATGTTTTTAGTTCCTTCTTTCATCCCCATTTTAGCTAGTACCACTATGCGGACTCCAAACGAGGAGCCAGAGCATAATCGTTCTGCCCCCCCCCCCCCCAAATGGTTCAGTCTGAGGTGGAAGAAGGGGCTGTGGTATGTGGGAGTTTGTAAGAAAAATGGGAAAAGAAAAAAAAATGAAGGTGGGCAGGAGGCATGGTTAGGTTCGGTCGGAATCGTCGTAATTCAGAATAAATTCAGAAAGATTTGCTTATTGAAGCGATTTTGAAGTTTTTAAGGAAACTAGAAGTCCCTTTGCCCTTCTGAAGCTTGTTCCGCCATTTCTGTTACAAAGTAGTAAGTGACTCGGAAATTATTCCTGGCCTTGGCTCAAGCCTGGGAAACGTTTTAAATTTGAGTGGCTGACTTTCCTCCACTCCTTTCCCCATGAGCCTGGGAAGCATTTTAAAATGGAGTGGCTCACTTTCCTCCTCTCTTCTCCCCATGAGCCTGGGAAGCATTTTAAAACTGAGTAGCTGATTATCTTGCCTTTCTTCTGAAATGCATCTGAGCTAGCTTTCAAGGACTAGAACATAAACACTCTAGGGAAGCTGATATCTGTCTTTTACGGGTCTGCTTCCAGCATATTCAGTAAAATATCCAGTACAGTATAAGTAGTCAATATAGCAAAATACCCATACAGTCAACTAGTGCACTATAATTAAAGTCAAAAACCATACAAATGCAATTCTTACTGCAGGAACAAGCTGTTGAATAATGCGGTATATATGCTCTGTGAAGACACTGTTTCTTGGACAGCCACTAAGGTTCACTGTGAATTTTCCCAGAGGAAGGACATCTCTTCTTGCATAGCTGGACAAGAAAGAAAAATTCAGCATTGAGAGAGCGCTGAGAGTCATGATTAAAAGTTACTGGCAAGTTCATGATTTTGTGTATTTGTGTCTGTTACCCTCAAAGTCACAAATTATCTAAAAATGAGGTCAGTTCTGAAAACTTAACTGGTCTTACTTTTGTACATTAACAGTGGTTTCAGCTTGATATACAGATTGGTTAAGCATTAGTTTTGTGCATTTGTATAGGATCGCTATCTGTTTATTTTTGTTTAATTCGTATGGCCCCATGTTCGCTTTTGAGTGCCACTTCCAAAAAATGTGCCTTTACAAATGAGCTTTTTTTTATCCCACATTGAATGTGAATAGGCTTTTATGCTGGCTATAGAAAATTAAGATAAAATGTATATTTATATGTTACAAAAAGCCCTCGATGTTCGTTATAGTAAACATTTCAACACATATCTAGATTACTTTGAAACCAAAAGCATTAGAATATGAAGTACACAATGTTACTGATGTTACAACATTACTTGATCTAGTGTATTCTTTGTACCCAAAGAGAGTTTCATCTCTGTGAGCACTAAAACTAAAACAAATGAGAACACAAGAATCTGCAGCGTTTTTGACTGATACAAAGTTTTTATGGCCAAAGCTTTTGTAGAGTCAGAGTACTGCACCGGACTAAGTAGACTGAGTCTATGAAAGCTTATACTACTAACTTTTTTCAGTTACTTTCAATGGTACAATAGGATCACTTTGTTTTTATCCACATACTAACATATATGACATGCAGATTTGGAAATACTGTCAACATAAGACTTCCTTCCTTACACTGTGGAGATGAGATGCAATATAAGGTATTCCGCAGCAAGGCTGTCTCCTAAGAAGGCATGAGTGAGGAATCCAAGGAGCTCTGCTCTGATTGGTGACAGTTCAGACATAAAACTGGAAGTAACTAACGAAAAGAATATGCAGGAGTCAAGATCGTTATAGCATTTGTAACAATTAGTAGTATTTTAATACATTATTATTTATTTATTTATTCATACTTGATTGGTCGCCCTTCCCGAAAGGCTCGGGGCGGCTCACAGCATATATAAACCGTCAAGTAGGAAAACAATGGTTAAAACGAGGTTAAAAGCACATCTAAAAATACACTAAAAGCACAAAGCCAGATACTAAGCAGGGTGAAGTACAGTAAAACAGATGGAACGCCTGAGGCAGCATATACCAGTGCCTGTAGTTCATCCTACTCCAAACGCTTGCCGAAAGAGCAGGGTCTTCACAGCTTTCCGGAAGGAGTGGACGTTCTGCATGGCACGTACGTCCGCGGACAGCGAGTTGCAAAGCGTTGGAACTATTATGGAAAAAGCCCATTGGCAAGTAGCCATCAGGCAGTATGTTTTAGGCGAAGGAATAACCAGGAGGTTCTGCTCCTCAGAGCGCAGCGATCTGGTGGGATAATACGGGATGAGGCGGTCCCTCAGGTACACTGGCCCCGGACCATGTAAGGCCTTAAAAGTTAGAACTAACACTTTGAAGGTGATCCGGCATTTTACTGGCAGCCAGTGCAGTTCGCGTAGAATGGGCGTGATGTGAACGCTCAATGCACTCCCCGTAAGGATGCGGGCTGCAGCATTCTGCACCAGCTTGAGTTTCCGAATCACCGACAAAGGAAGGCCAATGTACAGAGCGTTACAGTAGTCCAGTCCGGAGATGACCGTAGCTTGGATCACTGTGGCCAGGTCGCGGCAGGACAGATAGGGGGCCAGCTTCTACGCCTGGCGAAGATGGAAAAATGCCACTCTGCTGACGGCGGAGACATGTGCCTCCATCGACAGCAGAGGGTCCAGGGTCACCCCGAGGCTCTTAACAGAGGACGATGGACATAATGCCACGCCGTCCAGGGTCGGAAGCTGGACATCCCGACCGCTCGGGCGCCCCAGCCACAGGATCTCCGTCTTAGCCGGATTCACTTTCAACCTACTGGCTCGCAGCCATCCAGTGACGGCCTCAAAGAAGTGATGGAAATTATCGGATACAGATTCGGCCCGGCTGTCCATTCTCAGAATGAGCTGAGTGTCATCAGCGTACTGATGGCATCCCAGTCCGAAACTGCACACCAGCTGGGCAAGTGGTCACATGTAGATGTTAAATAACAAAGAGTAGAGAATTGCCCCCTGAGGGACCCCACAATGAAGTGGGAGACCCTTGGAGACAACCTCGCCCCTCCTCACTTGCTGCGAACGGTTCCGGAGGAAAGAGGACACCCAATTAAGGGCAATCCCCCTAACTCCGGCAAGGCGGTGGGTCAAAAGATCGTAATCGACAGTGTCAAATGCTGCTGTGAGGTTCAATAACACAAGCAGCGCCGACCCGCCTTGGTCCAGCTGGCAATGCAGTTCGTCTGAGATGGAGACCAGGACCGTCTCTGTCCCATGCCCCAAACGGAAGCCGAACTGGAAGGGGTCTAGCCAGTACAAATGTTACTTGACAAAAGGAATCAGTACAAACCATGAAGCTGCATACCCAGCACCAAAGCAAACAGTCTTACTCCAAATTTGCCTATTTGAAATTGGAAACAAATCCTTTGCTTGGAACACATTTTCTCAGCAAAGAGCACTACTATTCCTACCACAGCTTCAACATAACCCATTGTTATATATTTTGTATGACATAAACCAGGAACTGTGCAAATACAGTGTCTAGTCAGTGGTTCTTAACCTGTGGGTCCCCAGATGTTTTGGTCTTCAACCCTCACAAATCCTATCAGTTGGTAAACTGGCTGGGATTCTGGGAGTTGTAGGCCAAAACACCTGGGCACACACAGTTTGAGAACCACTGGTCATATAGCTACATGGGCATATGAACAACTGAAAATCACTGCTGCTGTCAAAAGAAAGATGCTATTTGTTTAGTACCAGATGTAAATCACCATCCAAACTATGTTCATAATTAGCTGTGAAACAATCCACATACTGAAGATATTTTAGATGCCTCAAAATACATCTATTTTCTTTGTACATAGCATTGACAAAGAAAAACAGCTCTGTGATGTCTGCAAGTGTAGCTCCCTTCTGTCTGTTCTAAATTTCAAAAACAATTCACTGTTTTTAATGCTGAAACATGAAATGAAGTGGGACATGTCTGAAGGAGGGTGGCTTAAGATGTGAAAGAGCCTGTAGAGTATGTTTTGCCTGAAAATTGAGATATAAGCTATATGTAGAACATGGAGTATGTGTGTGTGTATACATATATAATCTATATACATTTAAAAAAATAAACACTAGGAAGAACTATATAAAATTAAACCAATTGCTGCCAAGATTTTAGGGATACCACTCAATGATGCAGGAAGTTCTATATGGATTTTATGTTGTTTAATAGTCTGTTTGTAAAATCTTAATTTGCAAACCACTTTGAGATCAAACTGTAATCAGTACAAATTTTCTAAGTAAATAAAGGATTGTTACTATGATAAATCTTTATTCATTACTATCTGTTTCTAGAATCTAGAAGGAATGCTATACTTTGTGAAAGTAAAACACTTCTCTGACAAAATTTAATGCCCAAATTACTGTTGCTGTTACCCCTATTTCTAATCTCAATAGTTCCAACAGAACCCTCAACCTCTGAGGATGCCTGCCATAGATGCAGGCGAAACGTCAGGAGAGAATGCTTCTGCAAAATGGCCATACAGCCTGGAAAACTCACAGCAACCCAGTGATTCCGGCCATGAAAGCTTTTGACATCACATAATTGAGAAATATTCAATAATTAACATTACACTTGATGTTTAAGAAGCGAACTTCTGTCCCAGGAGTAGCATCAAGAAGAATGTAGAAGACTCTTGTTTTAATTAAATAATAATCATAATACTGTAAAATTAATTAAAACATTAACATTATTTTATTATTCATTACAATTCCTCCGTCTTTTAATTCTTTGCTAAAAAAGGAGTCATTTAGGATTCTAAATCTTGCTCCCTAATGAATTTTTGTTACAGGGAACTGGATTTTTTAAAACTGAAAGATACAATCAACTCTGAATGCTTCCCTTTGATTCCTGAGATTATCTAGTTTCTTCTAATGGGCCACAGATGTATCTACAAAGGATCTGATAAGCTCTGCTAAGGATTTCAAAATTAAACCTCAGTGGGGGGAAAACTTACATAACAAGGAAGTACAGAAAAACATACCCAACAAGATCAAACAAAGAGTTTAAAATCAAAGAGATCAATTTTATAACAGTCTATCCTTTTAGTTCTTTGCTCCATGATGTAAGTACACACAAATACACTTCTGTGTTTGAACATCTTCATTAGAAAAAAAGAGTTAGTGCTCAGAATCAGAGTTGTTACACGGGATAGGCAATGACTGTTGTGCTTCTGGAGAGGAAGGGGCTTTTTTTTTTTTTTTTTGGGGGGGGGAACTTAAGCTACATTAAGTCTTTCCCCCCCTAAGAAGCCCCTTCCTCTTCAGAAGCACAACAGTCATTGCCTATCCCGTGTAACAACTCTGATTCTGAGCACTAAGTCACATTTCTCAAATAAGCAAGCAATCATAACACAATCAATAGAAATGACTGAATATCAAAAACAAAGATGTTTAAAGATGCATCTTTGTGCTTTAAATATATGGAAGTCCTCTAGGAATTGGCCACAAATAAAATCAAGTGCAAACATTAAATTGTAACAAACCATTTTTCTTTGAGGAGCCCCCGGTGGTCCAGTGAGTTAAACCATTGTGCCAGCAGGACTGAAGGAGGGTTGAATCTGGGGAGAGTGCGGATGAGCTCCTTCTGTCAGCTCCAGCTCCCCATGTGGGGACATGAGAGAAGCCTCCCACAAGGATGGTAAAACATCAAAACATCCGGGTGTCCCCTGGGCAATGTATTTGCAGATGGCCAATTCTCTCACACAAGCAGCTTGCAGTTTTTCAAGTCACTCCTGACACACACACAAAATATTCCTCTGAATATCTTAAATACTTACAGCTCTTGCTTTCCTCTTCATTAAGGCAGGCAGGCAGCAGTGGATTTATGTGTTGAAGTTTCTGGGCTAAAATCACATGGATCCTGGGAACTAATGAAGCTGGGGGGCTATGAACTCTCTGCTCTTCCAATGTGTCCATACAATCCATAGACTCTACTGGAGATGCTGAATTATCTCTAGAAAATAAAAAGGCCACATTAGGTACATGTCCAATTTTACAGTCATCAGTGATTACGTATTGAGTCCAAGAGGAAGACTGAATAAAAAAATTTAAAATTAAAATAAATAATTAAATACGTACATATGGTAATTCCTGCGCCTGTGCAGACAGTTCGGAATCTTTTAGAAAGTTATTATCACTTTAAATGGTAGCCCCGCCCACTCTCCTTGAGTATATATAGCCAGTGGGAGGGGCTGCCACCTCAGATCCTTTTATCCGCCGCCATTGCGACAGCTAGGAATCTTTCTCATATTTCTTTGACTAGCAGAAAATTTACTATTCTATTCTAATTAAATTTTATTAATTATTTTTATTTATTTAGATAATTATTTAATTATTTATTTAATTAAATTCTTATTTTTTAAAATGAAATTCTTTTTTTAAATTATTCCTTGTTGGCATGGGTTACCTAAAGCCAGAGTAACCTCTCGTTGTCTTTGGGCCACTGACTCAAGCATGGGAAGTTATGGGATTTACCCATTTTTGGAGCAGTGGTCTCACACATTTGAGTTTCCGTTGGCTGCCAAGATGGCGGCACCAACGGTAAAAAAGCTGAGGAGAAGTACCGCTAACATGGCCGCCATACTCCTCTGAATGCATGAGTCTTGCAATGGCAAAAACTGAAGAAACCTTAAATGGGGTAGCAGCAGCTTCCTGGGCCGCCACTCTGAAGAGCGCCCCTGCCCCACCTTCGGGTGTGAGGCATGCGCAAGGCCAGGATGAAACACTATGTACCTGAAAGAAAACAGGCATTGCGACTAGAAAATTTCCCAAAATTGTTGAGAAATACCACAGCTAGGAGTCTAAGATAGTGAAGGCACATTTATGCTGCTAAAGCAGTGTTTCCCAGCCTGTGATCCGTGGGCAACCAGTGGTCTCCAAGAACTAAAATATGATCCGTGACCTCACCATTACTACACTGTTGCAACGAGAGCAACTGGTCTCACGAAACCTTCTTATAGTGCCAATGTAGCAGCAAATGGAGGAGTTATGGAACTCCGAGTGGCAAGTTACCTCTTACCAAGCCGGCGGCATGGACGTGCGGGCAGCAGGGATGAGAAATCACGCAACAACTTCACTGCTCAACGTGAAATCAAAGAATTTATTAGGTTAAAACACCAGCTGGTGGGGTCGCCCCCAGAACGTGCTGTTTGGGGCAAACGGCCCCGGTCATTCTTAACACAAAGTTTTTATACCCTTCATGGCGGTACCTGTAAAAGCCCGCCCTCCTTCATCAACATTTTACAAGCATCATTGGCTGGTGTCACAGATCATTTCATTAATCCAATAGAACATAACATTTTCATTTGCATCATAACTGAATCTCCTCCTATGTGTTAGAACAATAAGCATTTCTATGTAATTCTTTCTCACAGTGCAACTATCAGTAGCCGGGCTTCTGTGTTCCCGGTTTGCAACATTTGGCATCTCCTTGCCAGCAACGGAGGGGCCAGAATCCTGCTCATGCGCAGTTCTTATCCATTTGGCATTAAGGCAAACAACCTCATACTTTGCACTGCTTGACCAATCTGAGCCTACGTTATCTTACGCTAGGCACGGGGTGTACTTTGGCAAATCACTGCCTGTGCTAGAAGCACCAATCAGAGTGTTACATCCATGGAGCCTGTGCCTGCCTGATTCTTGGCACAGGAACCCACTTTCCAAGCTCTACACGTGTGCAGCATCACTCTCTGACCTTCCTCCTGCACAGAAAGCACCAAAACTGCTTTACCAAAGCAACAGGGATGTTGGGAGGGGAGAGGCTGACTACTCACAAAAGGCAGGACAACAAGCCTCCTGACTGCTGCTTCTCCTCCTCCCTTCCCCTTCCCCGAACAGAGCCATTCCATGTGGCGCCTGGAAGCGAGGGTGCCTTGGTGTTTTGTTTTTAGGCCTGTTCCTGGGGCTATTTGAGGTACTGATTCACAAAACTGCATTGGATAGACCACATCAGCTCGATTATTAAATATGGTTTTATGTGGGCAAGTAGATGGCGACTACTTGATGGCATATATTCTGTATCAGAAACTACAACTGATGTGGTCTACCCAATGCAATTTTCTGAATCAGCGTTCCAAATAACCAAATTGAATCTAAAGTTGACCAAAAACTGATTCATAACCCTTTCAGCTTGGAGAGTGGTCCCTGGTTAAAAAAAAAGGTTGGTAACATTGTGCTAAAGGAACACTATCTCATTGGGAAACAGTATGTCCAATAGCATGGCTTACAACTAGAACAGAATAGAAAGGAACTGACTCCTTTTCTTGAGAATATCTTACTGAAATGAAAGACTCCAAAGTTGAAGTTTTAAAATATTTTCTGCATTTTAAAAGTATTTGTTTTTAATTCATAATAGAACATATGAATATGAGAGGGCCAGACTTCTAATTCTGTGTTTCACAAATCACTTCAGAGAACACATTCCTTTTTCTGAAGTCTATTCAACACCTTAAAATGTCACAAACAAAAACTGAATGTGTTTCACTTAAGGATTAGATACACACACATCAAACTAGATATAGCGGATTCTAATTTTAATGTGGTTCACAATTGTGCAATGTCAGAATAACGTCATTAGCACTTACGAAGTGCTCTTGAACTCACAGAACTTGCACTTTCCCTCTGAAAATAACTTTGATCATGACATCATAACACATTTTATTTGCTTGATTGTACAACTGTCAAAACGAAATGCTTTCCCCTGTGTTACCGTCATAGTAACAACAGCAAGTACACAGCAATATGCAAAAGTAAAACTGATCTCACCCAATGGAGAGATGCCAAATCTGCTTGAGTAACAAGGAAGTCTTTGTTTTCAGCAATTAGAACTTGCTAACTAACATCTTAGTGTTATGTTTGTAGAAAGGGAATGTGCAATTGCTCCAAATGTCCACATACCCAGTGAGCAAAAGCAGAACTCAGTTTTCTACTAATCCTTTATCATCATGTTATTAAATAGTGCACAACAGTTCCAGAAATGGAAATCAAAGCTGAGAGACATTGTTATACAAGACTGAGGGTGTGGAAACCTTACCCACACGCAATTTTGAATAAATAAATAATAAATAAAAAAGCAAAAAAGCCCCTTCCCCCAAATGAAATGCTCCAAATTATCTATTAAGTCCCCAGTCCCCATTCAGTCATTCAACTTGTACCCTCCCTTTCTCCCAAGGAATCAAAGGTATTTACAATAATGTAAAATTGATGTTACAATGCCAAAAAGCTTACCCCAAAGTATCTAAAACATATAGCAGGACAATGTTTGGGTTGGATTTGCCAATTTAGGGGGGAAATCCTCTGCTGTAAGGATTGCAGGGAAGTGACACTGTGGATATTGGTCCTGCAGATATGGGTATTGTACTGTATAGCAAATGATTGTAAATGCCAATGTTACCTTTCCTCATTGTTCACTGTGTTCATAACAGGATCAATAGACAAAATCCCATACACTTCAAGAATGTCATTCAACTTGAAACTATCCCCGTTTTCATATATCTACCAAAAAGAGAAGAATATAATTTAAGATAAAAGGTATATTATTGTAACATTGTGATTTTTTTTTTTTTGCTTTTTACGATTAAGTATACTGAACCTTTTAGATCTGTACAGCAGTAATGGTCAGGCACACAAGAAAAAAACCACTTCCTTATTATTCTCTCTACTAAAACACACACAAACTGTAGTCCTTTATAATCCCTACAGTAAAGCATGACAGTTGGAAGAGCACATGGTTAAGAGACACAGTGGCAAAGATAAAATGGCTTGGCATTACTGTGACTTCATGACTACGAATGCTTGGCTGGGACTTTCAATTTTCTCTTCCCCTTGAGCTATTCAGATGTTACATGTGCATCATGCAGATACTTTGTCAAGCCTGAAAATAGTCCCAGGACTCACTGAGGGCTCGGAGTGACAGCAAACTATCCAGGAATTTCCATCCCCAAATTGTGGAAGCCATTATTGGCTTTGAAAAAAAGAGGTATTCAGGAATGGTGCTATGACACATTCAAAACATATACTGTATCTCTACTCATGGAGGCTTCCAGAGGAAGAAATCAGCCTTTGCTCTCTGCCTTTCCTTGCACCTTGGAATGACCATGCACTACTATGCTAACATAAAGTAAGAATTGCATATATAAACTCATATCAATGGAGACGTAATGTTGCTTTTATCATTGTCATGGTTTCAATTCACTGCTAATGTTTTTAACTATTTTAAATGCTGTTTTTATGATGCTGTTGGCATTCAATTTGTTGCCTTGTGAACTGCACCGAGTTGCCTTCGGGGTGAGAGGGAGTGGTATACAAATGTGCTAAATAAATAATAAATAAATATGATCACAAAGAAAAATGATTGGATCAGGAGTGAAGAGTAGGTGCCTATTTTGTGGCCCTTCCCTAACGCAGTGGTGTGGTAGCAGTACGTCCCTAAAAACACAATTCGGTGGAAGAAAATGACTTTATTTCTATAACAAAACAAAATATCCCCATTTTAAATGAAGTACTTTCAGGAATATAGCATAATACCCACTATATGCAATGTTTCAAAGTAGAAGTCCTTGTTTAAATGTGTTTCTCCACACCACCACTGTAGTCCAGCAACACAGCATTAGACAGTGCGGCCCCTAGTGGGCACTGCTGGTGATAATGTGATGGCCTGATTCCGGAAAGTTGATTACACATGGATTAAGAGCAAACATGATATTTAAACACAACTACAGCTCAACAGAATAATTATTTATCAGCATTCTGGCTTATAATGATATAAACTGGCTCAAAACTGACTTAAGTGACAGGATATAAGGCTCAGATAAAGCAGTTCTGTATCTTTGTTAACTAACAACTTTGTAACTTATGTATGCAATATACATATAATTGAGTGTAGTACTTCAGTATAAAAGCTTAGATTGGATCAGTGCCTCAGTGTACCATATATACTTGAGTATAAGCTGACCCAAATATAAGCCGAAGCACCTAATTTTACCACAATAAACTGGGAAAACTTATTGACTCGAGTATAAACCGAGGGTGGGAAATGCAGCAGCTACTGGTAAATTTCAAAATAAAAATAGATACCAATAAAATTACATTAATTTAGACATCAATAGGTTAAATATTTTGAATATTTACAGAAAACTTAATATAAGACTATACAATTCTAACTAAACCATTATTTACCTCCTTCAATGTAAACATGCTTACATATCCTTCCAATAACAATAGAGTAAAATAATAAATGTAATAAAATAGAGTAAAATAATGTAAATGTAATAACAATAGAGTAAAAATATTAATAATACCAGAGTAAAATAATAAATAACTTTGACTCGAGCATAAGTTGAGGGGGGCTTTTTCAGCCTTAAAAGAGTTGAAATCTCGGCTTATACTCGAGTATATACAGTAGTTGCTCCAATTGCAGGTTTCAATCCTCTAATAATTCATTTGCAATACTTTTGATAATAATAGTCTTGTGTATTACCTTCACAAGGCATGCAGGGCCTTTCTCTCCTGGTAGTGGGAAATTTAAGTCTAGTGGAGGCGAGCAGTTTAAGGAGATCATCTGATTTCTTGATGAAGCTTCTGTTTCTAAACGCTTTGAATCTCCATTACCATGGATATCAGTGACACTTCCTGCAAGATGAGAATGAAAAAGTTTCCAACATCTCCAAGATGTTGCAATGATTTTGAAATAAGTTTGAGCAATACATATAACGAGCAAAAACAGGCGTAGTATTGCCATGCAATAATCATGCAATTAATCCCAAATACCTATCATATAAATGCTAACTTTGTGGATAAGTCAAGGACAGGTTCTGGACTTGAAATTATGGAATTTGGAATGACAGTGTTTAACACAAGAGCAAAACATGGGGTCATGTAACAAAGGATGTTACAAACAGGTGTTTTTGCAAAACAAACTTGGAGGTAGGGAATGCACTAAGACCAGCTCAGGGGAAAAGGAAGGAGAAAGCCATGGCTGCCAAAAAGGCCCTAGAGAAGTGGGGGACCATGTGCGCATGGAAGGAAATAATTCTGCTTCCCTGAAGCAAGGGATCCAAAGGGACTGTAAAAAGATTAGAGGTGAGCTCTAAGGCATTTCTGGAAGTGTTGGCTTTCTCCAAGCTGGGTGGAGGACGTCAACACTCCAAACCTATGAAAACAGCACTGACATTTAAGGTTAGTTTCTTTTCCTAAAATTTCTCAAATTATAGTCAAATCATTCCCAATAAGTATTCCAATTTTGTACAATGGCTTGGATATAAGGATGCATTCCCAGTATGTAAATTTCCAGCTCTTCTTCCATTCCTCACATCCCAAGTCTCTCTTGAGTATTAGGGAATTCCATGAATGGACTAGTCTGGAGCACCCGAGTTATATGATTCTCCCATCACTTTGCAGTCCAATCCACTGGAGGGACCCCACAAGACAGGATTTTGAAAATCTGCTTGCAGAGAATACAGAATGTGAATGCTGATTCTTTCTGCTCTGCTTCTCTGGATCCAAGTCTAACAGTACAATCAGAATTAAATATACCACATTTCTTCATTCTTCATACTTATCCCCCCCCCCCCCCCGACGGCTCGGGGCGGCTCACAGCAATCCATAAAACACAACCAGCAAACACATCATAAAACTACAATAAAACACCATTAAAATAGAACAATTAAAACAGCGGATAAAGTCTTAGTGATATCCTCTCCGCATTTAACTTTAATGGTTAATTAAAAGATCCACCTCCCATGGATTTGTCTAATTTAATTGAATCTCCTTTAATTGAAACATTCAGAACCTTTCTGCTTTGACGCAGAATCTGATACTTTACCAAAAACCAGAAAAATGGTGCTTGAGAATAATACCATTGCCCACTTATAAATGCAACCCTGCAAATGCTACCAAATACTGATGGATGAATCTTGCGACTGCCGTTACAGTACAAGACCTTCAGACTAATAACATATGCAAACAACTGAGGTCATAGTCCTTATGTGGCACAGAATCTTTGTACTGATTCCACTCTAGTTATTGTAAAAATCAAGGCGGGGAAGACAGTATTGCGCAGAGATAATAATTTTAAAAATAGAAGCCACTCTTCCCTATCAGCTACTTAGTTAAATATACTAACACTACGTAACTCCTCGTGGCCAACCCACCCTCATCCTGATGGAACCATCATTCACCATAAAGCTGATGCCTGGTATGGTAGGTTGGATGTTTGTAAGAGTTTCAATTGTGGCAATAGTAACACAGCTATGAATACAGACCTCTCCATTGGCGCCCCCTTGTTGCGGGGGAGAGGCTTGTGTACCCTAATGAAGTTGTGAGCTATGCTGGCGGTGGTATAATAGCCACCGGTAGGGCCTCCCATGCCAGACAGGTCACAACCAAAGGGTCTGACAAAGAGCGTCAATGGGCAGGTTGGGCTCTCTAGCCTTTTGGCAACTATCCTAAGAGAAGGAAAACTCTAATTTCAAACCCGGGCAGATGGTGCTCATCTAACCCTGTAAGGTCAACCATCTAGAGAAGGAGTTTTCTGCTCTATAAGATTGCTATATTTGATTTAGCTTCTTTCTTAGCTTTGAGCATTCTTTCTGTGTGTCCGTGACCTCTTCTCCTTGGTTATGGATCTTACATCTGCCTTCTAAATTTATCCCAGAGACAATTAAATCATTGGCAAATTGTGTGTATTTTGATACTGCTTCCTCTGCATTTTCTGTGATCTAGAGAAGGAAACTCGAACCAAACCTACAACCTGAGGACCTCGCTGCCACCGTCCAAGCTTTCTAGGCCCCGGCAGACAAACCTTTGGTTTAAAGGGAGAGGCCAGTTCTGTGCATGCTGCGCTCCACCAGAAAGATCAATTGCACAGGCTCGAAGGACACATCCAACCTCCGTCATCAATGCGCTTGTAGAAAGCGTGGGATGAGTCCTTCTTAAGAATCTTCGTTTGCGAAGTAATGCCAGAGAGAGATAAATACAGAAAATTACTTAGATTTACTCATTAAAAACCAACATTCAAAACTGCTGTTTGTGACATTATTGCCCCAATTGTAAGCCCCCTTGATAACTTACTTTAAGAGGCACCAATTCCATGGGGCAAAGAAGGTCCATTCTGTTGGTGATCAAAGAATGGATGAACTTTATGTCAGATATGGAAAGGTAGGACCAGCAGACATTACTTATCGTATATACTTGGGTATAAGCCCAGTTTTTCAGTACATTGTTTCGGCTGAAAAAGCCCCCCCCCCCAGCTTATATTCAGGCCAGCTTATAGTTGAGTATATACAGTAATTTTATTGGTATCTATTTTTATTTTTGAAATTTAGCAGTAGCTTATATTCGAGTCAATTAATTTTTCCCAGGTTTTTTGTTTTAAAATTAGGTGCCTTGGGTTATATTTGGGTCAGCTTATACTCGAGTATATATGGTACTTAAGTATACTTGATTAAATAGTGGATAGAGAATACTGAAGAGACTTTACTACATCCTCAAAGCATACTACCTCAGAATAAATTATAGATATACCATAATTTAATAATGGAAAATATTTTTGAAAGGAAAAAAACATTAGTTGATACCCAGATGTTGTTCTCTCTGTTTAGATGGGTGCAACTCCATATCTTCATCTTCCTCATAACTTCTCTTGTGGCGACTTGGTGTGTAAGACGTTGAAGGACAAACTCGAGCTTGGCTTGCACTGGTATAGGCGTAAAATGCATGTTGAGGGTAACAACATTCCTTATTTGATAATTCACATTATGCTCTGCTATTCTGTTTGCATTAATTTTTTTAAGTGACAGATTGAATAACACTCTTTTGAGGTGTGTGTGTCAAGAAAGTAAGATATGGAAAGAGTTATTTATATCACACATCCTTCGCACAAGGATAGAACACATTTAAGAGTACATAGAGTTGTATCATCTAAAAGAATAAAGCACGTTTTTTTTCTTTTGAGTAGTTTTGAAGAAAAGAGGACTCAACCAAAGAAAAGGAGCAGACAGATCAAAATATACCTCAAAGAAGTGAATGAGAAAGAAACACGAGTTATCTTCCAAGATCTAAAATTCTCCATCCTTGAATTAATGTGTGTAATCCACACTCTAGATCCAAAAGTTACTAGAAAACTTCATAACAGTTCCTAAATTGCCTCACATCATCAGTGGGTCAGAAATGTCTACCTGGGAATTCAACCACAACTGTAATATTCATTTCACAAAAGGATAATTGCTAATTATGTCAATGAGCATGTTTTATGACGTTATGCTATTCAAAATTGCTTTCTCTCCCAGGAATATTAATCTGCTCTTTAAAATAAATGCTATACAATTCACTGAAGAAACAATTACTACTCTGGGAAAACTACCAGGAGGCTGTATTTAAGGCTGTATTTAAAAACCGAAGATTTAATTAAATTAAAAAGCCCACACAAAGTATACAAAACCACTATGGAGAGGTACCTAGGGAGAAGATTCTCCCCTTTCATAACTAAGGAAAAATAATTTTGTTTCAACACCAATTGTGGCACATTCTAACTTACTGTATGAGGATGTGTATTGCTTTAATCTTCCCCTTTAAAAAGCATACTGATATATAACAGACAAAATGGTACAAAGGATATTTCTTTCACCCATGTTGATTCTCCAGGCACTGGAACACAATAAAAAGTCTGCCTGTCTGCAGTGACTATTTGTTTAGGATTCAAATCTATTTCTTGTTGAGGCTAGAAAAGAGAAAAGAATTATACATAGTATTAGATAACTCAAAAATGTTTGTAAGTGCTTTCAAGAAGTAAAATATTTATTATGTTCCTCTAATAAGGAAGACTCGTCTATGGAACTCCCTCCCCAATGAAATCAGGTCAACTCCCTCCCTCCTGGAAGAAGCTTAAGATGTAGCTGTGGGAACAAACATTCAACCAGTAAGGTAAAGGTTTCCCCGGACATTAAGTCTAGTCATGTCCGACTCTAGGAGGTGCTCATCTAAGCTGAAGAGCCAGCATTGTCCATAGACGTATCCAAGGTCATGTGGCCAGCATGACTGCATGGAGTGCCATTATCTTCCCTACAGTGAGTAGAGGACACTGTTAGTGGGCTATTGGGGGAAAATTCTGCTCTTCCCAATAGCCCACTAGCAGGGCGTTGGCTGCCATTGCAAGAGAACACATCTTTCATCTGATTATACCAATGAATGGTTTTCTAATTATAGTTTCTTTAAGGAACAGTACAAGTGAAGCATGAGAAGGCACACACAAGTGATGAATTCGTTATAGAACATATCTCTTTAAGGCAGTGGTTCTCAACCTGTGGGTCCCCAGATGTTTTGGTCTTTGACTCCCAGAAATCCTAACCGTTGGTGAACTGGCTGGGATTTCTGGGAGTTGTAGGCCAAAACATCTGGACACTCACTGCTTTAAAGGTTTAACTAAAATCTCAACAAGTATCTATATTCTGAAAAATCTGTTGTACATTGACCAATGCAAAAATATGACAACATGCCATAAGATTCTTATCTAGTGTTTGTACTTACTGAACATTCTGCTATATCTTTGTATTTTCCAAAATGAGAAACCTGATAAAGAAAATGATAAGATTACTGTTATATCCTGTTAACACCAATATCTACATTTAGCAGAATGGCCTCTGGTCTCGCATTTGTGTTTGTGCTGTAATACATGTCTCAAAATCTAAACTAAATTTAAAGATTTAACAGCTCTCTTCTGTTTGTCCCTTACAGCAATTTAATGTGCGAGAAATGCTGTCTGTGCTTTCTTTTAAAAAAACAACAACACCCCCATTCGTAACCAAATATTCCTATGACTAAAGGAATTGTGGGAATGTCAATTATGGGTATTATCACACAGCTCAGCAATTATTGTTTGTATCCATGCTGGAATGAAAGGTCCACGAGATATCAAGAGGCTATACTAGAAACCTTATAAATGTTTTAATACAATTTGACAGGATAACTTAAGAGACAAGATTCTGTAGCTCAAGAAGCACAGATGAACCTTCTGTCATAAAATATAATGCAGTTCATCCAAAAATGACATTATGGGTAGCACATCCATGCTCTCAGCATGTCCAGTTGTTAGGAGATCAAAACCTGAACATTAACACTGGTCTTCCAAACCTCAGTAGGACAAAATATATGCCTTAACCTCATTAACTGTGCCAAAAAGCATAATGTGGAAATAAATGCCAACCAAGTTTGGAGAGGACAACAAATAAACAAATAGCATTGTGTATTACATTACAAACAGATAGGAATCCAAGCAATGAAGGGGTCCATTTTCCTTAATAATAGTATTGAGAAAGCACGAATATCCATTCTATTTGCCCTGAGTAGGTGAAGGACCAACTCTCTACTATCCCACAAATGTAAGTGAGGCCCCATCTACTCTTGCCATATAATGTAGTTAAACTCCAATATACGGCAGAGTAGATGGGGCCTAAGACAACATACCTTAAAGCTGTATTTCTTAAAACAATTCAGATCAGATCTGTACTTTATTGGTTCCAGCTTACAAAAGAGGAAGCAAGTGCTTAATTTACAGAGTTTGTTCTGGGGATCTAAAACAATATACATAATCAGTGAAATTATTTCCCTTTTCCAATTCTTCAGTCACTCCTCAAAATGTAACTCTCTCCCTTTGTGCTTTCTTTTCCTGTAACAACTTTACAAACTCTCATCCAAGAGCATGATGGTTCTACATTGCATCTTGTTTTGGACTCAGTTTGCCATCTCAAGTCCCGGTGCTTTGTTTTAAAAGGGCAGAGTATGAATATTATATTTATTTTATGAAATATTGTTACTAGATAATACTGATTATTTTGACCTCTCTCATGTGCTATGCTCTTGCAAAAGTGGATTGCACTTTCCTTTCCCTGCTATACATGCAAGAGGATTGGGGGTGAAAGGAGAATGACCGTTTTTCCTCCCATTTCTCCTAGAGCTTCTGCAAAAACAGTCATGGACTGCTTCCATAAAAGTCTTATGCAAAATGTAGCAACAAGCAAAGATCTGGGAGAGGGTGTGGATGGTGCCTCCCTGAAATAGTATTTAGTTAGCGTGGGCATCTGTAGAATAAGGACACCATGAACAAAAGCATGTTTAGACAAGTATGAAAGAGACACAGGACTGCAATCAAGAAAGGCCACTTACCCGTGATTTAGTATGTATGTCAACTGTTTCATAAACATTCATATAAAATTCAGGATCAAACATATCTTGAACCATACAGCGGAATTTTACTAAACTATTGGGTTTCAGATAATGGAGAGGGACATCATTCAATGAAGGCACCTATATAAAAAAAGAAAATATTAAATGGATCATTTGCATTAATCAGAATTTCACTTACTACCTTCCAATCAGTAATGTATACAATATTCAAAATAATCAATTGACACACACACACACACAGCTGGGATAACCAATGTATACTCTTTTGAATCCAGACTTAATTACAGAATATACACACTAGTCTAATTATACTACTAGTCTAGTCTATCTAAATTTGATTATTTATTTATTTATTTGTTCGTTCGACTTAATATACAGCTCTCTCTGGAGCCCAGAGCGGTTTACAGAGTTAAAAACAGATAACCACATAAAATGCAATAAAACCAGATAAAACCCCCAGTTAAAATCAAATTCCAGCAGAACTGCAATGGCAGTAGGAATATGCTGACAGCGACACAACAGGATGCTGAAAATACGGCATTGGTTATGGACCGAATGCCTGTCTGAATAGCCAGGTCTTTACGGCTCTACGGAACGGCATTAAGTCCCGGATGGCTCGCAGCTCTTCGGGGAGGGTGTTCCACAGGGTTGGCGCAGCTACGGCAAGTGCCCTCTGCCGCGTGCTAGCAAGTCTATAGACCTTAATGCCCGGCACATCCAATAGATTGAGCCCCTCTGAGCTCAGTGATCTCCTGGGCACATAAGGGATAAGCCGCTCCCTCAGGTACACTGGCCCCAAACCATATAAGGCCTTGAAAGTTAAAACTAACACCTTGAATTCAATAGGAAGCCAGTGCAGCTCGCGCAAGAGTGGAGTCACATGGGCAGATCTTGATGCTCCTGAGAGCAGACGTGCTGCAGCGTTCTGCACCAGCTTGAGTTTCCGGATCGCCGACAAGGGTAGGCCAATGTACAGCGCATTACAGTAATCGAGCCTCGAGATGACCGTGGCTTGGATCACCGTGGCCAGGTCGCAGCGGGAGAGGTAAGGAGCCAGACGTTTTGCCTGTCGTAGGTGGTAGAAAGCTATCTTGCAGGCGCAGGCAATCTGCACCTCCATAGACAGCTGGGCGTCCAGCCGGACCCCTAGGCTCTTTACTGACCGTTGCGGGCGAAGAGCCACGCCGTCGAACGTCGGCAACTGGGTCTCTACCCCTCCCGGGCGGCCCAGCCACGAGATCTCCGTCTTCGCCAGGTTCACCTTCAACTTACTGGCTCGCAGCCATCTAGTTACGGCTTCTAGGCAGAGATGGAAATTATTGGGTACAGAGTCCACCCCGGGGTCCATCCTCAGAATGAGCTGGGTGTCATCAGCGTACTGATGACATTCCAGCCCAAAACTCCGTACCAATTGGGCGAGTGGTCGTATGTAGATGTTAAATAACAGCGGGGAGAGAATGGCCCCCTGAGAGACTCCACAATCTCAAGTAACACAAATCTAATGACTTAATGGGGATTAGGTAAATCAACCCTTACATAATTCCTACTGATGCAAAGGATTCACTTTAGTTAAGACTAGCAACTGGATTGAAGCCAAAATCTGGAATCAACCTATACTTAAATAAACCAGCCTTTCTGTTCATTTGTTTAGCTAAAATGGAATTATGTAAAAGTGAAAATATTGTTACTAGATAATACTGATCCCCCCCCCCCCCCAAAATTGTGTTTGCTGCTAGTTTTGGGCCTCTAACATGTTGAGGCAACTGGAGCAAGTCACATGTTCTAGAGTAATTTATCTCTTCATTTTAATATGTAAAAATCTTTGGCTTTAAAGGGAACACAGTTTGAACCATCATACTGTATTAATATAGTACAAATACTCCATTCCCTAATTCAATTTATGTTCCCTATTATAGGACTTAATTGTCCATTACTCAAACAACATCCCAGACTCCCAGAACAAGTGAAGCCTTACTTGTAACGACATTTACAAGTAAGACTTCACAAGAATTAATATGCAGTTACCAGATAACTTGAATATCACAATATTTTACTATAACTAAGGTGAAACCAATTTACATTCAAGCAACTCAAACACATTGAAGTCATCACTCTCTCATATTACTGAAGTTTCATGCCTTTTACTACATACAGCATGCTTTATCCCAGTGCTGTCCAACTTCTAACCGGCCAAGGGCCGGACTTGAGGTCACTGATGACCTGGGGGGCCGTTCGGCCCCGCCCCAGGCCCCTCCCCCAGCCCCGCCCCGCCCCCAACCCCCTCCTAACCTGTCATTCTCCCTCCTCCTCTTTCTCCGGCGCCGCGGCGCATGGGACACCAGCGGCGCCGGGAAGGAGGATGAGGCCCACCTCCTCGCACCCTCCCGCCCTTCCCGGCGCAGCCGGTGTCCCGTGAGCTGCGGCGCCGGGGGAAAAGGAGGAGGAGGGAGAGTTCTTCCTCCTCCTCCTATTCCACCGGCGCTGCGGCGCAGGGGAAAGCAGCGACGCCCGGGAAGGAGGAGGAGGAGGAGGGAGAACTCCTCCTCCTCCTCCTCCCTCCCCGCGCCCAGGATTCCGGGCGCCTGCGCGGGGAAGGGATGAAGGAATAGGCAATCGGCTGACTGCCTTCTCCTTCATCCCTCTTTCCCCGCGCGTGCGCCGGCGCCCGAGTTGCTGGGCGCCGGCGCCGGGAAAAAGAGGAGGAGGAGGGAGAGTTCTCCCTCCTCCTCCTCCTCTTTCCCGGCATCGCTGCCTTCCCCTGCGCCGCAGCGCCGGTGGAAGAGGAGGAGGGAGAACTCTCCCTGCTTCTCTTTCCGGCGCCGCGGCGCATGGAACAGCAACGGTGCCCGGAAAGAGGAGGAGGAGGAGGAAGAGGGAGAACTCTCCCTCCTCCTCCTCTTCCTCTTTCCCCGCCCCACGCCTTTGCCCGGATCCCGGGCGCCGGCGCGCGCGGGGGGAAGAGGGACGAAGGAGAAGGCTGTCAGCTGACGTCCTCCTCCTTCACCCCTCCTCCGCCCCCACGGACACACCGCGGCTCCAATCGCGGTGCAGGGAGGGGAAGGAGAAAGGGCGAAGGAGGAGGAAGTCAGCTCACTTCCTCCCTCCCTGCCCCCCCTCCCCGGCCGCCATTTTTTAAAAAATTGAATTTTTTAAAAAAAATGGCGGCCGGGGGCATAGCGGGGGCCGTGTCCAACAGGCTGGGGGGCCGTGTATGGCCCCCGGGGCGCCAGTTGGACAGCCCTGCTTTATCCTAAACATATGATAGCATATCATGCCTTATCACAAAGTTAATGATGGAGACAACAAGGTATACATATAGGATATTTAACACAATATATAACTGCATTGGGGCAGGCGACATTTTTCCCTAGCTCTTTCTCACATCTTGACTGACAAGAAGTAATGTCAAGTCAGGAGAAAATGGCTATATAGACCGAAAACCACTCAGCACCCCAGTGATTTCAGCCGTAAAAGTCTTAGAAAATATACTGTCAAGTCACCTTCACTCTTAAGCTGATAAATGAAAGATTCTGTCCACTTTTTTGGGGTTATTGTAGGTATTTGGTAATGGCGGGCCAATGTAACTTTCCTTATCCCTTGTATAGACCATTGTGTTTGCTACTCCCTAACAACAGAGCTCAAATGCTTCATTTATGATCTGACTTAGTACACATCTGCATGTATGCAGCTACTCTCTGGCCCTACTACAAATAATATTAGAAGACTTGTAATAATGAATTGAAAAAAACACTCATCTTAATGTAATTTTGCCATTTTTACTCATGCTCCCAAAAGCTCAACTAGTACTAATACAAAACTTCGCTGAACAGCATATCTAATCCCACTAGCAATATCACTTCTGTATTTCTATGTTTATCATTGTAGCGACTTGATCTGACAATCCTTGAGGTCTCATTCAATTTTTTTCAGTGTCAGTCAAGCTAATAAAGCTATCTCAGTTCCCCCTTCTCCTAACAAATATTTTTTCCAAGATCTTTTATCATCTTTTATCTTGGGAATCGTACATCCATTTCACTACTTTTTCATGCCACTCAACTTATTAAATGCAATCTACACGTTTCTGGGAAAGTCAGTCAAGGGATGCATACCTGTGACTCTTGACTGGAGGTTAGTTACTCTGAAGTAATGTCCAGCACTTTATTGAGAGTTGGGAGAAGACTATGTCCCTTGCTTCAAAGATTACTGCATCCCCAAATTTGCTTATAGAAGAAAAACCAGCAATCTTCATGGAACTTGTTCAGACAAGAGACATCCACTTTTATATCCTCCTCTTGCTAGCAACCTTCAGATCTCGACCTTTCCCATTGCTGAGAGGTGTGTGCATGTGTACAAATAGGTGCCCTCCATCAAGTGAAACTGTGGACCCTCATGATTGTACACACTAAGCTACAGTACTATCTCCAAAACAAAAGCATCACAAGATGTATATAAGCAAGTGCAGTCTTACCCAGTTAGTTGCATTATTTTCTTTTAGCTTCTCTCTGAAGTATTCAATTACTCTTTTTTCCCATTCAGGGTTTGGACTATTTTGAGCTAAAACAAAACACATAAAATGAACTGAAATACAACAGCAGAATCTAAAACACAGAGAATATGCAACTTTACTCGTCTAATACAAAACAAAACAGAAGTAAAATGTATCATTCACTAGGATACTTTATTACAGAACTCGAGCGTATGGGTTCTTTTTTTGGTTGAATCTCACACCTGCACAAATTAGCCATTACTGTGACAACTTTTTGAGTTGGTAGGCATGTAGATAGGAGCCATATGGCAAAATGGCAATTAGATGAATACTGTGCCAAATGAATAAAAAAACAACAACTGCTAAGCCATGGATTTTAAATTTCCTATTTCTCTGCTATATTCTTTCATTGCTTCACTGGTAGCAGCCTTTTCTGGTCAACCACCTGTAGTTCTGACAGCTTTCCTTTTTTGTAGGTAACAATCAGTTTCCTCTTAAAGATTTTGCAAGCAGAAACATTTTTGTTTTCAAACCAACAGTGGGGTACAATAAAATGCAAGTAAAAGTGGAAACATATTTATCTGTCCTAATTATATTAGTATAAGTGGGAAAAATGAACTAGCTTGAAAAATGTGGCAGCTAAAGAAACCCGGTGAATGTAACCAAGAGCTTTTAGCACTGGCATAGAAAAGTAGAAAAATTTTAATTACTAAATGAAAGAACAGTACTGAAAATGGTAACATCAAGCTATGCTTGGCACAACCACTATGAACACACATTTTTATATATTAAAAGTTTGCATATTTTAAAATACTATTTTAATATAAAAACACAAAAATATTACTTCAATATACGATTGATTTTATATTACATTTAGTACCCCCACACACTGAAAACCAAAGTGGGTGAAATAATTGTAAAGCAAGTAAAAAAATTGAAATTTTAAAAAATCAGTTATATTAAATGACTCCGCAAAACAGTATGTTTAAAATATATGCATTCCAAGTAAAGTACTGATTTCTTAGAAGTGAATCAATATTCAATTGTAAGCTTGAGGCAGGGAACTGTTAAATGAACAATTGTAACAATTGTCACGTAAAGCACCACGTACACAAACTTAAATTTGATTTTCCATGCAAAAACAATGAAGCTGAGATTAAAAGATGTCTCTTAATGACAAACCTGAGCTTACCCTCTTGTTCACAAATGCCCATGAATTCAGTGGAAAATCTGATAGAACTATGCAGCTGGTTCCCAGTTGTGCAGAGTTCAAACAGGACTATAGCTGCACATAGGTAGGAGGTTCTTTTTGAACATCACATGGATGTGTGTTCAATTTTTTTTGTTTCCCTCCATGTGCTCAGTGTTTTTAAAAAGACTTGAAGCTTATAAACATGAGTGCATCACTACATTATTACTATTGCACCCCACCTGACATCTGTCTGGAAGTAGCAGCCAGTAATGAAAGGACATTGACATCTCCAGCCCAATCTCTGTTCGGCTAGCATGCCAGCATGCCAAAATCTTAAATCAAGAAATAGCTTCCTAGGATCTAAAGAGAATCTTGCAGGAACACCTAAGCAAGTGAGAGCCCAAAAGTGGCAGGCTAAAACCCAGAACTTCAATCAGTAGCTGATACTGGATGAGAAACTCTGTCCTGGGCACACAGAAGACTGGAAGGTGCTGAACAGACTGTGTTCTGGCACTTCAAGATGCAGAGCCAATCTCAAGAAATGGGCCTACAAAGTGGAGTCCATGACATGCAAGTCTGGAGAAGAGCTAACCACAGACCACCTACTACAATTTATTATTATCTATTTATTTAAAACTTTTGTACCCCGACCTTCTCACCTCTATCGAGGGACTCAGACCGGCATAACAGAAAAGATTCAATGCTATACAATTTAAAAACAACTAGAACAACATATTAAAATACATAAAAACCCAGCATAAAACCACATCGCCATTAAAACAATTCTACTCAATCTATAAACATGGTCATACATTCCGATAATAGCCGATCTCAGCCTATTCTGGGAAGGCTTGGTTCCATATCCAAGTCTTCACGAGCCTCCTAAAGGACAACAGAGAGGGGGCAATGTAGTCTGAACCCTGTCACATGCACAATGGAGGACCTTCTCATAACAACACCAGAGGCACGCCAAGTGGCCAGCTTCTGGTCAAAGGAAATTTAGTCTACTGTCAAGTTTTCAACTTTGTGGCTTTTTTATACATTAAAACTGTATCCTTAATTCGCTTCTGACATGATTAAAAACAAACTACAGTACACTATCACTGCATCTGAGGTCACACAATTAATATTTAGAGCAATCTTACTCAACATGGTCGTCCCCCCCCCTGCAATATACTCATGACAACTCCATTATGAATTGATATGATGGTATGTATAATTTAACACGATAGGAAGGATATAATGTCGAGAAAAACGGATAAGTCCATCAACAGCATAGCATAGATATTTATATTTCTTGGCATCATTAATAACCCATGGTTATTAATCAAGTGATGGGATGTGGGTGTCCTATCTATCTTGTCTAAATGAGACCACTTGAAGAAATACTTCTGCTTCAGCAAACTGACTAGTCCACTAATGTTACCTACCAAATGACTGCATTACAGTATTCTGAAAATTATAGCGACTTTGACTTCAAACAGATTTTAGGGCTGTTACATTTGAGAAACATGTTGAAGGATTTTTTTAAAAAAAGAACTGTGTTAATAAGTATAGAATTTGTTGAGCAAAAGACTTAGGAACTCGGGAAAGATTATATTCCTGGATAGTGAAAATATACTAAACTGCAGGATAGCATAAAATATATTAATATTTGTTACAGGAACTAACTATGATGCGTACTTGTTGAATCCCCTTTCTTAAGCATTTAAATTGATCCACTTTGTGAGATACAAATACCCCACCACTTAGATTAGTACCGGATATTCCAGGGAAAGAAAACAAATAAAAAATGACCCTGCCTGATTAGTACCTACCGTAGCTTTGACACGCACTAGCCTCAGGGCCAATCACCCTATGTTGACCTCTTCAAGCATGCCTGTCTAGTGATTACACTCTCAAAAGAGGGGCAGACAGTACTTAAGTCTGTCTGGAAGCCTCAGCACATGACTTAAAAGTCATCTCCTTTGTTTTACTTTCCTCACCTCAGAGATGGGAAAGGTGGGTTGACTATACCAACACACACTGCACATGATCAGAAATTCTCTTTCCTCCCTGAAATGCTTGGCTTTCAATTCTCTTGTTTATTAAAAGAATTAATATATCTCCAGGTTAATATATTAATTAAAAGAATTAATATATCTCCAGGTGACGAGCGAGGCATTATGCCCGTCACCTTTAGTTAAGAGTCTCGGAGGCTGGCAGGCCAGGCCTCCGTGGCCAGCAAATCTGCATTTTTCCATCTGTGGCAGGCTAGGCGGCTGGCGCCCTATCTGACCAGAGACGACCTGGCCACGGTGATCCAAGCCACGGTCATCTCAAGACAAGACTACTGTAAAGCCATTTACATCGGCCTATCCTTGTCCATGATCCGGAAACTTAAGCTCGTCCAGAATGCTGCCGCTCGACTTCTCACAGGGGATCCTTTGAGATGTCATATAACACCTATCTTGCAGCAGCTTCACTGGTTAGTGATAGAGCACCGGATCACCTTCAAGGTGATGGTATTAACCTTCAATGCCTTATATGGTCTAGGGCCGGCGTATCTGAGGGACTGTCTCAACCCCTACCAACCCGGGATATCACTTCGTTCTGAGGACTTGAATTTGCTGGAGGTTCCCAATTTAAAAATCATCTGCCTAGCATCGACTAGATGCAGAGCCTTTTCTGCTGTGGCCCCATCGTTATGGAATGCTTTGCCAGTCGAAGTTTGGGCCCTGCGGGATCTCCTGCCCTTCCGCAGGGCCTGCAAAACCCATTTATTCTGTCTGGCATTTGAATGTGGTTTCTAACTTTAAAATTGTTGATTGGTTAACTGTACTTGGGAGTTTTAGGACTATGTTGTTATATTGTTTTGTTGTAAGCCACTCCGAGCCCTCGGGGAGTGGCGGCATATAAAACTGATAAATAAATATCTTTCTTTTTAATTGTTATTAAAAAAATTTAAATTAATTTCTAGGGGGGCGATGAGCAATTTTTTTTTCTGGAATAGGGGCGGTAGGCCAAAAAACTTTGAAAACCACTGTTCTAGGATATAAGACTGTGTGGAAGGACCCTGAGAGCCCTTCCAGACAGGCCCTATATCCAAGGATCTGTCCCAGATTTTCTGTTTACCCCAGTGTGGACACATACAATCCAGTTTAAAACAGAACACGTGTAATCAAATCCTGGGATACAGGGCCTGTCTGGAGCCCCCCAGATTCTCAAGACAGATAACCCACAATATCTGCTTTGAACTGGATTATCTGAGTCCACACTGCCATATAATCCAGTTCAATGTGTGGAAGAAGGGGCCTCAGTCTTGTCTTCCAGCTTTTTGTTGCTTTGAACTGGATTATCTGAGTCCACACTGCCATATAATCCAGTTCAAAGCAACAAAAAGCTGGAAGACAAGACTGAGGCCCTTTCTTCCACACATTGAACTGGATTATATGGCAGTGTGGACTCAGATAATCCAGTTCAATGCGTGGAAGAAGGGGCCTCAGTCTTGTCTTCCAGCTTTTTGTTGCTTTGAACTGGATTATCTGAGTCCACACTGCCATATAATCCAGTTCAATGCGTGGAAGAAGGGGCCTCAGTCTCGTCTTCCAGCTTTTCGTTGCTGTTTCCTTCAGCCGCCCTCTTCCCGCCCAGTGGGCCTAGATTCCCAACCCCTTCCCTCCCTCCTCCCTCCCTCCTTCCCTTCCTCCTCACCGAAGAGGCCCTGCACGATGCTGAGGGGGCAGTTCAGCCAGTCCGCCACACACGGCATCTCCCCGCTTCTCCGAAACCTTCAGGCCGGAGAAGGAGGCACGAAGGACTCCAGACACGGAGGAAGCAAACAGGCCAAGTCCCTGCTCCTCGCTCGCCGCCTCCTCTTCTCAGGGCTGAGGCGATAGCAGCCTAAGCCACGCCTCTTCCTCTCTGCTCAGCGCGGGCTCCGCTTGGCACGAGAGGAAAGCGGAAGTCAGCGGTGACGCCATCTTGGACCCGGGCGGAAGAGGCCGTCCGGAAGCGCCGAGGGACAGAAAGCGACAGAAAGCGAAGGCTGAGACGTGGACTGTGGAGAGAGAGGGAGAGAGTGAAAGAGAGAGAGACATGGCTGCCCCGAAAGCCTCCGTGGGCGCGGGAAGCCTCTCCTCCTCCGCGAGTAGCGGCACCAACTTGCTCTTTTCCTCCTCGGCGACTGAGTTCAACTTCACCGTCCCCTTCATCCCGGTCAGCCAGGCCCCCGCGCCGCCCCCGCCGCCCCCGCCTGGCCTCCTGCCCTCAGGTGAGCCCGGGCTCCAGGAGGAGAGGAAGGAGGAAGGCCCCGGGGCGGAAAGCAGCGCGCCTCCGGGGGTGCTCGTCTGTATCCCCCCCTCTCCACCTCCCCCTGATTAAAACCCCACATTATCTGCTTTGAACCGGATTATATGGCAGTGTGGACTCAGATAACCCGGTTCAAAACAGATATTGTGGGATTTATTGCCTTGATATTCTGAATTATAGGGCTGTGTGGATGCCAATCTCGGCATTACTTCGCGAACGAAGATTCTTAGGAAGGACTCATCCCACGCTTCTTACAAGCACATTGATGACTAAAAAGTCCCATCTGAGATAGGCAAGTCCGCTTGCAGAAAGCACAGCAGAAAGTCTCCTTGGGTGATGTTGTTTCCAAGTTGCGGTTCTTCCTGCGTTGTCGAGACCCGTTCGGCGTGTCTTCTCGAAAGAGGCTTCAGCATTGTGGACAGTGCGTCTCCATGCCTCCCGATGTGCAGCCAGGGTGGACCAGATTTGCCTATGCTGACGTGGTGATGATGGTGTTCTTCCTGTGAGGCGGGCTGGTAGAGGACTTCTGTTTCCTTCAGGCTGACTTCCAGCCAAAACAGCTCTGCAGCTGCTGCAAAGCAGGATGTGAGGCGCTGCAGGGCTGCTTCTGAATGGGCGACAAGGGCAGCATCGTCTGATGTCGTTTCCAAGTTGCGGTTCTTTCTGTGTTGTCGAGACCCGTTCGGCATGTCTTCTCGAAATTTCTGCGTTGTCGTTTCTCTTCGAGACCCGTTCGGCGTATCTTCTTGAAATCGGCGTATCTTCTCGAAAGAGGCCTCAGCATTGTGGATAGTGTGTCTCCATGCCTCCCGATGTGAGGCCAGGGTGGACCATTGTTGGTGATCAATCTGGCCGAGCCTGAGATGTTGTTTCAGGGAGTCCTTCTATCTCTTTTTTGGGGGCGCCTCTCTTGCGCTGACCCTTGGCGAGTTCACCGTAGAGTAGTATCTTTGGGAGGCAGTGGTCCTCCATCCTAGAGATGTGCCTTGCCCAATGCAGCTGTGTTCTCAATAGCATGGCCTCAATGCTGGTGATCCCTGCTTGCTCAAGGACAGCAACATTCGTCACATAGTCGGTCCAGTGTATATTTAGGATTGTGCAAAGACAGCGCTGGTGAAAGCGTTCGAGGAGTCGTATGTGTTGGCGATAGGTGACCCATGTTTTAGACCCATAGAGGAGAATAGATAGTACGCTAGCTCTGTACACACTGATTTTGGTGCTTTGCCTCAGGTGCTTGTTGCTCCAGACTCTTTTGTGAAGCCTTCCAAATGCACTATATGCCTTTGCTAATCTGTGATCTATCTCTTTATCAATCTTGGCGTCTGAAGAGATGATGCTTCCCAGGTAGGTGAACTGCTGAACTGACTTAAGCACAGATTTGCCTATGCTGACATGGGGATGATGGTGTTCTTCCTGTGGTGCGGGCTGGTAGAGAACTTCCGTTTTCTTCAGGCTGACTTCCAGCCCAAACAGCTCTGCAGCTGTTGCAAAGCAGCTGCAGAGCTGCAGGGCTGCTTCTGAATGGGCGACAAGGGCAGCATTGTCAGCAAAAAGCAGCTCACGGACTAGATAGTTAAGAGTCTTAGTGCGAGCCCCCAGATGGCTTAAGTTGAACAAGCTACCATCAGTACGATAGCGTATATATATGCCATCTTCTTCTTTGAGGTCTGCCGTAGCCCTATGGAGCATCATGCTGAAGAAGATTGTACTTAGGGTTGGTGCAAGAACACAACCTTGTTTCACTCCATTAGTTATTAGAAAGGGCTCTGAGAGAGCATCGCTGTATCTGACTTGACCGCGCTGGCCCTCATGTAACAGGATAATCATTTTGAGGAATTTGGGGGGACATCCAAGACATTCCAGGATCTGCCACAGACCTTTTCTGCTCACAGTGTCGAAGGCTTGGTGAGGTCGACAAATGTCCTTTGTTCTGCTATAATAATAATAATAATAATAATACATATTATATTATATAATATATTATAATAATTGTAATAATAATAATTATAATTATTTACATAATTTATATTCCACCCTTCTCACCCCGCAGTAGACTCAGGGCAGATCACAATGCACATATATAGGCAAACATTCAATGGCATAGATATACAACATATATAGACAGGCAACGAGCTACACAATTGGTCGAGAGCTCACCCCGACCCGGGCAGGCCTCTCAGTAGAGATCTTATGCAGCTGACTCTCAGCCAGCTGCACCACATTCCCTGTGTTTTCTTCTTAAAGAAAGGAGGGAGGATGCCGATCTGATTTAGCTGGGGAGCAAATTCCATAGGTGGGGGGGGGGGTCACCACCGAGAAGGCCCTGTCCCTCGTCCCCACCAGCTGTGTTTGCGAAGCTGGTGGGACCAAGATCAATATGATGAATAACAGAGGGGAGTGCTGCTTCACCGCAAAACCAAAACTAACCAGGAAACATGTGTCGAAAATCACATACAATATAGAGTAAGTCAAAATACAAAATGATTATATTTAGGACACATGAAGTGTGCCTGTATAGCCCAGTAGGCAAGTTGCTAGAATTCAATCATGTATATATACGACAAAGCATGACCATATGCAATAACAAACACACACTACATAATTATATTACACTAAATGTGCCATCCGCAAGTCCGTTAGCACGCTGCTCACCACAAGGTACAGCTTGGGTTGTAATTAGTCCAACTGTCCATGCCAATCGTTATATGAGGAAACATAAACACAGTTCTTACAATAGTTCTCCAGGGCGGATCTTAGGCTATGAGGTGGAACGTAGAGGGAGATACGTTTGGATAAGTAAGCTGGGCCAGAGTCGTATAGGGCTTTATAGGTCAAGACCAGCACTTTGAATTGTGCTCGGAAATGGACCGGCAGCCAGTGGAGTTGACGTGACAGGGGGGTGGTATGCTCCCTGTATGATGCAGGGAGTATACCCCCCCCCCCCCGTCATGTCAACAATCTTGCCTTCGAAGACTGTTCAGAAGCTTCAATTAGTTCAAAGCTCAGCAACCAGGTTGCTCACCAGAGCAGCATACAGAGAACATGCAACCCCCTCTGCTACTCCAGCTCCACTGGCTGCCAGTCCGCTTCCGAGCACAATTCAGAGTGCTGGTTTTAACCTTTAAAACCCTGTACAGTTCTGGCCCAGATTACCTGTCCAGACATATCTCCGGATACGAACCATCACAAAGTTTAAGATCATCTGAGGGGCCCTGCTCTCAATCCCAGTGCCATCGCAAGCACGACTGGTGGGGCCAAGAGATGGCCTTTTCAGTCGTGGCCCCTTGCCTGTGGAACTCTCTTTCCAGTGATATCAGATTGGCCCCCTCCCTCCTGTCCTTTAGAAATAAACTGAAAACCGGGTTATGGGACCAAGTGTTTGAACAATAGAAGCAGCAATCGGGAATTGACTCAATGTGCTGTGAATGACCCAGTCACTGATTTTAAACTGGCGTGATTTTAAACAAATGTTTTATTAATATAATGTGTTTTAATGAATTGTTTAAAATGTATTTTTATTATTGTGATTAGTACGCGAACGAGTGCTTGTTGTGAAATTAGAGATGGCATCCCTCAAATAGGAGCTCCAGTTGCTCCTGAAGTGACTTTCCCTTTTGCTTTGGCTCAGCACAAAGGCCCATTCCACACAGCTATATAACCCAGAATATCAAGGCTGAAAATCCCACAATATATCCCACTGGGCTGTCTTAGTCCACACTAACATATGTTCAACTTCAAAGCAGATAATGTGGGATTTTGTTCAGCTATGTGGAAGGGGCCTAAGATTATCTTATTATGTGAATTGAATGTGCGCTCTAATTTTAGGAAGATAATTTAGCCAAAAAAGGTGAGCATTGGATTCGAGTAAAAACAGTATTTAATGCTATCATATTCCTTTTCTCCATGGCCTGGGGATTATTAGGGCACAGGGAGCAACAGTGTGTCTAAAAGTCTTGAAACTGTAAAAGAATCAAGGTCGGGTAATTTATTGTAGTGCAAACTTTTGGGCACTAGAACCTGCTTTATTAAAAGCTTGTGTTCTTACTTTAGATCAGGGGTGCTCATTAGGTAGATCTACTGGTAGATCGCGTAGGGCGTCCTGGTAGATCGCAGGCAGGGCAGGAAGAAGGCTCAGTCCCGCCCCGCTGGCTCCCGACGTCGCCCAAGTGCTGCCGGCTCTGGATTATCGGAGGTCCTTTCCACACAGTTGAATAAAATCCCATGTTATCTGCTTTGAATCAGATTATATGGCAGTGTGGACTCAGAAAACCCAGTTTAAAGCAGATATTGTGTTATATGTTTCACATTTTTGTAGTGGGTAGGTAGATCATTTTGACTTGGTGGTTTTATAAGTAGCTCGCATGCTGAAAAAGTGTGAGCACCCCTGCTTTAGATTGTCCCAATATTTCATAGTAGATTGTAAATCCTAACTTGTTTTTTTGAACTCCAGATCCATGTTGTATATTCCTGTTCTTTCGTTAGTAAACTGTGGTTATCAAAGGTGATGTAACTTCCTCCTGGCAATGTATTTGGTAATGTGAACTAGAATGTAATTATACCTTTGCTCGTCTTCTAATAGAAGTTGTGCTTTGATAAAACAGTTTTGGAAAAACAAAAAAAGTATTTTATCTCATAATAGTTTTCTGGGTCCCGGTTAAGATCCTTTTGTATTCCCTACATAATAGTCAGGCTTTTGCCTGCGGCCTATGTCTTGGATCTACCCTTACAGCTCAGAAAGGCAAGTGTGCAGATGCATGAGTGGTAGGAGGCTTCCTTCGGCTGCCACCAGCTGAGTAAGATTCCTTATTTTTGGTTGGCAGGCGCACGGGAAGGTGAGCCTTCATCCACCTGCGTGTGTGCCAGGAGATCTATGGGGTTACTGAAGGAGAGCCCATAGGCTTCGCTTGCCCACACACATTGGTGGGAAAGACCTATGGGGTCTCTCTTGGCTGCCGGCTAGGGGAAACCCTGTAGGCCTTCAATATTTCACTGCATAATAGTTGCACCCCCCTTTTGAAAGTGTGATTATTATGAAATACGATAACTTAATGTTTGGTGCATGTCTTCAGAAGCTTTTTCAAATTTCAGTTATTTTTGAGAAATGGTAAGAAACACAAATGAAGGTTTTATTATGATAGGTTATGTCAAGGAATAAGTTGAATTCAGTGCTTAGGGGTAACTGGCAACACTGCCTTTAATCATTAAAAAGGAAGTAATCTGACAGGTCTTTTCTGTTTTAATGTGAAAGTGAACTGCAAAAGTTTACAATGCTCTAAATGCATTCCTTATTGGATAGTTATGTTCAGAAGCATATTAAATATTAAGACATTAAATGGCAATAAAATATCATGGCATGTTAAATGACTTTTAAAAATAGTAATGTTTGATATTTAATATGAACTTTGTTATTACTAGTTAGTGACATAACAAGGACAAAAGGCAGTATTCTTTCCTTTGGAGAAGGGATACAATTGTATCAGAGTGAATTGAATGTCTAAACCAAGGGTCGGGAACCTTTTTGACTCGGAGCCATGAAAGCAAAAACTGTGGAAATTTATTTCAGTGAGAGCCATATAATATCTGTATACCTTTATAAAACGGAATGTTTGTATGTGTGTATGTGTGTGTGTATGCGGAGGGCGGAAGGGCGGATATGTGGCAGCTATTTGCATAAAGTCCTTTGATTGGACAGCCTCGCCACTCCAAAATTCTAAGGCACCAGACAGAGGGCATTGATAGCCACTGATTAGCCAGCAACCCAGAATCCAGGCCTCTACATTCAAACAACAGGATTTCTTCCCACTGAGGGGAAAAAAGCCAGCACCCCGGAGTCTAGGCCTTTACATTCAAACAACAGGATTTCTTCCCACTGAGGGGAAAAAAGCCAGCAACCCAGAATCCAGGCCTCTACATTCAAACAACAGGATTTCTTCCCACAGAGGGGAAAAAGCCGGCATCCCAGAAACCAGGCCTCTACATTCAAACAACAGGATTTCTTCCCACTGAGGGGAAAAAAGCCAGCAACCCAGAGTCTAGGCCTTTACATTCAAACAACAGGATTTCTTCCCACTGAGGGGAAAAAAGCCAGCAACCCAGAATCCAGGCCTCTACATTCAAACAACAGGATTTCTTTCCACTGAGGGGAAAAAAGCCAGCAACCCAGAATCCAGGCCTTTACATTCAAACAACAGGATTTCTTCCCATTGAGGGGAAAAAGCCAGCAACCCAGAATCCATTCCATGCAGGCCTTTTCCATTTTTTTACTCCTTTCTGTTTTACACCGGTATACTTTCACAGGCCAGGGCGGATATGTGGCAGCCACTTTCACAGGCCAGGGCGGATATGTGGCAGCCACTTTCACAGGCCACAGCGACCAGCGCGGGTGATGGACCTGCACCAAACTTGGTACATAACCCCCTATGACATGACCCACGTATTATGGGATTTGTAGTACTTTCCAAGACTTTGGTTCCCACAGACCACTGAGGCCACCAAAAAGGACCAATACAGACCACACTCAGCACACACAGCCCCCATGACCCACTCTACGTCCTGGTGCAGTTCGGAGGAGGGTGGGCCATGGATGATGGGACTTGAAGTGCCTCTACTCACTTCCAAAGTCCACTGCAACCCTCATCCAATCACTGATCGAGACCAAACTTGCCATACATAACCGCCATGACTGCCTTCACGTCCTGGTGAGGTTTGGGGGAGGACTGACAATGGATGATGGGATTTGTAGTACTTTTACACCCCTCTGTTTCCACAGACCACTGTGTCCCCCAACAAACACCAAGAAAGTCCACACTTGGCACACAGAGCCCCAGTGACCCACTCTACATCCTACTGAAGTTTGGAGGGGGACAGAACATGGATGATGGGACTTGCAGTACCTTCCCTCACTTCCCAATCCTGCTACAAACCTAATCCAATGACTGATCAACACCAAATCTGGCACACAGAGCCCTCATGACCCACTCTACAGCCTGGTGCAGTTTACTGTGAGACGGACCACGGATGATGGGACTTGAAGTACCTTCACTCACTTCCGAAAAACAATGCATCCCTCTTCCATTCACCAATACAGACCAAACTTAGCACACAGAGCCCCCATGACCCAATCTACATCCTACTACACTTTGGGGGGGGGGACGGGACACACAGAGATGATGGGACTTGCACTACCTTCAGTAATTTCATGATACTACTGCAACTCCCAATAATGATGGATCAAGACCAAACTTGGCACACAGAGCCCCCATGACCCACTCTACATCCTGCTGCACTTCTTAAATAACCGGGCAGGGCCGGGTCCCCAAGCTAGTATATAATATATTTTAAGACTGAATTCAACTAAATGTGAGTATATACGTACATACTATGAGAAAAGGATTCCCCCGGCAGAATGACGTGACACTTCAGACCTGCGTCTGCAAAAGGCATGCTCAGGACTCTGGGAAGGAAGAGAAGACGGAAAGAAGGGGAAAAGAAAGAACGGAAGACAGAGGAAATAAAGGAGGGAGGAGGAGAGGAAGAAAGAAAAGAAGAACGGACTATGGAAAGGGAAGAAAAGAAAGGCAGGAGAGAGATGAGGGGAAGAGAAAGAAGGAAATGAGAAGGGAGGAAAGGAAAGGGTGGGGAAAAGAAAGGAAAGGGAGTGAGGAAAAAGTAAAATAATGAAGGGAAAAGAAGAAAAGAAAGAATGGGAGAGAGAGGGAAGTGAAAAGAAAGGAAGGAGAAGGAATGGAAGACTTTGGGGGAAAGAATAGAAGAGGAAGGAAGGAAAGAAGGAAGAGGGAGGGAGAATGGAGGAAAGAAGGAAGGGGAGAGAGGGAGGGAAAAGGAAGGAGAGAGAGAAGGAAAGGGTAAAGGGGGAGAAAGAAAGGAAGGAAGAGGAAAGAAGGAAGGGGAGAGAGGGAGAGAAAAGGAAGGAGAAGGAAACAGTGAAAGGGGAGAAAGAAAGGAAGGAAGAAGGAGAATGGAGGAAAAAAGGAAAGGGAGAGAGGGAGGGAAAAGGAAGGAGAGGAAAGAATGGGCTGCTCTGGAGAGCCAGATGCAATCATGAAAAGAGCCACATCTGGATCCCGAGCCATAGGTTCCTGGCCCCTGGTCTAAACAATAAAAAAACATCTACAGATTTAGCCAGAATATGGAATTACTGGTCATTTACAGTAAGGTATGGTTCTTTTTCCTGTTGTGCCGCTCTGTATGTAAGCAAAAGGGGTATAGGCAAAAGGAAAAAAATGACTTTATTGAAATAGTAAGCCTATTTTTTAAAAAGAGATAATGGAGAATAATTTCACTTGGCATTGGTTTTAAACTGCAAATGAAATGCAAGTGCTGTAGGAGCCTTTTGAATAGTCTAAGCTATTTTAGGGAAGAATATTGAGCAAAAATAGCTTTTGTGAGGAAGAAAAGAGTAATGAGAGAACTTGCAGTATGAAAGAGTTTACACTATTGGAGCGACAAGAGGGATCAAACATCTATGAGGAATGAGCAAAACCTTTTCCCCTCCCTACAACAATGTTGAAAAAAATGCATACATATGTAGTAGGCTTTCTACCTTCACAGCACCTAGGGATGCGAGGCCCCTGCAATAATAGGAAAACCATGCATTTTTTTTTTAAAAAGTGAGAGAATTCTTTTAGAAAGCTCTAGGTCCTCCATCTTGACTCTATGGTCAACATCTGCCAGAATAATCAAATCCACAAAAGTTAAAACCACAGATGTTATGACACGTTGTTCCTTAAACTGTCTGGCCAAAGGATGGTTTTCTTTAATATTTAAATGGACATAACAGAAAGTAATGTGTTTGCTTCAAATCCATATCTCCTTAGTAGAACACATAACAAAAGTCTCATGGTCAATCTTTATCTTGAATTAGAAAGTTCTTGTTTACAGTTCTAAGAAAGGCCTTGGAGATTTGTTACCAGGCATTGTAGTTTTGGCATTGTCAAAGAATGGGCTTGTTTCTTGACCAAAAGGTTGAATTTGCTTGATAAAATGGGAAAATTGGCAAGTTTGGTGTGCTTTGCCTAATTATTTCTGTTTCCAGTGGGAGCGGATAAAAAAAGTGAAAATTTAGGTTGATCCTTGTTTAGTGTGATGTCATTCAAAACTATCTATTTGACTTGTTTCGCTTCCATTGAGATAAAGAATCCATGGTGTGTTGTTGTTATGCTTTGTAAATAAATACAGTACCAAGGTTGCCTCCCTTTGTGGTATTGTAATCCGAAAGCCCAAATCCTATTGTTAGCTCCACATAAAAGTAAACCGCCTGAATCAGTGGAAACTTGGAAAGTCAACTTTTAGGTGAATTCTGTTGAGTTAGTGAATCTGTTCTTACTTAGGTATGAGCCCCAATAAACGTTTGGATATGGGACTGTATTTCATTTTAAAATTTGATAGGTGGACCAGGCCAGTAACAAATGGATGGAGAATGTTTGTGTGAACTAATTGGGAAAAAAATGAATGAATTCCTATGTACACTATGGATACCTTGTTTGTAGTGCAAAGAGACAGAACAATACAATATTTAATATGAAGAACAATTTGCACCCACAGTCCAACATCCTTCTGCCTTGCAGGAAAATCACAGTCAAAGCACCCCATACAGATGCCCACCCAGCCTTTGCAAGGATGATGATGATAATAATGATAATAATAATAATAGGAGTAACCAAGAGGCTACCCCATCCAACCTGTTTCTGCCTTGCAGGAAAATCAGAGTAAAAGGGGTGCCTAGAAGGCCTCATAGGCTACACTGGCAGAGGTGCAAGGGAGACCTCATAGGCTATGCTGCTGGCCTTGTGCTTCCTAAGTAGGGAGTGGGTGTGTGGTGTGGGGGTGAACCCCGCGGAGCACAGTTTGAGAACTGCTGCATTAACCGAATACAAAAAAAGTTAGTGACGGGAACCAATGTGTGTACGCATACCTTTATTTTAATAATCCTTTTGTCCTTTGTTGCAGATGATGCCACTGATGTTGGTGAAGAAGACAGCTTCCTAGGCCAGACTTCTGCTAATCCTATTCTTCCATCGACATTGAATTATTTTCCCCAAGTTCCTGGTAGCAGTGATTTCTTTGGAAGCATTGGAAAATCACCCTTAGGAGTGACATCTCCACCTCAAACTGGGGTGTCTGTCTTCTCCAAGCCTCCATCATCTCTCCCGCTTCTGCCTGGAACACAAGATGGGCCAAGTACTTTCTCAGCAGCTCCTTCCAAATCACAGTCTTTTAGCACACCACCAACTTCTCTACAAGGAATTAGTTCATACCAAATGTCCCAGCAGAGTGGTCCTCCAGTGTCTGGCTTTTCAACTCCTCCTCATGGCACATCACAGCAAAGCTACAACCCATATCGTCACACTACTATAAGCAGTAGAGCCAATCCTTACATCACTCCACCACAGTTGCAGCAGAGTCAGCCACCCACCCAGAGTGTCCAGCCATCACCTCCTGTACCATCCACCCAAATGTATTCACCTCCTCCAGGGTCACTTCCACCGGTATGAAATTTTTCTTTTAACATTTAGGAAATAGTATTAGAATTTGAAAACCTATAGCAGGTTGCTTCATCCTGCGGTCTTCTAGGTGTTTGTGCCTCCAACTCCTGGAACTGAAATCCATAAACACCTAAAGGGCTACAGGTTGAATAGCTTTTGACTTGGGGTTCTTCCCCCTCCATCTTTCAGTATTTCATATAGTTCAGAATAATGAATAGGAGGTCCTTAGGAATGAAAAGGCCAGAATAAACTGTTTGGAAAGTATGACTTGATTAAATATATTTATTCCTAAATTAAAGGTATGTGCCTGACTCTCTCTCTCGAGCTCATGTATTTCAGATGTTGGAGAAAAACTGCCAGCATCCTCAAGAACCATTGGCTGATATTCTCATTTATGGTTTTGATTCCTGCATGGTTCTCATTCCTATAGTGACCATTAGACAGCGGCAAAAGGAAGGGAAAATACTGTATTTCAATGAATATTTGACACTGTTTAATCATATAGTAAAGTAGTTCGCAACCTTTGGTCTTCCAGGTGTTTTGGACTTCAACTTGCAGAAATCCCAGCCAGCTTAGCAGCTGTTAGGAATTGTGGAAGCTGAAGTGCAAAACACATGGAGAACCAAAGATTTGGAACCACTGATATAGTCGATAAAAATGATTGGAATTCTGTATAACTGGTTTAACTACACTGTCTAATCCCTACTTCAAAGTCCCCACTTACCAAGCAACAAGGTTCCTTTGTCAATTGGGAAACAGCTGATTGATGTTTCCAGATTTCTTGTGAATGATATTAGTTGTGACATGCAGAAGCATGGTCCCTGTCCCAATTCCCTTTTGCACAAGAGGTTGCTCACACAAGAGGGATAGAAATGTCAGCCAGCTGTTTATCAATTCGTAGGAGTACAACCCTTTGGGTTGCTTGCAACAGTTGCTGCCCCATAAATGAAGACTGGGAATTTTTCAGAGTACCTACATGCATACGGTCCTAAACTAGGGAATATGTAGGGATCATGAACATGAACCAGTAATAAATGCATTACTATAGGCCAGGGATTCTCAAACTTTTAAAGCCACAGAGCCCTTTTTGAAGGAAATGTTTCTTGTGGAGCACCAAGAAACTTTTGGACATGGGCTGCATTGCATTTTAGAATTTGACAGATGAGCCAGGTCAATGGCAGATGGATAGAGAATATTTGTGTGAATTATTGAAAAAAACATGAACTGCATACTGCATATGCCGTGTTTGTAGTGCAAAAGAAAGAAAGAACAACACAATATTTACAATGAAGAACCATTTAAACCAACATAAACTTAACAGTATTTCAGTGGAAATCCCCATGGGCCATCTGGTTCAACCTCCTTCTGCCTTGTAGGAAAATCAGTCAAAGCACCGGCAACAGGTAGGCATCTAGCCTTTGCAAGAATAAGAATAGGAACAACAACAATAGTAGTAGTAGTAGGAGCAACCCAGGGGCCACCCAGTCCAACCGGCTTCTGCCTTGCAGGAAAATCAAATTCAAAGCTGTGCCTGGGAGGTCTCATAGGCCACACTGCCTGCAGTGCGATGGAGGCCTCGTACTTCCTAGGTAGGGGGAGCGGGGGGCAGAGCCTCTGAGTACTTCACGGAACCCTAAGCACTTCAAGGAGCACAGTTTGAGCACCATTGCCCTAGGCCAGGCATCCTCAAACTGTGGTGCTCCAGCAGTTTGGGCCTTCAACTCTCAGAATACTTGACAATTGAATGAGTTTGTTAGAGCTTCTGAGAGTTGGAGGCCCAAACAGCTGGAGGGCCGCAGTTTGAGGATGCCTGCCCTAGGTTATGCATTTATAACTGCCTTTGTGAAGTATGTCCGAAATTTCATTACATGATTGATCAGTGAACCACTTTAAAATTGTAAGTGAATCTGTGCCCTCAAAATTCTGAAACTTACTGAATTTTCAGGTAATTTAACTTTGGAAAATTGTATTACCATATATACTTGAGTATAAGCCGACCCAAATATAAGCTGAGGTACCTAATTTTACCATAAAAACTGGGAAAACTTAATGGCTCGAGTCTAAGCTGAGGGTGGAAAATGCAGCAGCTATTGGTAAATTTCAAGAATCAAAATAAAAATAGATACCAATAAAATTACATTAGTTGAAGCATTAGTAGGTTAAATGTTTTTGAATATTTACATAAATTTAAGATAAGTCTGTCCAACTCTGATTAAACCATTATTCTAACCTTCTTCAATGTGAATGTGCTTACATATCCTTACAATAATAATAAATAGGTAAAATAATAAATGTAATATTAATAATGATAGAGTAAAATAATAAATGTAAATAAATAAATAAATCTGTGGATGTGATAGTCTGGGATTAAAAAGACCAAAACTTTGAGAAAATTTCTAATAATTTAAATGGTTTTGTTTTCAATTTTCTTCACCACAGTCGACACTACCACCTCAGGCTTCCATGTCCGCAGGTACACTAGTGAAGGCACCTCCCAACTTTTTGCAAAACCAATACGAACCAGTTCAGCCCCATTGGTTTTACTGCAAGGAGGTAGAAAACAAGGAGCTATGGATGCCATTCAGTCTTCTAGATTCTGAAGCTCTAGAAGAAGTTTATAATTCCGGTAAGATTTGAGAATACCTTTGCATCATTATTTTGGCTTTGGATACATAATTATGAGAATGTAGTAGCTGGCATGTCATACATTCAGAGACAAGCATAACTTACAAATTATACTTTTTGTTTTCACAGTGTGTGTGTGTATGTATGTGCGTATGAAAATTTGAATGTGGAGGTTTCCCTATTTTTGGAGGGGGAAGTAAGGAACATAACGTGAGAAAAATAGAAATATTCATATAAAACTTTAATAATATAGTTTCTTTTATTTAAAAAGGTATATTTATGAATTATAAAAGCATTGAAGTTGTGAAAACAAAATTATGAAAATATCTGGCCTAAAGAGAGCTATAAATTGCTGCACCTTGTGCTGCCCAGGTACATAACTCTTTAATTTGTGCTGTCTGAAAAGTGGAGGAAACCTAAAAATGGAAAGTCCAAATTTTGTAGTAAAACTGGTACAAATTGTTCAAACCGTTTCATATGTTAATATTTTAAGGTGTATGTTAGTAGCATGTGTGGATGCTAACTTTAACTCTGCATTAAAATATCAAACTCTTCACTGGTATATTCCCATAACAAGCAGTGGAGGGACCCCCTGTATGCTGTTATAAAGTTGGCATTTAGTAGGTAGGCCTACAGAAATGCAACTTTTGTTTGAGTGTGTGGTATGACAATTCCCTATTTGTTTTATTTATACTTCACCTTTCTAGGTGATCTCACATGTTCATATCACACAATTCCTAGCATTTTAACAGAGAAATACTTCGTTTTGAACAGAAATTAATTCAGTGAGGAAGAAAAAGACTCTTCCCCTGTGTACCCCCTAATTTCCAATATATTCATGGGACATTTTCCTCTGTGTTCCCTAGTTTCCAATATAGCCATGAAAAAATGTAAAATTTCTTGCAGAGCAGGCAATAGAAAAACAAACAAACATATTGAGAAGAGGGCAGGCTTGTTTTCTGATGTTCTAATGCAGGGCCGCCCACGAAGTCGATCGCGAGTCCAAATGAGATTGATCGCAGGCAAATGGGGCGCTTCTTCCGCCTGCGCGGCGCACCTGCGGGGAGGAGGAGCAGCAGGCCTTCCCTAGACCTCCCTCAGGAGCAGCTGTTAGGGCTCAGTGTCAGAAGGAAGAGAAGGAGGCGCCATCAATCAGGGGGCAGGAGGAGGCCCTGGTCCCTGCCCCCTTCCCTGTTGTCAGGCAGGCCCCGTCTTCTCTGGACCTCCCTCAGGAGCAGCCAAGGCTCAGAGGCAGAAGGGAGGGGGAGAGAGAGGGAGGCACCACCAATCAGGGAGCAGGAGCATTGTGGGAACGAGGGAGCACAAGGCGGGACCTCTCGTCCGGAAGCAGCCTCTGAAGGCCCCGCCTCGTGTTCCCTCGTTCCCGCAATGCTCCTGCTCCCTGATTGGTGGCGCCTCCTTCTCTCCCCCTCTCCCTTCTACCTCTGAGCCTTGGCTGCTCCTGAGGGAGGTCCAGGGAAGACCTGCTTCTCCTCCGCCTCCCTGCGCTCCCTGCAGGTGCACCGCGCTGGCGGAATAAGCACCGCGCGGGTAGCAGTAGCTCATGCGGCGGCAGGTAGATCTTTTCAACTTGGTTGTTTTAAAAGTAGCTCACATACTGAAAAAGTGTGGGCACCCCTGCTCTAGTGACTAGGACATGGAGCAATGGATTCTAATGCATGAAAAGAGATTCCCCCTAACATTAGGCAGAACTTCCTGATGGTAAATGCATTTTGGCAGTGGAATATGCCACCTTGGAATGTGGTGGAGTCTCCTTCCCTGGAGGTTTTTAAGCAGAGACTGGGTGGCGATCTGCCAGGGATGTGTGTTCCTGCATGTCAGATGGCCTCTCTATTCTCATCCAAGCCTGTGATTATGAAAAACCACTGCTGTTTTTTCTCTGAGTCTTCATATTTCAGGCAGAATTTTGTTTTGTTTTCCTTGACAGCTTTTGTGTGGATAAACAGAGAGGTACATCTTGTTGGTCAAGAGGCTAAAAAAAGAACAGAACATGCTGTCCCTCTTCAAATGCACCGAAGAATGTTCATTGGGCTAACATTGAGCATTGGTTTCTCAAGCCATGAATATAAATGTCAATGTCTTCTTGGAATTAAGAAGATTCAGTAGAAATGCATTATGTGGACTGTGTGACCCTTGTAATACAAAACATGATACTAAATGAAACACCATCATTGTTTTTAAGAGAGGAATCTTTGTGAACAATTAGTAGTGCAGAAAGAGACATGAATGAAATAGGGCATTGCATGGGATACATTTTATTTGAAGTTCAAATTTACATAACATAAGCAATGAATATTGACCTTACAATTAAAAAGTATTCCAAAGAAAAAATAAGTTAACAAGTCACATGCTTTTCCTGGGTTTCATGTCATTTCCCCCCCTCTGTTTCCGCTTCCTTTTGTTTGGTATCTACTGAGCTTTCTATGCTGTCATTTCCCCATACTTGTAGTGCTGTCCTTTCCTATTGACCCCACTTCCAAGTGCTGGTACTAATTAAAACTGATTGGAATTATTGTCTGTGGGAATGTTTGTTTATTTCACATACTGTCAATATTCTGATCACTACCAGTGAGCAAAGTGGAACTGCTGGGGAAAGAGACTGTAACAGTAAGTCTAGAAACATCATCAAAATGCCACATTTCCCAATAAGCACTGTTTGTTCTGCTTTTACTGTTCTTCATGAAGATGGAGGAAAAGGGCACTTTTGTCTCGAATGTATGGGTAAATCAGTTGGAAAAGGAAGAGGTATGTTGCCAAAATAACTATTTTATATTTCTAGTGCAACCTGATCCAGAGAATGTGCTCTTGAGTACTGATGGAGGACGTTATGATGTTTATCTCTATGACCGTGTTAGAAAAGCCGTGTATTGGGAAGAAGAGCCATCTGAAGTGAGACGGTGTACTTGGTTTTATAAGGGAGACACAGATAGCAGATTCATTCCTTATACAGAAGATTTCAGTGAAAAGCTGGAGGTGAGTATATTTGCACCAATAGAATAATAAACTAAGGTTGGATAACAAACCATTAAAATTAGAATGTTAAAGAGGCTTAAATTTTATGAGATAATAATGATGGGCTAATGGCCATATGTCATTAGAAAAGACTGATGTATCACTTTCAGTCTCCATATTTATATTATTTTCAGTCTTTTTCTTTTTTTTGGTGTACATTGCATTTGTGGGGCGTTTGGGGATTTTTTTTCTGATGTAAATCACCTAAAATTTAGCCTTTAGTTTTTGAAAAATGAGGAAAGTTGGGAAAGGGCTTGGGGGAGTGTTTGGGTGCTGCAGAAAGGGAGTTCAGGAGCTGCATGCAAGCCACAGTTTCCCCATCCCATGCCTGATAGCTCTTGCAATCTTTTAAATAGTAAATGACAACGAGAATTCTGATTAGTCAAAAATAAACACTCCGAGTAAATAATAATAATAATAATAATAATAATGTTTATCTATATCCCACTCCTTCTCCCCAGGAGACTCTGGGCGGCTTACAACATACAGTAAATCATGTAACAAAGTGCAATACAGTAAAATACATAGAATGGAATAAACAATTAATAGCATATCCATATAAAACACAAAATATGGCACAAACAACATTAGATTAATAACAAAGTTGTGAGCTAAAAAGGGGCTTGTTATCCCAATCGAGGTAAATCCATAACATATAACCAGGTCTTCAAGTCCCTCCTAAATGTCATGAGGGGTGGTTATAAGGTTTTTCTTCACACACATTTATTGGTCCTGCAAGGACTTACCGTAATAGATACCTATCTAATCTTTCTAGGGAGGGTGTTTCACAGTTGGGGGACCACTTCTGAGAAGGCCCTCTCCCTTGTCCCCACCAGTTTTGCTTGTGATGGAGGTGGGATAGAGAGGATGGCCTCCCCAGCTGATAGTAAGGCTCAAACAAGTTCATACTGGGGGATACGGTCTTGTAAATAGGCAGGACTTGAGTTGAGCAGAGCTTTATAGGTAATAACCAGCACTTTAAATTGGGCCCGGAAGCAAATAGGCAACCAGTGAAGAGGGGTTCGTATGATCTCTATAACGCACCCCTGTCAGCAGCCTGGCTGCCAATATTTGTACTAGTTGAAGCTTGCGAGCTGTCTTCAGAGGCAGCCCTACATATAATACATTGCAGTAATCCATATGAGATGTAACTAAGGCATGGACCACTGTACATACATTAACATAACAAAGTTTTAAAAGTAGCTTGATAGTAACTAATACTTTATAGTGCAAATGATCGATAAATGAAAATTGTATATGTTTCCTCTTTGATACTGTGATGCTTAAAGTTTGATTGAGGCAATTTGCTTTTTTTTTGTAGGCAGAATATAAGAAAGCTGTTACCACAAATCAGTGGCATCGGCGACTGGAATTTCCAGGTGGCGAAACTATTGTTATGCATAATCCTAAGGTAATGTTTATAATGATCGGAAAGTAACATTACATGTTTGGATACAGAGATATGTCAAGATCAGCATAACTTGTTCATCAGCAAATAAAGCAGTTTTGGTCCTGAGATGAGCTCAATTTTCTATATTAAAATGGCAGGGCAATCATAAATTCAGAGGGCTCCAATGTCATAGTTTCTGGGATAACTAGTGGGCATGGCAGCAGGGAAGAGAGACAGGAGAAGCAGTTTTTGGTTGTCCTGTCTTCTTAGAAACTTTTCCTTGCTTTTGCTTTTTGTCTACAGGCCATCTGCCCTGAGTCCCCCCGGGGAGATAGGATGGACTATAACTAAAGTCTTGTTTGTTTGTTGTTGTTATCATCATCATCATCATTCTACAGGGCTACTGTGTTATGTTGATTGGAGCAGGTACAGAAGCAGTGAAACTGACTTGGGTTGTAGTCTGTGCCTATAGCCGTGACTTCTTTAGACACTGGCAATGTAGTACCTTGAGTAGCTGCTCTGTCCGAGCCACTTTGTCCACTGGTCACTATCCTGATTTGGATGAGAAATGGCAGGTGAAGTTGGTCCTTCTGCAAGCACTGTCCATTGAGAAGCAATAGTGTTAAGGGAGTGAGACTTCAAGAGAGTGGTGTGATAAACAGCTGGTAAACTGCCTGAGATTTCTGGGAGTTGTAGGCCAAAACACCTGGGGACCCACAGGTTGTGAACCATTGTTCTAGAGAAATGTTCAAATGGTTGCAATCTTTGTTGTGTTACTTTTAATTGTCTTAGATTATAGTGTAATCATTGTGTACCTTTAAATTGTAATGCACATGCATTGGTGTGATTTGAGATATTGACTTTGCAGGTTATAGTTCAGTTCCAACCCTCTGCAATGCCAGATGAATGGGGTACCACACAAGATGGTCAGACCAGACCGAGAGTGGTAAAACGTGGGATTGATGAGGATCATGAGGAAATTCCAGATGGTGAGCAGACTAGGATTTACTACAAAGGACCCTCAGTCACCATGCCTCTTTCTTTATTTTCCTTCATTCTTTTAGTATATCTTCATTGATAAAGTATAGCTTAACTTGTTCATGTCCCAATCATTATAGCACAGTTTGATCTATTTCTTTCTATAGTGAGTGGAAAATCAATTGTAGTATATTTAATGTAGTCCTTTTTAAATATATATCCAATTTAGAAGTTGATTTTTCTCCCCAGAAGATCCTTAAAGCAAACATAAAAAGGAATAAGAGTTCAGGAAAATAAAACAGACAAACAGATATGGTATGATAGTAAATGTTGATTTAAAGATGTTTTCTGAAACCATTCCATTTGTGAATTTAATGCAGGCCTGCACAACCAGTGAGCCTCCAGCTATTTTGGCCTCCAACTCTCATAAGCTCTAGCCAGCTTATCCAGTGAACAGGAATTCTGGGAGTTGGAGACCAAAACGGCTGGAAGGCTGCAGATTGTGCAGGCCTGATGTAATGACTGCCTGAGAGTCCACTAACATTTGTTATTGTTATAGGTGAAGTATCTCAAGTTGACCATTTGGTATTTATGGTTCATGGGATTGGCCCTGTCTGTGATCTCCGATTTAGAAGCATAGTCGAATGTGGTAAGTTTTTGAACCTGGAGTGTTGGAGGAGGAGATGGCGTTATTGAGAATTTAATCATTTATTAGATTGATATCATTGCTTGCATCCTGTTTTATCCCTCCCAAACCTTGATATACAGCTGATCAATTACATTACTGTTAATAATTCTGGTCTGTTGTGGTATATTGTTATGTACCCACAGACCTATAGGCGAACTTGTATATTAGGTGTCACATAGAGGCACATTGAGTTGTATAAGAGAAATACAACTTTTTACAATGAATGTCTGTGAATGGAGAAAGGAAGGAATGTTTTGACAAGGGAATGAATCTTATACCTATAAATTGATAAATTGACACTGAGCGGGGACTCGGAAACTACTCTTGAAGTTACGTTATACAGAGAAACACCGGCTGTCACAGTAGTCAGGAAGAATGAACACATGTAAAATGAACTACTTATGAATCATTTTTCTAGGTTTCTATTATGTATTGATTTGTTTATTTATTTCAAATAAAACTTTCAGTATTTTTCAAAATCAAAATGCAATATATTAAATGAAGAATTTCATCTTTCTAATTAATAACTCAAAAGAATCATTATTAACCTAGGATATTAATAATGCTTGATAATGCAAAGTGGAGAGACAGGGTTGTTTTTTTGACTTCCCATTACCTTCCTGTTATTTTGAAAATCATGTTCAAGTGTATTTTTTTTGGAATGGGATTCATAATATTTGACAGATTCTCAAAAGGAGACATAATCTAAAGAAGATTTATGACCTGAGGACTTGCAGCTTTCTGTTTTATGTTGTTATACTTCTGGAAATTGATATGCAATGAAAGTGAAATTATTTTGGAAGGTATACTTGATTAAACTCAGTAGGACCCCCAGGAACACAATGGGTTAAACCAGGGGTGGGCAATTACCGGCCCTCCAGGTGTTTTGGATTTCAACTCCCAGAAATCCTAACAGCTGGAAAAACTGGCTGGGATTTCTGGGAGTTGAAATCCAAAACCCCTGGAGGGCCGGTAATTGCCCACCCCTGGGTTAAACCCTTGTGCTGGCAGGACTGCTAACCAAAAGGTTGGCAGTTTGAATCTGGGGAGTGGTATGAGATCCCGTCTGTCAGCTCCAGCTTCTCATACAGGGACATGAAAGAAGCCTCCCACAGGATGAAAAAACATCCAGGCATTCCCTGGGCAACATCTCTGCAGATGGCCAATACTTTCATACCAGAAGCAACTGACACAAAAAACAACAACAACAAAACCCTCAATAGGTTCAAGTGTATTCAGTTAATGTTATTCTCTCCTATTTCCCTTCCTTTCTAAAGTTGATGATTTTCGGACAGTGTCCCTGAAATTGTTGCAGACACATTTCAGGAAGTCGTTAGAAGAACATAAAGTGAACAGGACTGAGTTTTTGCCAGTCCATTGGCATAGTGCTCTGCATGGAGATGCAACAGGTGTGGATAGGTAGGTCTCTTATTTTGAAATTATTGTACCAAATGTAAAGCTTGTTCATACAATGTCTAATACATTTTTGACAACACTGGTTTGGAAACCTACCACAGAGTTTTCTTGTTAAGATTTGTTTGGCGGGGGGTGGGAATGTCTTTGCATTCCTCTGAAGTTTAGATAATATTTCTTGTCCTCATCTCCGAAGTAATAGTCCAGTGCTCAAACCACTACACCATTCTCACCCTTGTCTGATGCATACTGCAGTTTATTCTGTCACATTGGATCATGCTTTACTGTATTATCTGAATATATCTAATGCAACCCTGTGAATACACATACAGCAGTTTCTCCATATTTCCAGGTTTTGGGGGAACAGGGTCCTATGAAAGTGGAAAAGCTATGATTTTAAATACAAATTACAAATGCTGTTTTCGTTAAATCTGAGAGAGAACTTCTCTAGGCATTTGTAGGCCCCCAAGCATGATTCTGTGGTAAGCATTTGCCAGAATATGTTCTCTCGAAGCACTTGCAGATCTTCTAGCTCAAATCATTGGGAATCTTATGCTGGAAGCTGACCTTTGAAATGCATCAGAGCAACTATAAATTTCTAGGAAGAACATTTTTTTATTTTATTTTATTTATTTATTCGATTTTGTATACCGCTCCTCCCTGCAGGCTCGGGGCAGTTTACATACAATCGGATTAAAATACACATAAAATACAAATAGAATGCACATAAATACATAAAATACAGATAAAACATTTGGTCAATTTAAGGGCATGGTCAGGGAGTCCGGAGGATTTAGTTAAAGACAAGCTTAAACAGAGTTGTTTTACATGCCCTCCAGAAGGGAACTAGCTCCGCGATGTCATGAACATCATCCGGCAGTGTATTCCACAATGCCGGGGCCATCGCGGAGGAGGCTCGTTGTCTAGTCACAGAGAGGTGGCAGGAGCGGACTGATGGAACTGTCAGGAGATTTCGCTCTTCTGAGCGTAGTGATCTCGGGGGAACGTACGGGGTGAGATGGTCACGCATGTACACTGGCCCTAGACCATGCAAGGCCTTAAAGGTCAAAACCAGCACCTTGAAAACAATTTGGTACTCAATTTAGGGGGAGGGGGATTGCATATAAGGCAACAATCAGTTATTTAAATAACAAAGTAGATCTAGAGCAGGGGTGCTAACACTTTTTCAGCATGCGAGCTACTCTTAAAGCAACCAAGTCGATAAGAGGCTCCCGCCGGCATGCGCTCCCGCTGCCTTTGAAATCATAACACTCGTGGGAATTGTAGTTTCCCAAGGTCCTCAGTCCTTTTTGTCAACGTTTTACAAGGTTTTAGTACATACAGCCCCCCCCCCCGGGACCAGAATCACATAGCAGTTAAAGCAATGTGAAACCGCATCAACTCTACAGTGCAGATGCGATCACATGGTGGAGACCTCCAAGGCTTACCGGCCGCCTCCAGCTTGAAGTCTTTCGCAGCTGCAGCCAACGGAGAAATGACCCGAGGGCGCCGCCTGCTTCCCGCCTCGCTCCCATCCCAGCAGAAACGAAGGAGCGAAGGGAGGGCACCAGGGTGCCAAGGCATGCCGGGAAATGTAGTCCCTCTGGCCCCGCCCCTCGCCCAGGGAGCCTGTTCCCAGCGACGCCTGCGGACCACGACCTTTGGGGCCACCCAGAAGAGCCGGAGTCTCCCGCCTCACCAGCCGGATGGGGCGCTCCTGCCATGCGTGCGCACACGCTACGTGCATGCGCGTACCTGCTGCTGGCTTCCGCTCTCGCGGTGCTTCTTCTGCCTGCCAGGCATTGCAGGAAGGAGGAAGCATGAGGCAGGACCTCCGGAGGGAGCGCACCGCCCTGCCTGTCTCGCCAGCAATGCCTCACAGACGGAAGAAGCATCGCAAGAGCGGAAGCCAGCAGCAGGAGTGCGCATGCATGCAGGGTGTGCGTGTGCATGGCAGGAGCTCCCCATCCGGCTGGTGAGGCCCGAAGATCGACTGGATGAGGGCCGAAGATCGACTAGTCGATCGTGATCGACTACTTGAGCAGCCCTGATCTAGAGGTTTTGAGAACATTTCTTAATATATGTAATCACAGTGGAATTACTTTGAACGCTTGAAAAGTGACCTGTGAAAACCTATTTCCCTAACATCTTTTAAAAAGCAGCTAAAGACCTTCCAAAAGCACAAGCTTTTGATGAAGACACTTAGCTGTAATGACAGGAAAGCCAACTTTTATGGAGTTGTGATAATGTTTACCATCTGTCTTGTTGAGTTACCTGCAATAATTGTATTAGACAAATGTTTTTGAATATGTTTATTCATTATTGTAAATTTGTTTTTATAGGTTATTGTTTTGCATATGTATATTGTTTTCTATAGTCTTTTATATAATGTTGTAAGTCGCTTTGGGTCCCGTTTAGGGAGAAAAGCAGGATATAAATTAAGATTTTTTGTTGTTGTTGTTAAGATGAAGTATTAAAGTTATCAACTCTGATTTCATTTATTTTTAATTTCTTTTCCAGGAATATAAAGAAAATAACATTGCCAACTATTGGACGGTTGCGTCACTTCACCAATGAGACTCTACTTGATATTCTGTTTTACAACAGCCCCACCTACTGTCAAACAATTGTGGACAAAGTAGGATTGGAAATGAACCGTCTGTATGCACTTTTCATGAGCAGAAACCCTGACTTTAAAGGAGCAGTTTCTGTTGCTGGACATAGTTTAGGTAAAGCTATCATTTTCAAGTAAGAAAAAAGTGGTAAGCTCTTGAAGCCTTCTGACTTCTTTGGCATGCTGTTGCTCTACCATGATTTGTTTACAGAAATGTATCTGGATATTTCTCTTTTGCCAGGCAAATGTTAAATTCATATAGCATACCTGAAGTCAGCATATAAAGCTTTGCTTAACTCGGGCAACTACAAGACCATCCTGTAACAACTTATTTTGTCTCTCCAGGTTCCTTGATTTTATTTGACATGCTGTCTAACCAAAAAGATTTGACTTCTACCATTAATTCTGTGGCCCCCGTTGCTCCCAATGGCATTGTGAAGGATGTGGCTGAACAGCAGGTAACTTAAATAAGCAGTTTGCTGTGAAACTATTGTAATTGTAATTATTATTCAAAGCTTTTGAACTTTCTTCAGGTATTGAAAATATGCATCTGAGCTAAATTTACACAGTCCTCATTCTTGAAAGATTGCTTTATTCCAATTTTAAGAATGGAGTAGACAAATCACTCCATCAGCCCCTCATCCACTCATTTGAAGTAATCAAAGGTGCCCTACTATGTCAATTGTGGGAGAACATTTTCTCACACAGTAATAAACCATTTATATAGGTATAGCAGATAGTTGGAAGTCCCTTCTATTGTATCTTCCATTTTTATCCTGCTCCACCTCATTTTAGCAGGGCTCTATCCCAAAATTAGAATTTACATTTGAGGATAATGAGAAGTAACCACAGCCTCCATCTAACATATTTGGTTTTACTGTAGAATTTCCTGTAATATTATCTCTCCGCTAAAAGAGCCTTCACCTGCAATCCTCCATAGGCGATAAGATATACTTTACAACTGACCCGTGGTATCTTTTTTGGCATTTTGGATTGATTTACATTTATTCTATTGCATTTGAATGCTGAGCTGTGCCCCAAATGGTAAGTAGTAGAGTTGTGGGGAAAAATTGTTTGCAGTTTGTAAGTGTGATTAGTTAAATCTCTATTTACGATTATAGAGAAGAGAGGAGCAGTGAGTGTGCAGTTGGAGGAGTTAATCCTCAGGCAGTATTCTTCCTGCTGGAGGCTTGAGAGATGCCAGGGGGCATGATATGTCCGTCCTGGATCTGGTGGCGGCAGCCCCACACACTGCCTACTGTCCTGATTTTCCTGCTCCTGGCCTCAGGACACACAGAAGAGGCCCCACTGGAGAAGGAGGCAGTTGAGGAGGGGCAAGGGGAGGAACTGGAACCCGCCAAGTACCTCACTGCTGCTCAAAACCTCCCACAGGTGGCCATGATGACCCTGCAGGTCTTAGAGCAGCAGCAAGGCGCTTGGTGGGCCCCAGTTCCTACCGTTGCCCCCTCCTTCACATACTCCTCCACTGGGGCCTCCTTCTGTGTGTCCTGAGGCCAAAAGCAGGAAGGTTGGCAGCATGTGGGGCCACTACCACCAGCTCCATGGCACACATGCCTTATCCTCTGGCATCTCTTGTCATCCTGTGGGAGGAGACGGGAGAGTACCACCTGGGGGTTAGCTCCTCTGGCTATGTGCCCATGGCTGCTCTAGAATAATAAATACCAATTTAACTTACTACCCACAAATAGGTTTTTTGGAAGGCTTAGTAAGTAGCTGGTTGTTTAATAATAAGATGATTTGAATGCATTTTTGTATAGTGTTAGAAAGTGCTTTGTATGCTAATGTATTTTTCCTTTGGGTTGCTATGAGTTTTCCGGGCTAGATGGCCATGTTCCAGAAGCATTCTCTCCATGTTTCACCCACATCTATGACCGGCATCCTCAGAGGTCGTGGGGTCTGTTGGAAAATAGGCAAGTGAGGTTTATATATCTGTGGAATGTCCAGGGTGGGAGAAAGAACTCTTGTCTGCTTGAGGTGAATGTCGCAATTGGCCACCTTGATTAGCATTTAATGGCCTAATCAAGCCTAGTTTCCTTGCCTGGTTTCCAACAGACCTTACAACTACTGATGATGCCTGCCATAGATATGGGCAAAACGTCAGGAGATAATGCTTCTCGAACATGGTTATACAGCCCAGAAAAGTCACAGCAACACAGTGATTCCGGCCATGAAAACCTCCGACAAAATATTTTTTCTTTCTTTGAAGATGACAGTGGATTCTAATCCTGCTGGTTCTATGCCGTCTCTTTCGAATGATGACCATGGTGATCATGATGTGGAAGATGACATTCCAACCTTGCAAAAAACTCTGGAAATGCTTAGTTTATCAGAGTACATCAGCACATTTGAAAACGAGAAGATTGATGCAGAATCTCTGGTATAGTCAACCATTTTGATTAGCATTGAGACACAATATGCTAATTCTTTGTATGGATTTCATTTTGATAATCTAAAGTTGGGATGAGAATGCTTAATCAGGCAACTAGTAGCATAATACATCTTCACAGGATTAAAGTGAAGTTCAGAACCTATGCACGCAAGCGTAATTATGTATATATGTGTTTCCCCTCCTTTTTCGTTCAAAGAATGAATGAGAGGTTTTGTGATGGAGCAGAGAAGAAATTATATGATTATATGGACTGATCACAGAATACGTTGGCACAGCCTGAAATGGACATAAGAATTATTTTACATTTAGAATAGGCAACACAAGAGTTAGACTTGACTGAACTGTTTACCCTGGAACAGTATTTTGGGAGATCATATGCTTTCATTTGGAAACCAGTAACCTTCCCTCTTTTCATTGCATGGGATGGAGCAGGAAGATTTTGCTGTAACTGTTCTATGTGCATGAAAACTTCCTTTGTCCAGCTATTTGTGCATCCGATACTAGCCCCTGCTTTCAACCACACTTTTGGCTTTCTGTTTCATGAAATATGTGCTGCACCCATTATCAGTAAATCTTTTTGTGCCACTACTTTTGTCTGATTATGAAACCTCTGGGATCTATTCTGATGTGATATACAGAGGGCATACTACATCAAAACAGATAGGTCAACACAGACTTGTTCTTAGAGCTCTTCCACCAACATTTCTACCTGAAATGATGGAGATCTATGATAGGGTAAGCACAAATATGGTATCTTTTGTTTAGGTTATCAAGTTGTGAATTTCTTTTCTGCTTACACACTCCCAAGAACTGTTCAATAGATTCATTTCAGGATAAGGATTATTTTGTATAGCACTCCCCTTCTGAAATAGTCTTTTCTTGAGACATTTCCATGATCCTCCTCATCTTTATAAAAAACTGTACAACGAACAGTAGAGGCCCTTGAGCCCCAGGGGAATCATATGATGTGTTTAGTTTACAAAGATTTAGACATAGTACTCGTATACTAGAGCAGTGTTTCCCAACCTTTTTGAGCTGCGGCACACTTCTATCATTAAAAAAATCCAGGGGCACACCACCAACCAAAATGACACTCTTAACACAGTAAAGAACGTCTGGGGGATGGTGGCCTGCTGGGAGCAGCTGCGGGGAGTGCCGAAGCCGGGGAAAGGGGTCCTCCCAGGCCGCGCCATGCCTCCCCCCCCCGGCTTCAGCTCTCCCAGAGCGTCTCCAGCCTTGACGGGGCAGTGCCAAGCCAGCAGTGGCACAGCCAGCACAATGCTGGCTTGGCAGTGCCCCCTCAAAGCTGGAGAAGCTCTGGGAGAGCTAAAGCCGCAGGGAGGGGGTGGAGCCAGGCCGCGCCATGCCCCGCCCCCTCCCCTGCTTCAGCTGAAGCCGCGCGGAGGAGGAGCATGAGTGGTGGACGGGCTTCAGTGGATGGGGCTCCTTTGCGCGGCTTCAGCGAGCGAGGGGCGGGAGTCATGGCGGGAGTCATGGCGGATTGGAGACTGGCTGGGGAAACAGCTGAAGGAGGCGGCGCCCCGGCCCCTTCTTCTTTTTCTTCGCTGCCGCCCAGCCCTTCCTCGTCCTCCCCCAAGCAGCAGGAGTTTGGCAGGAGGAGGGGGGAAGGAAGGGGGGCAGAGAGCTTTCCTGGTGGCACAGCAGGAGGTCCATCACGGCACACTACTGTGCCGCATCACAGCGGTTGGGAAACACTGTACTAGAGTATTCTGATTCACATTGTCCTTTAACAATTGACATTATAGCTGCGATTTTATAAGACATTTATTGTATGTACAGTAGGTCCATCTCTTTCTAACTAAAATGTGGAATGGGTTTTTTTTATCTGTCACTTTAAAGAGAATAAGTTCATTTTGTAAATATGTTTTGTCTTTCAAAGCTGATGTGTACGATTGATGACCTGAAGGAAATGGGAATACCTCTTGGGCCACGAAAGAAAATAGCAAACTTTGTAAAAGACAGAGCAGCCAAGCAGGTAGAGATTGTTTTGCAAACTAGAGCTACATGTATAAGTCCGTTTTTGGCAATAAGATTTCATTGATTCCAAGAAACGGAGGGGAATGCAAAATAGACATTACAACACATTTTCCCCAATCTGGAAAAAATAACCACTTTCTTCTAAACTACTGAAGAGATTTTAGATTCCAGTAGGTTATTATTTGTATACCATTATCTGTGGGGAAAATACTTTTGTTATGGTAAATTATGACAGATTTGGTTTTATTCCTGAGCCCTTAAATCTTTTGATTCAACAGGAGCAGAGAAAGGCAGCACTGGAGAAGAAGGCAGCAATGGATGCTTTGATACGGACTCAAGAAGAAGCTGCTCAAGCGGCAAAGAAAGTGGCCAGACTTGCTGCATCTTCAGCCACAGCTATGCCTCAGGATCCATCCAAGAGGAGACTTTCAGTTGGAACTTCAGTTTCATCTGCACATATAGATTATGAATATTTTGAAGTAGGCACTGGTCAGGTAGGTTTCATTGAGTTTTTAATCTTTTTTTAATCTAGTGACTGCTTAACTGTGTTTCTATGTTTAGATGTCAATCATGTTTCTGTGGGTTTTTATGATTTTTATAGATAGGACTATGTCAATGATGCTGCTGTTTTTAATTGTATGTTATGTTTTTGCTTTTTACATGTTGTGTGCTGCTTTGAGTCACGATCCAGGAGAAAAGAGGGATAGAAATAAATAAATCAAAGTAATAATTCATGCAAACTGAAACAGTCCAGTTTGTTGTTAACTGATGTAACTGCTTCTATTATTTGGCACATAGGCCTGACCAGTTCACTGATGTTGTGATGGAAGGGTAACACACAGGATAAAGGATGGGACTGGCCCATTGAATAGTGCAGGGCTTCTTAAACTTCTTTCATCCATGACCCCTTTCTCCCCAATAAATTTGTATGTAACTCTGGGTATATAGTTAGGTATATAATATAGGTATAAAATCAACATTGACTGATAACAAATCAGCATTTGCAAGGTTTGCTAAACAAGCTGATTTTCCTTTTTGTGGAGTACAACTGAAACATTGTCTGCATTGTCTCCTGATGTTTCACCCACATCTATGGCAGGCATCCTCAGAGGTAGTGAGGTTTGTTGTAAACTATGCAAGAGGGGTATATTTGTTTATTTATTTACTTCATTTATATTACGCTCTTCTCACCCCGAAGGGGACTCAGAGCGGATTACAGTACATATACTTTGCAGACAATCCCTGCAGTTCAACATATACATATATTGACGAACAAAGATGAACAAAGAGGCAAACTTCTGGCCACCAGGGGGAGCTGACGCACTCCTCATCTCTCTCAGCGTTTTCCAGCTTCCCTTGTTGTTCTTCCACATTCCTTCAGTGATTCCTGGAGTTCTTTATGGCCTCATAAATCAGTCAAAATTCGCCTCCCCACTTAATGTGGTACCTTTATCTCCTACTTGACAGATAAGCTGTCTTTCGGGCTGAAAAGGTCGACAGCAAGATACGCTTAAGGTCGGGCACCCACCCCGACCCGGGCAGGCCTCGAACTCATGACCTACAGGTCAGAGAGATCTTATGCAGCTGACACTTAGCCAGCTGCATCACTTCCCAGTGCATATATATCTCTGTGGAATGTCCAGGGTGGGAAAAAGAACTGTTGTCTGTTTGAGGCAAGTGTGAATGTGAAGTTTGAAGCCCTGCAGCTTTAAGGATTGGCTGCTTCCTGCCTAGGAAGGAAGCCATTAAAATCCAAAAGCATGTGGAAAATTTTAACAGAAAGGAAGAAACCATGAAAATATATTTACATTTTAATAATTTAAATTAAATCAATCAAATTAAAATGAACTTACTGATATAGAAGGAAACCATTACTAATCTTTTGGCTGTTTTCTTTCTTCTAGGTCTCTGTGGTATACACTACACTTGACTTTGAGCCAGAAAATTTCTTTGCCCTTGGTTCCCCAATTGGTATATTTCTCACAGTAAGAGGGGTGGAAAAGATTGATGAAAATTACAAATTTCCCACCTGCAAAGGATTTTTCAACATTTATCACCCGGTTAGTAGAAAGTGCACAGTTTAGATCTCCTGAAGAGGAATGGTAGCAGATTAACTCCTTATTTAATTCCTCGTTGTATCTCTTTAAAAGCTTAGGAAAACTATTTGTTAGATCAAAACTGATTTCTGATACTTTCCCCAGGGGTGCAGAAAAAGATAAGTTTGCTTTATGTGATGAAAATCTCTTGAAAGTATCATCACTGTGGTTTATTGGAATCACTTCTATAAGTTTTTATTACTGCAACAAAGTTGGTATGAGTTTTCCCTGAATGTAGGCTTTTGATAATATTCACAGTATTATTTGTATTTCTGTTTTGATTCAGGCTTGTACTTGTGAAACTAAAATATGTACCAATTGTACATTTTAAAAGAAATACCTTGTTTCCATATTCCATGAGATATCTTGTGGCTATTGAACTTTCTGAGACAGGGAATTCTACCCTTTAGTTAGGTCAAGTTGAATCCAGAGGGAATTTTCTAAACTTGAATGGGAAGTGCTTGTTTGTATTTGTGCAATGCTCTGTTTGTACACCACTTTTCTCATATTTGAACTTGAGTTATAACATTCCATAGCACAATTGAGTAAGTTCTTAACTTTATTAGAATTTATTTATCACATTTGTATACCGCTCCCTCTCAGCCTGAAGGCGACTCGAGGCCGTTCACAAGGCATCATAAAACGACATTTAAAACACTAAAACATTAACAAATAAATTAAAACCATGACAATAATAAAAACAGTATTTCATCTCCAAAAACATAATCCAATATCACAGTACAATTGTTCCAATCATATGTCAAATTACACCGCCTTTTCAAACGCCTACTCAAACAGCCAAGTTTTGACCTTTCTTCGGAAGGCCAGGAGTGAGGGGGCTGATCTAATGTCCCCGGGAAGGGCGTTCCACAGCCGAGGGGCCACCACTGAGAATGCTTATAATATGGAAATTATTGGAAGTCAGTAGATTATATAGCTATAGACAAATAACATATGCTAAGTATAATTTGAGCTATTAGAAGATCTTGACTATGCCCAGTGGAAAGCTTGGCTTTGAATGATAGCCCCACTATCCCCAGCTCCGGCCACATCACAGTATTTTACAGTCCATTCAATACCAAGGCCTGTTTGCCATGTAACTTTCGGTAACATATAGTGCATTGGTTCTCAACCTGTAAGTCCCCAGATGGTTTGGCCTTCAACTTCGAGAAATCCTAACAGCTGTAAAACTGGTTGGGATTTCTGAGAGTTGTAGGCCAAAACACCTGGGGACCCACAAGTTGAGAACCACTGAAATAGTGGGCCCTTGGTATCCACTGGGGTTGGGTTCAAGACCTTCATGGATGCTCAACTCTGGTTTTACTGTTTTTAATGAGACTGGTTTTACTGTTTTACTGTCTTAATCTTATGCATGGTTTTATTATGTACTAGCTTGGGAACCCGACGGTGCCCGGGTTATTTGAGAAACGTATTAGCTGGTCTGTAGCAATTATTTATGTGGCTCGCAGTGGTGTTAGGAAGTTAGCGAAGGCACTGCGAGTCCCATTGTCCATGGTGTACCCTCATCCAAAGTGCAGCAGGATGTAGAGTGGGTCATGGAGGGTCTGTGTGCCAAGTTTGGCCTTGATCTATCAGTATTGGGAGTTGCAGTGGTATCATGACATTAGTGAAGGTACTGCAAGTCCCATCATCTGTGGTCCACCCTCCTCCAAACTGCAGCAGGATGTAGAGTGGGTCATGAGGGCTCTGTGTGGCAAGTTTGGTCTTGATCCATCATTATTGGGAGTTGCAGTGGTATCATGAAATAACTGAAGGTACTTCAAGTCCCATCATCCATGGTCCGTCTGACACAAAACTGCACCAGGATGTAGAGTGGGTCATGAGGGCTCTGTGTGCCAGGTTTGGTGTTGATCAGTCATTGGATTAGGTTTGCAGCAGTTTTGGAAAGTGAGGGAAGGTACTGCAAGTCCCATCATCCGTGGTCTGCCCTCCTCCAAACTGCAGCAGGATGTAGAGTGGGTCATGAGGGCTCTGTGTGCCAGGTTTTGTGTTGATCAGTGATTGGATTAGGTTTGCAGCAGTCTTGGAAAGTGAAGGAAGGTACTTCAAGTCCCATCATCCATGGTCTGACCTACTGTAAACTGCAGTAGGATGTATAGTGGGTCACTGGGGCTGTGTGTGCCAAGTGTGGTTTTCATAGGTGTTTGTTGGGGGTCGCAGTGGTCTGTGGTAGTAGAGGGGTGTGAAAGTACTACAAATCCCATCGTCCATTGGCAGCCCCCCCCCCCATTTCACCAGGACGTGAAGGGAGTAATGGGGGTTATGTGTGTCAAGTGTGGTCTCGTTCAGTAATTGCATGAGCCTCGCAGCGGACTTAGCAAGTGAGTAGAGGTACTTCAAGTCCCATCATCCATGGTCCGTCCCTCTCCGAACTGCACCAGGACGTAGAGTGTGCCAAGTGTGGTCTGTATCGGTCCTTTTAGGTGGCCACAGTCGCCTGTGAGAACTAAAGTGTTGGAATGTACTACAAATGCCGTAATCCGTGGTGTATGTCCCCCAAACCGTACCAGGATGTAAAGGGGGTCAGGGGGGTTATGTGTACCAAGTTTGGTGCAGGTCCATCACCCGTGCTGGTCGCTGTGGCCTGTGAAAGTGGCAGCCAATCAAAACGCTGCCACATACATACCCACAAACACACATGCAAACAAAGATTCCGCTTTATTATATATAGAGATCGTTTTTAATTATGAGATGTTTAATTTGTGATTTTATTATTCTAATTCTTGTAATAACCTTTAACGGGGCTCAATATAATGCCGTCCTGAGTCCCCCTTCGGGGGTTGAGAAGTGACGGGATTAAAATGCGTGAAATAAATAAATAAATGAACTCCCATTACAAAGGCATACTAAAACAGTGTTCTTTATATAAAATGGAAAGATCAAGGTTTGCTTTTTAGAATATTTTAAAAGTTGGATACTTAAATCCATGGATACAGAATCTGTTGAACATGGAGGTCCCTCCAAAGCTGTTTTGAGTGTGTCATGTTAACACTGCACCTCTTTAGATATTGTCCATGTTTGGCATTAAGAATTACAATTACGGCTTCCTCCCCTCTTTTGTTTCCAGCTTGATCCTGTGGCTTACAGGCTAGAACCAATGATTATTCCTGATTTGGACATAAAACCTGTTCTCATTCCACATCATAAAGGCAGGAAAAGACTTCACCTTGGTAAATACATATTTACTCAATTTTTAAGAATTGTAGAAGTAGCCTTTAGAGCTTTAAGAACAGATGGAAGATGCTCAGTGATAGAGGAAGCTAAGAAAACAATGCATGCTTGGAGCAGAACATAACTATTATGTAGTATGTATGATTTCATTTTCCACTCAGTCCACATGATTAGATGTCATATCGGCTGCAGAGAAACGGCTCCAGAACAAGTATCTCCACAGGGATTGCTAGCATGTGGCTTTTATTCAGCCAGCTTCTCAGTGATCTTGACATGGATGATTGTGGTGGGGAAGCAGCAGTCTCAGTAAGGAGTTGCTGTTGTGCTGACATGGACACTTTGCCCACTCTCTATGTAGCTGAGATCATAGGAAGCTTATATTTTCTTAGTAGTTCCTGTGCATCCTTGCAAAATTTAATAGGTTAATTACGTAGAGGAATGTCTGGGTTTTGTAGATTTACCCATGGGCCATAGTCATGCAAATTTATCAAAATACCCCCCCGCCCCCCAAATAGACCTATATCTACAGACTACTTTCAGAATTTGTCCAGTTCTGCCTAGAAAAAAATGCCCTAAAAAGCAAAAATGTACAGGTAAATGCCATAGAAATCTATGTACCTGTTTATATGAAACCTGTTCAGTTTGGAATTCATTGCTTGACTGTCAAAGTCAAAACTCGTTGTTGTCAACATTTATTCACATGGTGCCATAAAAAGTACAGGGCACTTCACACAGTTAATAAAACCAACATGGCAAATAGTCCTGCCAGAGCTGTGCAGTCATGACAGTCATGTATGCTTCAAAGATGCAGCACATTGTGCCCGTAATTCTGTAGGACAAAGTGGCCTGCTCTTAAAGTGGTTTATTGAGATCTCCATCAATGTATTCTACTCCAATGTAGATATATTGAACTGAACTTTTTACGTGTAAGGACACCTTTCTAAAAGTTTGGTTTAAGAGAAGGTTTCCCCCTGAAGGATACAAAAATTTTAGTAGGTGGTATCTAAAGTACTAGAAGGGCCTGAATGTTTTTGCTATTGGTGGTGAGTGTAAACATTACTATTTTAGTATTAACTAGCTTGGGGACCCGGCGGTTCCCGGGTTATTTGAGGAAGGCATTGTGTGCCAAGGTTGGTTCCTATTAGATGTGTATGTGGCTTGCAGTGGTCTCAGGAACTTAGTGAAGGTACTGCAAGTCCCATTGACCATGGTCCATCCCCCTCCAAACAGCACCAGGATGTAGAGTGGGTCATGGAGGCTCTGTTTGTCACATTTGGTCTTGATCATTCTGTGGATGAAGGTTGCAGCGGTCTCGGAAGGTGAGTGAAGGTATTTCACGTCCCATCATCTGTGGTCCATCCTCCTTGAAACAGCACCAGGGTGTAGAGTGGATCAAGGGGGCTCTGTGTGCTAATTTTGGTCTGTATTGGTCATTGGGTAAGGGTCGCGTTGTGAAGTGGGCCATTGGATGGCCAATCGGAGTCCTTTATGCAAATTTTAGTGACAACCAATCCCCTCTCTCTGGGGCCGTAGAATGTTGGAGTTCTGAGGCTGGCCAATCAGAGTCCTTTATGCAAATAATCCCATAGTGGCAACCTATTGAAACGTTGTCACATATTCCTTGGCACCTCCGCACCTCCCAGAAAATGAAAATTCCATTTCCAACAGAAAAAACTGTCATCTGGCTTACTCAAGCATTCAGTTGCATTCTGTTTTGCTGGCCAATCAGAGTCCTTTATGCAAATAGTGTCTTAGTGACAACCAATTACCTCTGTCTGGTGCCTTAGAGTGTTGGAGTTCTGAGGCTGGCCAATCAGAGTCCTTTATGCAAAGAATCTGGTGCCGTAGAGTGTCGGATTTCTGAGGCTGGCCAATCAGTGTCCTTTATGCAAATAATCTCACAGTGGCTACCAGTCGAAATGCTGGCACATATTCCTCTGCATCTCCACACCGCCGCAAACACTGACTTTTATTATATACATAGATATATTCTTCATGGTTACTATTAAAAGGAAAGTTCCTGTGATAAATGTATGTGTGGGAATTTGATATATAATCTGAGGTGCTATAACTGAATTATGCTGAATATATGTAGAGGTGCAAATCACAATGACATCTTATCTCTTAATACAATATTTTTCTTAATTTTCTTAATAGATATTACTGGTAGGAGTGCTAGTTGAATTATGTATCTTGCTTTCTATGTTGTGCTGAACAAAGTTTATGAAACTACTTCTGTTTCTGAGAATTAGAATAGAATTAACGTGTGAGAAAGTATTTAAAACTTCTCTTCTGAATAAACAGTCTCACATGAACTTTAGAACTTAAGGAAAAGTGTTGCAATCTGGCCTTTTTTCCTGAAGGTGGCAGGATTGCTTATTTTTACATAGACATTTGCTTTGTGTGTTTGTGTCTTCGGGATGCCCATCAATTTATGGCAACCCCATGAAATTCATAGGGTTTTCTGTTCTTCCAAAATGTCTAAAGTGTAATGCTCACGATTTAGCAAAAAGGTGTCTCTTGACTAATACTCTGTTCCTACAATGTTATTATTTTTATAGAATTGAAAGAGTCTCTTTCTCGTATGGGATCAGACCTGAAACAGGGGTTTATCAGCTCTTTGAAAAATGCTTGGCAGACCCTTAATGATTTTGCACGTGCTCATACCTCCTCTATTCAGCTCCAAGCAGAATTGGAGAAGGTGGCTAATCAGATTAAAGAAGAAGAAGAAAAACATGAGACAGAAGGTTGGTTGGCGCCATTAGTAATTTGTATTAAAGCATGAATATGTTGCATTCATTTTGTATTTGGAACTGAACTGTGGCTACTAGTACTTCAGTTTCACTATTATGTGCTTTTAAGAGAAGAGATATAAAGATCTGTAATACTTCAGGCCATCTTCTAATTTATAGAATATCAAGGCAGAACCAAGGCCTGATTAAACTCATGCTCTTTTTCTTTCAACCATAGCAGAAAAGATTGTTGAGAGTCCAGATCTTTCAAAAGATGAAGACTTGAGTATAAAAATCGGTTTGCTAAATGGTGGTCGTCGTATTGATTATGTTCTGCAAGAAAAGCCCATAGAGAGTTTTAATGAATACCTGTTTGCTCTACAGAGTCACTTGTGCTATTGGTAAGTATTTTGAGTCTTTATTTATATTTACAAACTTTTGTGCCTTTACGTGTGTGTGTGTGTGTGTGTGTGTGTACTGTATATATATAGAGCAGGGCTGCCCAGGAAGTCGATCGCGATCGACCAGTCGATCCCGGGACCGAAGGAGGTCGATCCCAGCCGGATGGGACGCTTCTGAGAGGGAGCGGAGCCAGGCCGCGCCAAGCCCCTCCCCCTCCCCTCTGGCTTTGGAGCTCCCAGCAGCTTCTCCAGGCTTGAGGATGGCAGGGCCAAGCCAGCCTTGTGCTAGCTATGCCACCACTGGCTTGGCACTGCCATCCTTAAGCCTGGAGAAGCTGCTGGAAGCTCCAAAGCCAGAGGGGGTGAGGGGCGGGGCTTGGTGCGGCCTGGCTCCGCCCCCCTGTGGCTTCCGCTCTACCAGCAGCTTTTCCAGGCTTGAGGAGGGCAGTGCCAAGCCAGCCTTGTGCTAGCTATGCCACCACTGGCTTGGCATTGCCATCCTCAAGCCTGGAGAAGCTGCTGGGAGCTCCAAAGCCAGAGGGGAGGGGCCTGGCCCCACCCCCTCTGGCCAAGCCCCACCCCTCCCTCTCCAGCCTTGAGGAGGTAGGTAGATCTTTCTGACTTGGTTTTATTATAAGTAGCTCGCTTGCTGAAAAAGTGTGGGCACCCCTGGTATAGAGAGAGAATGCCTGTTCCTTTGCTGGCCTTACATTGGTAAAATAATTCAGATGCACTTTTACAATAAGAAGCAAGGTGCCAACAGCAAATATAGGTGAAAGTCCCGTTGTGCATTTATGTCAATATAACTACACCACCTGTAAATAAAAGGCCACAGGCACAGTACTATGAAGGCAAAGGGGCAGATCTTCATGTTTGCTGTTTGAAAAAGCAAGCTGCTAGTTTCAAGCAGCTTGCTTTTTTTCAATGCCAACCTGGGGGTAGAAGTTCTTGGAAGCACAATTGATTCAATTTTAAGTGTCACTCTTTGTCAGGAGAGACTGAGGAGTTCCACTCCCACGAATCCCAACATTCCAAAATTAGGCTGCTTGAAACCAGCACCCTTCTTTTTCGGAAAATGAGTACAAAGACTTTTCCAACATCTGTCTGTGTGGCTGAGGCAAAAGGCATAGTTCACCAATAGGATTTTAGCCATCTAATACAGATGATGATGATTTTCTCATCTGCCTCTTCTCAAGTCTCGTTTGATAACCAGGCCAACACACGCATATTGGAGCCTCAAATGTTAATCTTGTTTCTAGGCATATTTGATCTGCTGATTCCTAAAATGGCCCCACTATTCCCCTGTCACTTTCGGTTTTCAGATACAAAACATATGCCATATACCAGTCATCATCTCGTATCACCTATGGAGCCCCCAGTGTTGCAGTGGTTAAACCCTTGTGCCAGCAGGACCACTGACCAAAAGGTCAGTGGTTCGAATCCGGGGAGCAGGGTGACCTCCCATCTGTCAGCTCTATCTTCCCATGCAGGGACATGAGAGAAGCATTCCACAGGATGGTAAAACATTTGGGACCCTGGGCAACGGTCCTTGCAGACGGCCAGTTCTCACACACCAGAAGTGACTTGCAGTTTCTCAAGTTGCTCCTGACACACACACACACACACACAATCTACCACCCATAGAAAACCATGATAACCATTCCTAAAACACTAGGGCTCATGTGGTCTATTCAATGTAATTTTCTGAATCAGTGTTCGAAATAACCCCAGGAACAGGCCTGAAAACCAAGACACCCAATATTATTTTTGGTTGGTCTATGTAATGAAACAGATCCTGGGTTGTTGTGAGTTTTCTGGGCTGTATGGCTATGCTCCAGAAGCATTCTCGCCTGACGTTTCGCCCACATCTATGACAGACATCCTCAGAGGTTGAGGTGTCTGTTGGAAACTAGGCAAGTGAGGTGTATATATCTGTGGAATGTCCAGGGTGGAAGAAAGAACTCCTGTCTGCTTGAGGCAAGTGTGAATGTTGCAGTTGGCCACTTTTATTAGCATTTAGATTCTGTATAAAAACAGTTTATTAGCAAACAGATTCTGTATAAAAACTCAAGTTGTCCCATTAAAAATGGGATTCCCTCTCACTCTCACCTTGGGAAGATAATCTTTCACTTCTTAGTCTGGTTTGGGGTTTTTGTTGCAAATAGCTGAAATTTCATATATCCTCTGCATGACAGTTCAGAGCTATGGATATTGATGCAATTAATTAGCACTTGCACCAGTTTAAAAGATCCTCTCTTGATACACAAGTGCCAAGTACAAAACTGAAGGTGCCAAGTGCTGCCGCCCAGCCAAATCAGCTTTTTGCAACCCACAGAATTAGGCTGTTGGTAGAATTGTAATTTAATAAATAACATAAGCACCTGGAGTTTGGTCTGTGTTTGTGCTAATAATTTTCTGAAAGTGTTTTGGGTGTGAGAGCTGTGCCTGATGTGTATTTTGAGATGGCTCTTTCCTGTGAGAAGCTTCCCCTTAGAGAAATGCATTTGGGTTGTTGCATGGGATATGTCTATTTGTAAATTGTATGTGGGTGGATTGTATGGAGCATTTTCCTAAGAAGTGTCAAAAATAGATGCTTCTGGTTAATCAATAAAAAGACTAGAAGCAGACTACCAAAAAGTTGCTTTAAATTCAAAGTTAGATTGGTTTATTCTCTATTGTCTCATTGGCACAATAAAAATTATCCAACTTGTACTCTCTGAATTTTTCTTATTTCCTTGATCTATGCTTCAAGATAGCTATATATTTTTCACCATAAGATGGCATACTTGAAGTTTCTTCCAAAATACGGGAAGTTTCAATTTCAAAGCAGTATGTTTCAATATGGCAACATGTTACAATTACACAAAAAGTTTATCAAGTTATCAAGTTTTACTAACCACTCTGCTGATTTTCTTTTGGAAAAAATCAGCTATAGTATTTATTTATTTACTTTATTTATATTCCGCTTTTCTCACCCCGAAGGGGACTCAGAGCGGATTACAGTACATATACTTGCAGACAATCCCTGCAGTTCAACATATATAGACATATTTAGACATATAAGACATATATAGACATATTTAGACATATAAGACATATATAGACATATTTAGACATATAAGACATATATAGACATATTTAGACATATAAGACATATATAGACATATTTAGACAAACTTATAGACATATTTAGACATATATAGAGGGGAACAGAGCAAACTTCTGGCCACTCCTGATCTCCTTATCTCAGCGTTTTCCTTCCAGCGTCCTTTGTTGTTCTTCCGCAATCCTCAGCTATTCTTTATGGCCTCATAAATCAGTCAAAATTTGCCTCCCCACTTAATGTGGTACTTGACAAATGAACTGTCAGGCTGCAAAGGTCGACAGCAGGCTACACTTAAGGTCGAGCACCCACCTCAACCCGGGCAGGCCTCTAACTCATGACCTACTGGTCAGAGAGATCTTATGCAGCTGACACTTAGCCAGCTGCGCCACTTCCCATTAAAATGGAGTTTGATGTAATAACCTCCATTTTGACAATATATGACATTGCAATCTTTGCAAATGACTGAGGCTTTAGGGGCTGTTTGTGTGCCAGGAAAGGTATCTAGTGTTAATCCTTTTAAACTCTATGCCTCACCCTTTCAACTGGTGAGAGTTTCATTCATGAATGGCTTGTGATTTAAGAGATAAAGTGATTTAAAATTGGGTCTGTCTTTTTAAAGTACAATATTTATTGGGAAAAGGGAGGAAAAAGAATAAATTATGAGATTGTGTTGTCAACGGATTTCATGGCCTGAATCAATGGGTTGTTGTGAGTTTTCCGGGCTGTATGACCATGTTCCAGAAGCATTCTCTCCTGACGTTTCACCCACATCTGTGGCAGAAATCTTCAGAGACCTGATCTCACAGACCTCACAGCCTCTGAGGATGCCTGCCATAGATGTGGGTGAAACATCAGGAGATAATGTTTCTGGAACATGGGCATATAGTCCGGAAAACTCACAGCAACCCAGTTATGAGATCAGTATGCTTCTTGAAAGTACTTCCATATATATGTGACTGACTGTTAAAATATATCCACCTCTAAATCTCGACATAGTAGAAAAATAACACATTTTTCTACTGAGAAACAATATATACAGTATTCTTGTGCACTTTGAAGCATAAGGACAAATACAGATCAAGGTTCACCTTGTAACCTTTCTGTTCCACATGGAAGATTTTTCCTTGCAGGTTAAAGTGCATAGGCTTTCCTTTCTTGATGCTAATTGAACTTTGCTACATTCTTGCATGGTGATGAAATTCAGAAGACAGAATAGTGAAAGTGCTAATTTTTAAAAACAAAGTCTATGCAGTATCAGGATCCCCTGGTAGCGCAGTGGGTTAAAGCGCTGAGCTGCTGAACGTGTTGTCTGAAAGGTCACAGGTTCGAATCCAGGGAGTGGTGTGAGCTCCCACTGTTAGCCCCAGCTTCTGCCAAACTAGCAGTTCGAAAACATGCAAATGTGAGTAGAACAATAGGTACCACTCCGGCAGGAAGGTAACAGAGCTCCATGCAGTCATGCTGGTCATATGACCTTGGAGGTGTCTACGGACAGTGCCGGCTCTTTGGCTTAGAAATGGAGATAAGCACCAACCCCCAGAGTCAGATATGACTGGATTTAATGTCAGGGGAAAACCTTTACCTTTACTATGCAGTATCAGGGAGCCCCCGGTGGTGCAGTGGGTTAAAGCACTGAGCTGCTGAGCTTGTTGACTGAATGGTTTCAGGTTCGAATTTGGGGAGCAGCGTGAGCTTCCGCTGTCAGCTACAGCTTCTGCCGACCTATCAGTTCAAAAAAATGCAAATGTGAGTAGATCAATAGGTACCGCTCCAGCAGGAAGGTAACGGTGTTCCATGCAGTCATGCCAGCCACATGACCTTGGAGGTGTCTATGGACAACACCGGCTCTTGGGCTTAGAAATGGACTTGTCAGGGGGGAAATGCAGTATCAGATCAGAGGTTTAGTAAGCTGGGTCCTCAATAAAATAGTGCGAGAGTGTTTTGCTTTGCTGTGGTTTTAATGATATCGTTAATAATAAAATTGGTCATGAAAACAAACAAGACTGGTTTTTTAAAAATCACTTATACACATGGATACCCTGAATATGATTCAGCTTAATTGTAATTGTGATAATGGAGTTTTAGACACAGATTGGTTATGCTGGTTTGATGCTTTGGAATACAATGTAACATCCAAGCTACACAGGAAATGAAGATGTCAGCCTGCATTTCCAGTTCTGGTAGCATACCAGAAAAGGTGGAATTGACTGTGATTAAAACCTACAGGAGTTTTAGGAGAAACTGCGAAATCAAGTTAAGAATGAGAAAGACAGATCTGATGGGATTGCACAAGATAGGAATGTTTAAAAAGATGTGGAGTCCCAAAATGGAAGGTGGCTTAAAGAATGAACTGCCAGAACCCTTGAGAAGGAAGTAGGATACACCATAACTAAAAGTTTGTAGAATATTATAAAGTAAATGTCAAGGAAATTGGAATGCTGTACTTCCATACTGGATGTCAACTTTTTTTGGCTAGATACTGTTGTTTCTTCTTCATGGTCTCTTTGGCTCACATGTATGAGTTTTGGTTTTGTACAGAAACATCACTCAGAAATTTCTAGAGGAAAAAAGAAATAAATATACAAATAGAGGAATGGTACAAGGAAGTATGGAAACTGGCAATAAATGACAAGTTAACATGTATATTAAAAGTAAAAAGAGGTATATGGAAACAAAGTGATTTCTATGAGGTATGGAGAAAATTTATTGAAAAAGGATTAGAAAAGGAAGAAGGAAAGTTACCTCCACAAGAAGAAATGAAATTTTGGACGAATGATATGTAAAAGCAATGGCGAGGGGGGGGGGAGCACAGTGGTGAGGGATACAAAAATGTATATATAAAAAAAACCATAATGTCAGATGCTAAAGATTGAAGTATTGTAGCTAGAAATGAATAACATGAATCTGCTTTAAATAGACATTGTATAATATTGTGTTGACAATGATAAAACAATTAAAAAAATTTTTTTATTTTTTTTTCTAGAGCTGAATAGCTTGACAGGAACCCTGTCCCTTCCACATAACCCCTTAAACTACTCTCTCTGTTTGCAAGCAGAGCAATGCTTGTTCCACTGCTTTTGCTGACTACTACTCAGTTTTCTTTCACACTCTTCAGCTTTTATCTTTTTGATCTAGTTCTTTAAAAAAATCCAAACCTGCAAACCTTATTTTTGCTATTTTATATAAGAGAGTGTTACATAGACATGAGAGTTCTCCATTTGATTGAAAATATTGTTCTAGACCAGGGGTGCCCACACTTTTTCAGCATGCGAGCTACTTATGATAAAAGCAAGTCAGAAAGATCTACCTGAGAGAGAAGCAGGGTGGAGCTGGGGGAGGGGGCGTGGCCTGGTGCGGCCTGGCTCCGCTCCCTCCCTGCTCTGGCTACAGCGTGACCACACCTTCTCCAGGCTAAAGGAGGATATGCCAAGCCAGTAGTGGCATATCTAGCCACTACTGGCTTGGCATACCCTCCTCAAGGCTGAAGAAGCTGTGGTAATGCTGTAGCCGGGGAGGGGGCAGGGCATGGCGTGGCATGCCTCCGCCCCCTCAGAAGTGCCCCCATCCAGGTGGGATCGACCTCCTAAGGTCCCGGGATCGACCAGTCGATCGCGAGCCACCTAATGAGCACCCCTGTTCTAGACAGTCTAGCAGAGGGGATACCTTCAAGGTCCCTAGTGCTTGAAGTTAACTATACCTACTGATGTGCTGCTTTCTCTGTTTCAGTGGATCACACCATCTGACCCAGGCATGGGCAAACTTCCAGCTAATGAAAACTTTTGTCTGGTAGATTGTGGGAGTTGAAGTCCAAAACACCTGAGGGCCAAAGTTTGCCCGTGTCCGATCTAACCTCATTTCAGACTTGCCATTTCTTCTCCCAGATCCATCATGCATGGTGATTGGATGCTTCCATGTCCAGTCACTGGCGAGGCAGTCACTGCAACAAGGCTACCAAAGTGCAAGGGCTTTCACTGCTTTCACAATGTGCAGTCCACATCATTCCTTTGAGCTTCTGGCAGTAATAAAGGCTTATTGATCATTCAAAGGGAAGTTGAAAGGTAGAGTCATACAGGGGACATCAGATAATACTATAGTCATTTGTTACATAAAAATGGGGATGCACCTACTCAACTTTGTTGTTTCATCTAGCCATGATTTGATTTAGGTCCCTGTACTTTGCACAGCAGACATGGAAACTCTGTCATTTTCCAACCAGCTTTTTAACAGATTGAAATATGTGCAGTGATGGAAGGGGATGCGGTTCTCACTTAGCTGCTCAGCTCTAAAACTTTCAGTGCACAAGTGCAAAACCCATTTATTTGAAGGCACAAGTGTTCATTTGAAGAACTACAGTTACAGGTAAGCTACCTGTTTTAACTGTAGTAACTTGGATAAGCAATAGGGTGGCTAAAAGAGAAACAAATGCTTGAGATATATAAAAAGATTCACTTAAAGCAGTGATTCTCAACCTTTTTTTGACCAAGGACCACTTGACCAGGGACCACTCTCCAACATTACTTCCAAAAGGGTTACAAATCAGTTTTCGGTCAACTTTAGATTCGGTTTGGTTATTTGAGGTGCTGATTCAGAAAATTGCATTAGATAGACCATATCAGCTCTAGTTTCTGATACAGAACATAGACCAGCCAGTAGTCACCACCTGCTAGCCCACAGAAAACCATATTTCATAAGCCTCGGCACTATAAGAGGGTTTCGCGACACCATTCACTCTTGTTGCAACGGTGTAGTAACGGTGAGGCCCTGGACCATATTTTAGTTCTTGCAGTCCACTTGTGGTCCATGGACCACAGATTGGGAACCATTGACTTAAAGTATCAAGACATCAATGTTTCGGTCAACATGAATGAATGGATATTATTTGTCTTTCCTGAATTTTACAATGTAGAATTTTAAAATCTTGAATTTTAAATACCAAAAATAAGCAATTCCTTTGTAAAAAAAACCTTCCATATTTTTATCTCCAGGGAATCAGAAGACACTGCGTTGCTTCTCCTGAAAGAAATATATAGAACTGTGAACATCTATCCTGAACAACTACAGCATTGATGTATGGACAATTGTCTTTCTGAGCCTGTAAGTAATCCTGAATATAAATGCAAGAGAAAGTTATCTCTGCTTGAGAAGACCGTTTCCATGTAGCACAGGGAAGTTACAGAGCTACAGATTTACAGAGTATGCTGAAATGTATCTGAACCTATCTTCATTTTAAAACTTGCCTAGGTTTAAGCTGCTTTTGTCATTTTTCCTTATATGCTATATTTTGTCTTTTTAAAATTAATTAATGCTTATTAGAATTAATGACATTTTAATATGACATCTTGTTCAATTGATTTATTATCACCAGGTCTTAGTTTTATTTTGTTGTAGTCCACCACGTTTCCCATGTCAGGAGAAAGGTGTAACATAAAATAAATACTTTTTTCTGGCTTCAGTGTAAATAAATTTCACTTGCTGTTTAGTACCATAATTTCCTTCCTAATGAATTGAGTGAAGATGATACTAGAAGCACCCTTTTTCATATTGTATTCCTTTGCCCATGGATATGTCGTGAAATAAGGGAAGTAAGCTACCACTTATCAACAGAGATGCAGGGAAAATACAAAACAGAAATTCTGTGTAGTTCCACTTCTTTGTGCCACCTCGTAATATCCAAACGAGAACAATCCCACCTTCTGCCGGTGACTGGCTTTGTAAGCCTATTGTCCAATTGTGCAAACCTAATGAAACCTAATAAAATCCACCTTCCAGTTACTGAAGTGAACAGTGCCATATAAGCTTGAATTGTTAAAATACTTACAATTTTGAAATGACAGCAGGAGGGTTTAATGCATTTCTGGGATTGGCCTCATGTGAGCCTCCCTGAGTCCCCATTGTGGCGATGGTGGTGGGGTATAAATAAAGATGATGATGATTATAATAATTATTATGTATATTGCAAGAACATTAGTAAATAAAAGGGATCTGTTCGTTACAGTAAAAAAGATAACGTATTGCTATACAGTGGATAATAGGGCTAAGTTTAATATTTTGCTGACTTACGAGTGCATTGGTGAAGAATCATGTGCATCAATGAAATGAAGAACAAAAAACATTTGTTTCCTTTCTCTATCTTTTTAAATGGCTTTTCCAGTTTTCTACCTGATTTCTAAAGCAAGGGGGAAACAAAACAGAAAACAAACCTGTAATATTAACAACTGATTTTTGGAAATAAGTATTATAATTGGCTGGTCTGAGGTGAAGGGTCAGCACTGGGTGATTGGACAATATGTAACAAAGCCGAAGGATTAAATACTATAGGCATTAAGACATACATGTTCTGTACAATTTGTTAAGGGAAAGCTGCCATCTCTCCAGCACAAGGCAACGAGCCTTTTCAGTTGCCGCCCTGATGCTATGGAATGCATTACCAGACAATGTCCGGGCCATTCCGGAGGGCTTGCAAAACTGTTCTGTTCAAGCTTGCTTTTGATTGAACCCCTGGATACAGTAACTGCTTACTATAACAGTCGTTGCATTATTTTGCAACTTTTACCTTTTGTTGTTTTATGATGTTTTACTGTTTTACAGTAAAACATCAGGCAGCCAGTGGAGCTGACACAACAGGGGGGTGGTATGCTCCCTGTATGTAGCTCCCGTTAGCAATCTGGCTGCCGCCCGCTGGACTAATTGCAATTTCCGAACTGTCTTCAAAGGCAGCCCCACGTAGAGTGCGTTGCAGTAATCTATTCGGGATGTGACCAGAGCGTGGACGACCGTAGCCAGATCAGACTTCCCAAGGTACGGGCGCAGCTGGCGCACGAGTCTTAACTGTGCAAAAGCTCCCCCGGCCACCGCTGAGACCTGGGGTCTCAGTGGATTACCACGTATTTCATTTTTATTCAATGGATTACCACGTATTTCAGTTCATCTAGCTCCAGTTTACTATCCTTCGTTGTCATAGTAACATTTCTAGATAGTGAGGCATGTACAGTGTTCCCTCGCTACTTCGCGGTTCGCTTATTGCAAACTCGCTATTTCGCAGATTTTTTTAAAAAATAATTTTAAATATATATCATGGTATTTTTGTTGTTTTGTGGGGTTTTGCCATCGCTGCTCTCCAAGGCTTTCCCTCCTCAGTCCTCCCTCCCTCATTCTCTCCAGCCTTGAAGGCCTTTCCTTCCTTCCCTTCCCTTTATTTTAGGTTTATAAAAACTTAAAATAGTGTATAACTACTAAAATAATGTATAAATATTAAAATAAATAGAGTATCCCTGCATCTTGGTTTTTCAATTATTGCGGGAGGTCCTGGAACCAAACCCCAGCAATAAGTGAGGGAACACTGTATATACAAAAAAATGGTGGAAGTGTGCATTTGTGGAAGCTGAAAAGATTTGAACGTATACCAGATTTTAGCTTTGCACTGATTAATTAGGCACATCTGCCTGTTTCTCTAAAAACTGCAGGTTCAATGTATATAAAATACTAAGTATCATTTACTTTAATATCTTTGTATTTTCTTGCATGCATCAATTGTTGCTGCTGTAGTACACAAATAAAATACAGTGCTGAAAATATTTATTTATTTATTTATTTGCCATGCTTCTATACCGCCTCTCTCAGCCTGAAGGCTACTCGAGGCGGTGAATAAGCGGCAACAAGTGCCCATATACAATACATCACAAGATAAAAACAGTCATATAAAAACGTACAACAGTTAAAAACTACAAAATACATATCTCAGCTCCACAATCTTAAAATCGGTTCTAAATGTTCTAATTACTCCCGGATCTCAGTGACACATACAATTTGGCTCATATCATGCTGTTTCATGACATATTCATGCTTTACTTATTAAGCAAAGCTTTGTTTTAGAATATGCAGATAAATGCGTGCAATCTCAAGCACTGCAGGGCTTCTGACTTAACTATAAACTCTTGATCTGAGTGCTACACTGGGACAAGAACTGGGAAATGAGTTAGGTATCCTTGGATTGCATTGTTCCCAGGGGAACATGCAGGTCAGCAGTGCAGTGGATGGGAAAACATTTTAGTTCTCTGCACGATTTCATTCGACAGCATAATCTGTGTAAAATGTGTGTTATTGCATATTCCCCTTTAAATAAAAATACATTTTACTCTTTATCTTTTAGCTGAAATACACTTTTTGAAGGACTATATTTCTTACCTAATTTTGCTAAATGAAACATGCACATTGTTTGCAAAGCATGTTCTTATCATAGAAAACTGTAGCAGTGCAGTAAGGGGCAAAACTAGTTATCTGTAGGGGTGTGCACCGTTCTGTTTTTGAAAATGACCTCAGGATAATTTGACATTTTTCGGTGTCGAATCACCCAAAATGGCATGGATGGCATCACGGACAGCTAATCACATCTCAACAAAGGATTCTCCCAAGCACTAACAAGCCACACCTAAAAACTGTCAAGCCATCAAATGCTAATCAAGGTGGCCAATTGAAACATTCACACCTAGCTCCAATAGACAAGAGTTCTTTCTCCCACCCTGGACATTCCAGTAAAAGTAATATAATCAATAATCAATAAAAGTAACATAATCAATAAAATATTATTTTTAGTTTAGAAGTTCATTATTAACAGACAAGGGCTTCCATCATTATTAATGGCTACATGTCCTCACTCAGTAATCCCGTATAGATTACTGCAACGCTCTCTATGTGGGCTTCCTTTGAAGACTGCTCGGAAGCTTCAATTGGTCCAATGGGCAGCAGCCAGGTTGATAACAGGAGCGGCACTCAGGGAGCGTACAACTCCCCTGTTGTGCCAGCTCCCACTGGCTACCAGTTTGCTACCGGGCACAATTTAAAGTGCTGGTTTTGGCTTTTAAAGCTCTAAAAACGGTTCTGGTCCAACTTACCTGTCTGAACACATCTCTCCCTATGAACCATCAAGATGCTTAAGATCATCCGGAGAGGCCCTGCTCTCGGTCCCGCCTGCTTTGCATGCGTGCCTAGCCGGGACGAGAGACAGGGCCTTCTCAGTGGTGGCTCCTCGGCTTTGGAACTCCCTTCCTAGTGACATGGCTTTTCGAGCAAGCATTCGCAGACGAACTTTAATCGAGATCAAGGATTACTATGACGACGAAACAGAAACCGATTTTAAGATTGTGGAGCTGAGATTTGTATTTTGTAGTTTTTACCTGTTAATTTTATATGTTTTTATATGACTGTTTTTATCTTGTGATGTATTGTATATGGGCACTTGTTGCCGCTTGTTCACCGCCTCGAGTCGCCTTTGGACTGAGAGAGGAGGTATAGAAGCATGGCAAATAAATAAAATACTTTAACAACAACAACAACTGTATTCTTATATTCCACACCCATCTCCCCATAGGGACTCGGGGAAGCTTACATGGGGACCAAGCCTAGCAAAAGCAGAAGTAAGAAATAACACAATTAAAATACATTTCATTTCAATAATTAAAACAATAAGCCAGAGCAACAGACATTATAAAAACGTAAGAACATCAATAAGCATCAAGCAGAAGCTGAGAACAGCAGACATGTTGAGATCTAGGAGAGCGGGGCAAGGGCTGGTGCAATACAGCTGTACAGGAGGGGCTGGTAATAAAGTGCTACAGAGCCAGACAATAAGTTAGGGCTTCGGGGGCCTAGTCAATAGATGAACCGATTAATCAAAGGCACATTGAAACATCCAAGTTTTCAAGTCTTTACGTAAGGTGGAAAGAGTGAGCGCTAATTTAATCTCCCTGCGGAGAGAGTTCCAGAGCTGAGGGGCCACTACCAAGAAGGCCCGCTTCCTCATCTCCACCAGCCATGCTTGTGATGGAGGTGGGAGTGAGAGAAGGGCCTCCACAGCAGATCTTAAAGCTCGTGCAGGTTCACAGGGAAAGATGTGACCGCGAAGTTAGGTAGGACCCGAACTGTTTAGGGCTTTGTAGGTGATAACCTGCACCTTGAATTGGAACCTGAAATTTATCAGCAGCCAGTGGAGCTGTTTTAGTAGGGGGGTTGTTCGCTCCCTATAATTAGCTCCAGTTTCTCCCCTAGGAGTCTCAAAGGGGATTACAGCATTTACAACAGACATAGACAAACATTCAATGACTTACAGTCACATACAATGAGACACACAAACACAGATAAGGCAAAGGCTTCTCCTTTTTCATTTTTCATTTCCGGCTTTCTGGAGGCGATGCTCAGCTCTGATTCTGGTGAGGGGGAGTTCTCCATTTTCAAGCAGAGGAGTCTGTGTTCTTACCTCCTGGTCGTGTGGCTGGGAAGACTGCTTGGAGCGTGTTTTGTCTTTTCCCGCTGAAGCGGTGCCTATTTGTCTACTCACATTTGCATGTTTCGAATTGCTAGGGCTAACAATGGGAGCTCACCCTGTCCTGCGGATTCGAACTGCCGACCCTCAGGTCAGCAGTTCAGCAGCACAAGGGTTTAACCATTGTGTCATTGCGACCCCAATGTCATATATATATATACACACACACACACACACACACACACTCTAGCTTGGGGACCCAGCGGTGCCTGGGCTATTTGAGGAAGGCATTGTGTGCCCTATTAGATGTTTATGTGGCTTGCAGTGGTCTCAGGAACGTAGTGAAGGTACTGCAAGTCCCATTGGCCATGGTCCATCCCCCTCCAAACAGCACCAGGATGTAGAGTGGGTCATGGGGGCTCTGTGTGTTAATTTTGGTCTGTATTGGTCATTGGGTGAGGGTCACGTTGTGAAGTGGGCCATTGGGCCCCTGTGTGCCAAGTTTGGTCTTGATCCGTCATTTCTGTGGGCCGCATTTCTGACTGCCTGAGGCCTTTCCTTTTCCCTCTGAGTCACCTTGGAATGTTTGAATGTGGATGGCCAATCAGAGCCCTTTATGCAAATACCATTTCAGTGGCAACCAGTCCCCTCTGTCTGGGGCCATAGAATGTTGGAGTTCTGGGCTGGCCAATCAGAGTCCTTTATGCAAATAATCCCATAGTGGCAACCTATCGAAACGCTGTCATATATTCCTTGGCACCTCCGCACCTCCCAGAAAATGAACATTCCATTTCCAACGGAAAAAAAACTGTCTTTTGGCTAACTCAAGCATTCAGTTGAATTCTGTTTTGCTGGCCAATCAGAGTCCTTTATGCAAATTTTCTCTCAGTGGCAACCAATGCCCTTTGTCTGGTGCCTTAGAGCGTTGGAGTTCTGAGGCTGGCCAATCAGAGTCCTTTATGCAAATAATCTGGTGCCTTAGAGTGTCGGTGTTCTGAGGCTGGCCAATCAGTGTCCTTTATGCAAATAATCCCACAATGGCAACCAATCGAAACGTTGGCACATATTCCTCCCACCGCACTGCCACAAACACTGACTTTTATTATATACATAGATATATATAAATCTTTTTGTGTCCTCCCCCCCCCCCCCCCAATATATGGAAGGACACAAAAAAAGTGCATGGTAACCGATTTTTGGATTATTTGAAGCCTCCTGTCAGAACGATTTATGATAGTGCAAAAATGATTTTAAAAATACCACACTAATATGTTAATACCTTTAAAAATTTCAACTAGGAATTAAAGAAGAAATTCAGGAAAAAAGTCTTATTTAGGTATTTCTCTTTTCCCCTTACATAGGTATGTGTACTGTTTCTCCTTTTCCATCAACCCTGGCTTGGGCAAAGAACGTTATAGTGTGAATTAAATTGATGTTTGTTTCTCATGTTGTTTTTTCTCATGTCAAACTCCACCTGACTAATAAGGGATAAGTGTCAGATGGGGCTAAATGTAACGAGGCATTGTAGGGACAGCAGGACAGGAGAGGTCCCATTTTTCCAGCGTCTGATGCAAACTACAAGATGAATTACGTTTGTCATAACTTCCTCTGTTTTCTTTTTGCAGCAGCATTTCTTGTCTTCTGGTTTGCCAACAATCTTTTCAGGAGGCAGCTCCAATTTCCCAATCACATATGGCAGAAGTTGTTTCGGTCTACAACCTTCAGATTGTCTGTTGTCTCTCTTTGTCAATTAAGAAAAAAAAGAAACCATGGTGGTTGAAAAAGAAAATCAAGCCTGCTCTTCAGAGTCCACATATGTTTTCCCCAGCCTTGAATCATTTGTGGAGTCATTGCCAAGCATAAATGACTGAGAAGTGTGTGGCATGCAAATAAATTTCAGATATGTTTTATTCAGTAGATTTATCAAATCTATATCTTTTGACAGGGCTCTATGTTTTATGCTTATTTTCTTAAGACATACCGTTGTTAACCAGCAATTATTACTGTTAGATTTAATAAAAACACCATTTTGTCTGATTTCTTTTAAAATGTGATTGACATTCAAACTACTTTAATAAAGTTGACATCTGTTTGTATTTGCTGAAATGATCAATTCGCGCCAATTTGTTAAAAATGGTAAGCCCCGAATTGGGATTTTATAAAACCTTTATCAGCCTCTGAGAGTGCGTTTTTGTTTTGATGCTTCTGTGACATAAGTTTTCCTCCAGAAAGTATAGAGCAGGGCTGCCCTGGAAGTCGATAGCGATCGATTGGTTGATCCCAGGACGAAGGAGGTCGATCCCAGCTGGATGGGGCGGAGCCATGTCGCGCCAAGCCCCGCCCCCTCCCCTGGCTTCAGTGCTACCACACCTTCTCCAGGCTTGAGGAGGGTAGTGCCAAGCTAGTAATGGCTAGTTATGCCACCACTGGCTTGGCACTACCCTCCTCTAGCCTGGAGAAGCTGTGGTAGCGCTAAAGCCAGAGGGGGAGGGGGCGGAGCCATGCTGCACCAAGCCCCGCCCCCCCCTCTTGGCTTCAGCGCTACCACAGCTTCTTCAGCCTTGCGGAGGTAGTGCCAATCCAGTAGTGGCTAGCTATGCCACCACTGGCTTGGCACTACCCTCCTCTAGCCTGGAGAAGGTGTGGTAGCGCTAAAGCCAGAGGGGGAGGGGGCGGAGCCAGGCCGCTCAAAGCCCTGCCCCCTCCCCCAGCTACAGCTCTACCACAGCTTCAGCCTTGAGGAGGGTAGTGCCAAGCCAGTACTGGCTAGCTATGCCACCACTGGCTTGGCACTACCCTTCTCAAGCCTGGAGAAGCTGTGGTAGAGCTAAAACCAGAGGGGGCGGAGCCAGGCCGTGCCAAGCCCCTCCCTCTCCCCTTGCTCCGCCCTGCTTCTCTCGGTAGATCTTTCTGACTTGGTTTTATTATAAGTAGCTCGCATGCTGAAAAAGTGTGGGCACCCCTGGTATATAGCTTCAACAAAGTGGGTTGTACTTAAAAATATTGGACTCCATGTCTCTGGATGTGAAATAGAGAAGGATAAATGAATGTAGGTTTGGAGGGGCATGGGTCTACATACATTTTTTGAGTATTGGATTTGCAGAAGGCCAAAACAGTTAAGGAAACCGAAGAGGATTGTTTTGAGGATCAGATTCAGAGAACGTTTCAGCATTGCCAAGCACACTTCACACTTTTCTCCTAATGAAATATATGATAGTTTAAGAGATATGTATTGAAACACTGGACTGCTACTGCTTCTAGTCTGCTATTTCTGATTTATTTTTTCCTACACATTGTTCTTTTATTCAAAAGGCTCCAAATTATGTTGTGATAGTTTTTATTTGCTTCTCTTATACATTTAAGGCTTTTATGGGTCAGTAACATTTTTCTTAAATACAGTATATCATTTGGGAAGTATATCCTTATTATTTTTTTTGATATAGACTTGCTGTCTTGAAGAAGGAAGTCCAGAATAGATTTTTTTTATCGTGTCAGAAGCAACTTGAGAAACTACAAGTCGCTTTTGGTGTGAGAGAATTGGCCATCTGCAAGGACGTTGCCCATGGGACACCATCCTGTGGGAGGCTTCTATCATGTCCCTGCATCGGAAGCTGGAGCTGACAGACGGGAACTCAACCCATCTCGTGGATTCAAACCACCAACCTTCAGGTCAGCAGTTCAGCTGGCACAAAGGTTGTAACCCATGGTGCCACTGTGGCTCCTACAATAGATAAGAATGACACTGTAACTAAATTTGACTTATTTGTAAGAAGAATGCAGTTTAAAAGTATGCATAGTCTTTAATTAACAGGAATTGATTCATACCAGTAGATTCTCTATTTTACATCTCTTTATAATTATGATATTCTGGCTAATATTAAAACACAATGCCTATTAGCATTTCTAGCAAGTGGTTGTATTCTTTCTGTAGTGATATTCACTTTGTCACAGAAAGCAATATGGTATTTTTCATTGCTTTTTCTCATTTGGATTGTTTGAGCTCTATTTTTCACAATGAAGTTTCCCTTCAGTCATTTGTTAAACTAGAACAAATTCTGTCAGAAGAATGGAGGGTGAAGCGGCGTCTTGTCAACCAAAATAACAAGTGGGAAAGCCCTTCCATAAATCCTGGATTAAATTTGTCTCCAACTAGGTTTCAGAATTGTACAATTGGTATTCAGATCATATTGTAAGTCACCCAGGGTAAAGTACCAAAGAATGAAAGATGTGCACAAGTTTTCAAGAACAGACAAAAAGTATTAAATGTATGGATTTTTCTGAAGCAAATGTGTAAAGATTGACCAAGTAAATGTAATGTGCACCACAAGGTAAAATACAAGGATGTTATTGCTTACAATTTTTGAATTAAAGGAATTTGCTTTGTCTTTCTTTCAATATTGTTTAGTGCTCTGAAAGGGTAGTAGCTATTGAAGACTGATTAAATATATAATTGGTGGCATAGAGCAGTGTTTCCCAACCAGTGTGCCGTGGCACACTAGTGTGCTGTGAGCGATCATCATGTGTGCCGTGGAAAATTGGAACCTCCAATACCCTTTCTTCCCCCTCCTGCCAAACACTTTTTCTTTTCCACTCGGGCTCCCTTCTTCCCAGCCTCGCTCTGCTTGCTTTGCCTTGCTTTGCTCATGCTGCCACTTCGGCAGGAGGGGGGAGGGAGGAAGACGTGACCCGTGCAGGCGCTACTGCGCAGACCCGCCCCAAGTCTTCCTCCCCTTCACAGTGCTCTCTGGATATAGGTGAACTACCACTCCAAAACACAAGGTCAATGCCCACCAAACTCTTATAGTATTTTCTCTTGGTTATGGTAGTTCTGTATGGGAAGTTTGATTCCATTCCATCATTGGTGGAGTTCGGAATGCTCTTTGATTGTGGGTGAACTATAACTCCCAGCTGTTGAGCAAGACCTTCGTGTGTGTCTTTCTGCCATTCCTGCCAGGATATCTATGTTGTGTTCATCGAAACAGGCCCAGGTTTCACACTGAGTGTATAAATACATTTAAAAACATATTAACTATATGTATTACTGTGTTAGAGTGTCATTTTGTGTCATTTTGGTTGGTGATGTGCCCCAGGATTTTGTAAATGTAAAAAATGTGCCGCGGCTCATAAAAGGTTGAAAATCACTGGCATAGAGCATAGAATGTTTCTTTGGGTTTGAATATTTTAAATTAGGAACTTTTAATTTCAGCATATATGAGCTATTTATTCTAAACAGAAGGAGAAATTTATCTTCACTATGGGATTTTGGTTTAGGTGCTTTTGGGGTACTCACTACTATCCAGTCCTAGGACTTTAGACAGTAGTCACCTTTGTGCTGTGCAATGTGGATACCAAGGGAATCAGTAGCTACTGAAATGGACATCCAAGTGCCACCTCTGTGTTGATGGAGGCAGGCAGGATTTTCCCCGGGTACTGGTTGTGGGGGGTCGGGAGCAGGTGAGGGTTTTGCCCTCCTTTCTGCTAGAGATCCCTGTGTACAACTGGTGGGCCACTGTGTGACACAGAATGCTGGACTAGATGGGCTGAGGCCCGATTCAGCATGGCTCTTCTTATGTTCTTATGTTCTTAATGTCTCACTAGCCAAAGAAATATAGATGGACACTGGAACAGGTTCATTTGAAATAGTTCTTTTTTTGTGAATCAGGGAGCAACACTAGAGGTTCTAGATCTTTGCAGTTCTTTTTATTTCTTCTTCCTTGTAGTGGAAGAAAGGGGAAGGGCCAGATACTAAGTTAGAGCAAACAAGTAAATGCATCTCCAGAATCAACACTCGTTATCTCCAGGGCGGTTGCTACAAGGTGATTGACTGTGAAGTCTACAATAAACAGCTACACCCTTACCTATGAACAGTAGTAATTAATGTCAGTACTACATTTCCACCACACTGGATTAGAGCAATGGTAATCAACCTGTGGGTCCCCAAGTGTTTTGGCCTACAACTCCCAGAAATCCCAGCCAGTTTACCAGCTGTTAGGAGTTCTGGGAGTTGAAGGCCAAAACACAGGCTGAGAACCACTGGATTAGAGCATTGTGCGAAATGGAAATGGGTATCTGCTACCGCCACCAAATAATCTCACAGCCAGGGGTTTAAGAGCACATTTTGCCAAGTTTCCTCAAGTCTGGCTTTGTCCTTTGCCCTCATTAATTTCCCAAAAAATTGACTTCATTGCTCTGTTTTATTTGGAGTTCCAGGTCAACAGTAGGAAGTACACTGATCTGGTGTCGTCTTTGATTTGTGTATGTAGTTAATTCTGATATCTGTAATAAGCAATCATCATTTCTTAGTTTCTAAAACTATTCTCCGTGCTCTTATCTTTGACACCAATTCTAGTGACAGAGGAATTGTAATTGTAATTCACATTCTTCATAGGCCTATTCCTTTGACTTGACTTTGTTCTCCACTGCCTATCATCTTGTTTTTTGTTGGTGCTCCTGACAACAGCCATGTGATTTGCATCTCAGTGAAGTTTCTTGTCGTAGCAAGCTTTAATGAATATTTCAGTAGTTGGTGATAAGAGTCTCTCTCTTGATAAAATGGTGAAAATTTTATATTGAGATTAACAATTTACTATGTTAGGCCTCATTTAAGTTTTCTTCTCTTTCCTGTGAGTATATGATATATTTCAACATGGCTATGAAGAAGTTGTACAAAGTCGTTCTTTGGAGCCAAGTAACAAACATCTATTAAATGGATGTGTAAGAATTATTGTTTTTACATGGTTACTCTTGGGGCCATATATTTCTTTATCCCTCAGAGGATATGTGAATTCTGCTACAAAAGACTGTAGAAAGATTGACTATACTACTTGCTATGGCACTGGATGGTTTTTAAAGAGATGCTGCAAGTATGGGCTGCTTTAACAACATCCCCTTTGGCAAAGTCACATTCAAAGAGGAAGGCAATAGCAGAACTTCTCAGTAATTCTTCCCAAATTTTTGCCTATGAAAAGATCACCATAAGACAGAGTTGATTTAAAGGTGCATACCAAGAACAAAAAACTAATATTTGCGCACACACATTCAGAGATCGGAAAATAAATAAGTACTACTACTACTACTAATAATAATAAACTTTATTTATACCCCACCACCATCTGCCCAACGAGGATTCGGGGCGGTTGACATGAGGCCAAGCCTAGGCAACAAATTGCAATAAAATAAAAACCAGGACACAACCAATGGCACAGTAAAATACATAAAACATATAAATACAATAAGCAATATACAAATGCAATATCCACAAACACAATTATGTGTGGGCCGCATGTACAAAATAAAATACTAAAACTCAGGATGAGATAAAAGAGGAGTACATTTACGAGGGAGAGCTCAAAAAGAGAGAGGTTAAAAACAGGCCTGCATACAAGGGGGTACTTCAAGGACTATAACATTGGGTGGAGCAGTAGTTAAGGTTGTGTGACTACTCTCCAAAATTACATTTATGTTGAAAAATTGACATTATACTTAATTCAAAGGTGGCACTTATTGTCACAAAAGATTTAGTGTTAAAGCCTAACAGATTCATAGAATCCTTGAGTTGGAAGAGATGCCATGGGGCATCCAATCCAACCCCCTGCCAAGAAGCAGGAACATCGCATTCAAAGCACCCCTGAGAGATGGCCACCCAGTCTCTGTTTAAAAGCCTCCAAAGAAAGAGCCTCCACCACACTCCAGGGCAGAGAGTTTCACTGCTGAACAGCCCTCACAGTCAGGAAGTTCTTCCTAATGTTCAGGTAGAATCTCCTTTCCTGTAGTTTGAAGCCATTATTCCATTGTGTCCTAGTCTCCAACGCAGCAGAAAACAAGCTTGCTCCCTCCTCCCTATGACTTCCCCTCACATATTTATACATGGCTATCATGTCTCCTCTCAGTCTTCTCTTCTTCAGGCTAAACATGCCCAGCTCTTTAAACTGCTCCTCATAGGGCTTATTCTCCAGGCCCTTGATCATTTTAGTCGCCCTCTGGACACTTTCCAGCTTGTCAACATTTCCCTTCAATTGCGGTGCCCAGAATTGGACACAGTGTGATTCCAGGTGTGGTTTGACCAAGGCAGAATAGAGGGATCTAGACCAGGGCTGGGCAATTATTTTTTCCAAGGGGCCACACGAGAGCCAAAAAATATTATGGAGGGCCGCACCTAATGGCTGAACTACATTCTAATCTACATTATTTATTTATTTATTTACAATATTTACTATATATTACACATCATTAATATTAACATATTAATATATCAAGAAATATGCATATATTATTAGTATTATCATAATTATATTCTAGTATATATATAGACATTATAATATATTGAAATTATAATATAATATAACATATATTATTTATTATATTATATTATTATTATAAACTTATTATAAAATAATAATAAAAACCACTAAAATAAAATGAAATTCAAGAAGACAAGGTGCGAACCAAGATAGAGGCTGACATCCTCAAGAGAGGAAGGATCCCAAGATGGAATGGCCCAATGGCCCCAGCCCAGAGGATGGCAAAGCGGACCCAGCCGCTGCTGCAGCAGAGCAGAGCAGCAGGCGATCGGAGGCTGCAGGCCTCCGCCTGCTCTCGCCCCCAGCCATTCCCCAGCTGATCGCCCTGCTATGGAGTGGCTACCATCCCTGGAGGCAATCCGGGCCTGCAGGGAGATCAGTTGGCGATCTGAGGCGGCTGGTCGCCCTGGCAACCCGGAAGACGATCAAGTCTTCCGGGTCGCCAGGGCGATCAGCACCCTCAGGTCGCCGAGTCCTCCCGCTGCAGGCCCAGATTGCCTCCAGGGATGGTAGGCACTCCAAAGCCGCCGCTCCTCCGGTTTGTGTGCCGACACAAGCCCCACAGAGCCCGCGATGGGATGGCAGCAGCAGCACCCCTTCCTCTTGGCCCCGCCCCTGACACCCTTCTCCCCGGGCCGGACAGAATCGGCTGCCGGGCTGCATCTGGCCCGCGGGGCGTAGGCTGCCCACCCCTGATCTAGACACTATACTATTTATGCAGGCCAAAATCCCATTGGCTTTTTTTTTGCTGCCGCATCACATTGTTGGCTCATGTTTTACTTGTTGTCCACAAGGACTCCCAATATCTTTTTCACATGTACTGCTGTCAAGCCAGGCATCGTCCCCCATTTTGTATTTTTGCATTTCATTTTTTCTTCCTAAGTGGAGTAACTTGCATTTGTCACTGTTGAACTTTATTTTGTTCGTTTTGGTCCATCACTCTAAACTGTTCAGATGGTTTTGAATTCTGCTCCTGTCTTCTGGAGTATTGGCTCTCCCTCCCAGTGTCAATGAAGAATACAGTCCCACCATTTTACTTCTTTTTATGCTGTTGCCCCTATTTTGATCTTATCCAATGCCTGGGTGTTTTTTTTAGTTTGAGATAAAAGGAAACACCTTCATGAATTATTCAAAACTCTGCTATTCACCCACTAAAAAGGAATGAATGAAATTAAAAGTAAAAACAAACAGATGCAGCAAACACAATTGTGTCTAATAAATTAATGATAAGCTAGATTCACACCTCTCCTCAGTGGTAACCTGCAATAAAACTTGACAGTCGTATTGCTCATTACCTATTGCTTCCCAGGAGCAAGGGCAGAGGATCACTTTACTACCAATTTTGCTAACTTTTCCCTTCCTCCGCTGACCTCCACTTCTTTCCATCTTCCGCAATGTGTTCTCGAAAGACAAAAAAGAAAATCTAAAGAAAGAATGAGAGAGAAAGACTTCACAGTTGCAACATTCACATTTTAACAACCAGAATAAAACATTGAAACCACTTTAATGCTTGCTTACTTTAAAGTGTTTCTTCATATTGGAGGGAGAATCTACCTTAGAGCTTATGGCTATTTTTATCAGGCAGCGACAGTAGGTGTATTTCACCAGATTCATCATTTCTAGGCTAGGATTGTTATATGGGGTCAAGGGAGAAAAGGTGTTTTAAACTTTAACTAAGAGTCTCATTGCTAAAATCCTAGGTAGGGTGCCTCCACCTCTTTGCTTTCTGGATCAGCAGCAGCTATTACCGCACCAGAACCTGGAGAAAGCTAAGGGCCCTTCCATACAACCCTATTTCTCAGAATATCAAGGCAGAAAATCCCACATTATCTGAGTGTGGACTCTGATAACCCAGTTCAAAGCAGATATTGTTCAAAGCAGATATTGTGTCTTGATAGTCTGGGATATAGGGCTGTGTGGAAGAGTCCTAAATAAACGAATTCCATTGTGTATTTCTTTTAAAACTATAATAATGCAGTAGAATTTTTTTTAAAAAAACCACTTCCTGTTTGCACTTGTAAAAACATGTTAAAATTAATAGGTATATTCACATGTATGAACTAATAATTGTATTTATAATATTTTAATATTCTCATTACTTTGCAATTAATATGAATAAGAAATCCTTAAGTTATGTGATGTTGGAGCTTTGAAGAAAATAACTAATTTGTATTGTTATCCCGCTTTCATTAGTAATGTTAAGGACTTGAGCACATGGTTCTCTGTTCTGTGATTCTCAGATCACACAGTCTTGTAAGATGGATCAGAATGAGAAAGTGCTTCAGTCCAAGGTTGTCCAGAGACTTTCATGGTAGCCAGCCACAGTTATTTTGGTCCAAATCCCCAATCCTCTCTCTCGGCATTACTTCGCGAATGAAGATTCTTAGGAAGGACTCATTTCATGCTTTCTACAAAGGCCAATCTGAGGTAGGCAAGTTCGATTGCAGAAAGCACAGCAGAAAGTCTCCTTGGGTGATGTTGTTTCCAAGTTGCGGTTCTTTCTGCGTTGTCGTTTCTCTTCGAGACCCGTTTGGCGTGACTTCTCGAAAGAGGCCGCAGCATTGTGGATAGTGCATCTCCATGCCTCCCAATGTGAGGCCAGGGTGGACCATTGTTGGTGATCAATCTGGCCAAGCCTGAGATGTTGTTTCAGGGAGTCCTTATATCTCTTTTTTGGGGCGCCTCTCTTGCGCTGACCCATGGCGAGTTCACCATGGAGTGGTATCTTTGGGAGGCGGTGGTCCTCCATCCTAGACAGCGCAGCTGTGTACTCAATAGCATGGCCTCAATGCTGGTGATCCCTGTTTGCTCAAGGACAGCAACATTCGTCACGTAGTAGGTCCAGTGTATACTTAGGATTATGCAAAGACAGCGCTGATGAAAGCGTTCGAGGAGTCGTAGGTGTTGGCGATAAGTGACCCATGTTTCAGACCCATAAAGGAGAATAGACAGTACGATAGCTCTGTACACACTGATTTTGGTGCTTTGCCTCAGGTTCTTGTTGCTCCAGACTCTTTTGGGAAGCCTTCCGAATGCACTATATGCCTTTGCAATCCAACACACAGATAATTAAGCTATTACTGCAACTAGTTAACCCAGTGCCCCAACTCAATAATAGTCATTGGCTATCAGAAATGGAGCAGCAGTTCTATTACTTAGAAATAGATTTCTTTTAAACATATAAAAGCTGCCTAGCTGTAACAATTTTTGAATATATCATTCTCTTTTCTGGACTCTAACAAAATTTTCGAAATTTCATTATTATTTCATTATTGGTGATTTTCATGACTGAACCAATTAAGAACTGCCATTTATAGTGAAATTTTGAAAGTTTTGTTAGAATTCTGAAATTTTCACCACCAGAACTTTAGCAACACTAAAGCAAAGCACCAGCGCCCTCTAGTTTTGTAAGTATTTTAGAACCATGGATTGCCCATGCCTACTCTGCAGTGCTCATCTTGGAAAAATGAGTGATCTTTTGGGTGAGAGCCCTTCCCACTTTAGTATATTTATTTATTTATTATTTGGTCTTGTATGCCGCCACTCCCCGACGGCTCGGAGCGGCTCACAGTCCACATAAAAGCATAAAACAGAGATACCAATAATTAAGCTAAAAGAGAATTATGAATTTCATCAATCAAATGCCAACCAAAACAAATAGGTTTTGCACACCCTGCGAAAAGATGGCAAGTCTTGCTCCTTCCTGATCCTCCGTTTTTTTTTTGTCCACTACAGTAGCATTTGCAACCAATTCCTCTAAGCTTCATTGGAACCTTTTCAGCAATCTTTTCATACTCGTTGTCAATTTCTTCAGTTTTACTAGTTCTTTGTTCAGTGATAGTCACCTCAGTCATATGTTGGAGAGCTCTGTCCAGGATCATATATGGTTCTGTAGAGGAAACCTGTCCTTTCCTCTTAGTGTCTTCTGTTCCTGAGCGAGGAGCATGACATGGACTCTCATTACTCAAAGTCAATTCAGTTATCAAGTGTCACATTTGAAGACTCTTCCAATAGCTAGATGATAGTAGGACCACCTAAACAAGATGGCATATGTTTTGAAAGTAGTGCTACCATTGGGCTTTTTGATTTTTCACCTCAATGAAATGATTTTTCTTATATTTGCTACCATCTTTTGACTTCAAATACATCCTTCAGTTCTGAATAAGCCGTGAAGAAAATTCTTGTCTCTACATCATCTCAAAGCGGTCTTTTGATTTTCCACCAGTCACATTTCCAAAGGTTCAATGCATGGATCTTGCTGTCATCGCTCAGACTTTTCCTTCAGGTTTGGGTTCTGCTCTGCCAGCATTAGCTCAACCTCTATCCCATTAACTTCATAAGAGCATCAAGTTCTGTCTGTCTCAGAGGGACACCTGGATGACTCCTTTCTAAGAAATACAAAACCACAAGACAGATGCTGGCATAAAATCTTATAAGTCTAAAAAGATTTTTTAAAGGATTGAGGAAGGAAAAAAAACATCCCCAGATTATAGATTTGCCTTGATTGCAATCTCAATATAATATTTCACTATAAACTTATTTATTTATTATTCAAATTTATATACCGCCACTCCCCGAAGGCTCGGAGCGGTTTACAAACAGAACAATAAAATTAACGGTAAATAACCACAAACACACAACATATAATAAATAACAGTTCAAGACTACCCTATGCCCACCATTCTAATATTAATCAAGCTGCATGGCCTCTGAATCCTATTTGAGGCCTTCGGATCTTGAGGAGTCGGTGTGAAGCTCAAGTCTCCCTGGAAAACTTTCGGCTGTATGGGTGAGCCCAAAGATTTTAGGGTGGTAACAATATATTACAATCTATGAGTGCTAGTTGTACTCCCAGGGAGCCCCCAGTGGTTAAACCCTTGTGTTGGCAGGACTGAAGACCGACAGGTTGCAAGTTCAAAATCAAGGAGAGCGTGGATGAGCTCCCTCTGTCAGCTCTAGCTCTCCATGCGGGCACATGAGATAAGCTTCCCACAAGGATGGTAAAACATCAAAAACATCTGGCCATCCCCTGGGCAATGTCCTTGCAGATGACCAATTCTCTCACACCAGAAGCAACTTGCAGTTTCTCAAGTCACTCCTGATACACACACACACACACACACACACACACACACACAAAAGTTGTACTCCTAACATTACAAAAGGGATTTGCAAACAGTAAATTCCTTATCTAAAATACCATATTACAAAATACCTGTTGTAAAAATGTACCAATGAGGGAGGGTATGATCTCTAAACAGAAGTGAGATTCAGCTGCACATACAAGATTCTATCCATCCTGCTTTATTCTTACGATAGAGACATTTGTTGCTGAATGAATCTTCTCTCTGCACCCCATCTCACCGTTATATTTATTTATTATTTCAACTTGTATACCACCCTTCCTAATAGGCTCAGGGTGGTGCACAACACAAGCATAAGACATAATCACAACAGCATTTAAAACACAATAAAAGCAATTTATACTAAGACAGAGAATATGGATTAAGCGGAGCCTCTAAAGGTTGAACGCCTGCTGGAAGAGGTTAGTCTTGCAAGCCCCCCGGAAGGAGGACAAATCTTGTTTAGTTTTGCATTTAGAACTGACCCTATTAATCCATCGTTTCTATAGTGCAGGGGTGCCTACACTTTTTCAGGTTGCGAGCTACTTTTTAAAAAACCAAGTCAAGAAGATCTATCTTGCGCTCCTCCTGCGCACCGCCGCTCCTCCCGCGGGGCATTGCGGGAATGACGGAGTGTGAGGCAGGGCCTTCGAAGGCCCCGCCTCATGCTCACTCGTTCCCGCAATGCCCTGCGGAAGGAGGGCTGTTCACAAGGTGCCTTGCGCGCTGGGATCAACCTCCTTTAGACCCAAGAATCAACTGGTGGATCGCGATCGACTTCCTGGGCAGCCCTGCTATAGTGCTTATCTTCTCTTCTTGTTTCTTCTGCCTAACGTTTTTCTGTTTGAATTGTTCACAAATGGCTACAGACAGAATTCATGTCTTAGTTAATCTTAAGGTTCCAAAAGAGTATGGCCAATTGCAAATGACTTTCTGCTGATGAATAAAACTTAGTATTCATCAGGAGCACATGGTATGATGGATCTGATACCTGCTGAGCACTCTCTGATGGTAAATGTGTGAAGTACTGAATATCAGAGCGTCAAGATGAATAGCTCACAAGATTGGACCTCTTACTGTTTTTTTTTTTTTAAAAAAACCCATAAATCATCTCTGTTGTGGATACACCTATGATCATATACAACACATTTGCTACTTTACATACACCCTATGAATTTAGAAAGTATCATGAACCACTGGGCAGATGATCCTTGGATGCTATGAATGCCCACAGACTAGTCATAGAAGCTCAGTTAATCAATCTGTAGCAGCAGGATGCCTACTGGCCCTTTAAGAAAGCTTTGATAGACATCAAATAGAGGTGGGTGAAATAAAAGTTTAAAAAGAATTTTCAATTAATGTGAACCCTCCTGGGCTGAGAACACAGGTGGTATCGTGGGGTTTGCTGCATAAGATCTCTACTGACCAGAACGTCATGAGTTCGAGGCCTGCCTGGGTTGAGGTGGGCTCTCGACCTATTGTGTAGCCTGTTGTCAACCTTTGCAACCCAAAAGACAGTTGCATCTGTCAAGTAGGAAATTATGGTACCACTTAGTGGGGAGGCTAAATTTAACTAATTTACGAGGGCATAAAAAAAGATCTCCAGAAAACATGAAGGAGTGCGACAGCTCCCCCTGGTGGCCAGGTGTTAAATTGCCTCTATCTGTCTTGTGTGTTTGTGTGTCTAAATGTAATGTGTACACTGTAATCCGCCCTGAGTCCCCTGTGGGGTGAGAAGGGCGGAATATAAATGAAGTAAATCAGTAAATCTATCCGTTTCATAGATCTGTGTTGCCTCTTTCACTGCCACCCTCCTCCCTCTGCAAAAGCAGAGCACTGGGCGGAAGTGATTGAGTCGGCATTTTCGTGTTGGCTTGGATTTCTTGCGAGAACAGCCAAAGCCGGAAGCTCCACATCGGTGAATTGGGCAGTGAGAGAACCTGGGAGCATCGGGAGGCTGAAGCATTCACAGGTTTCCAAGAAACAAATTGAGCTTCTCCGCTTGGATTCCACCCCCCACTATTTTACTGGATTTTTCAAGAGTTGCCCTCCCCCCCACCTTTTGCCGGAACTGTTTATAACAGCTTCATGACATCCATAGTTAACTGGAAGCAAGTTTCACTCAGGGTGAAATTTTACAAAAGTGTCTGGAGAACAAGCCCTTTGAGGAGAGGCTTGAAGAGCTGGGCATGTTTAGCCTGAAGAAGAGAAGGCTGAGAGAAGACATGTTAGCCATGTATACGTATGTGAGAGGAAGTCATATATATGTTGTGTTCATCAAAACAGGCCCAGGTTTCACACTGAGTATATAAATACATTTAAAAACATATTAACTATATGTATTATTGTGTTAGAGTGTCATTTTGTGTCATTTTGGTTGGTGGTATGCCCCAGGATTTTGTAAATGTAAAAAATGTGCCGCGGCTCAAAAAAGGTTGAAAAACACTGAAGTAAATAAATAAATAATAAATAATAAGGGTGTTTTCATGGAGTGTAGTACAGAAATTATCATCCCTATCATATCCTACTCTGTCCAGGTAATGCATAGTTACGTCATATGAAGACACGCTGCAGAAAGAAACCAACAAGACTGAAGAACAAATAGTTATGTCAAAATGAAAGAATGAAATGGGAGACTGAATATGGATTTGGAGCTGTTTGTTGCTTAACCTTAAAAGATCTATGCAATAAGAAGTTCCAAAAGAACATATATACAATGTACTTGAAATATAATATATTAAATTGGCAGGTAGAGTTGACCCAGTATGCTACAGGTTATTTTGTCATCTCAAATGAGAGGCATCCTTATCAGTTCATTTGGTTTTAATGCTATATCACAGAGCTCAATACTTCCTAATCCAGGATTAACAGATATCAGATTATATTTCCATAATCTCCAGACAGCACAGTCAATGGCCCGTGATGATGGCTCCTAGTTTAGGAAACATTGTAATGTATGGCAAAGGGTTTACATATTGCTGAGATAACTTTGAGTTTCCATTTTTCTGAAGTGCAGTTTCCCATATTCCCTGAACCCTGATAAATAGGCTAATATTTATATTTACCTGTACTTAATGAAAATGAACAACTTTCAAACTATGGTTTTTGAAGCTGGTTTGCTTCAAGCAAACATATTTAAAATTGCTTAGTTGCTGCAAGCCAATTTAAACATTAATTTCCAGGTGGCGCAGTGGGTTAAAGCTGCTGAACTTGCTGACCAAAAGGCTGGTGGTTCGAATCCAGGGAGTGGGGTGAGCTCCTGTTGTTAGGCCCAGCTTCTGCTTACCTAGCAGTTCAAAAATATGCAAATGTGAGTAGATCAATAGGTACAGCTTCTGCAGGAAGGTAACGGCATTCCATGCAGTCATGGTGGCCACATGACCTTGAATGTGTCTATGGAGAACGCCAGCTCTTCGGCTTTGAAATGGATATGAGCCCCCTGCCCCCTCCCCCTTGAGTCAGATATGACTGGACTTAATGTCAGGGGAAACCTTTACCTTTTACTTTATTTGAACTATTAATATTAAGCAGGGTCAAAAGCTGAAATGACAATAGTAGACTGGATGATCTAAAATGGAAGTTAAAACTTCTAATTACTACATCTGAGAGAGTGGGAAAATTGACATAGGTTCATTGCCATGATACCGCTAAACCGTAATTTAGCATCGTGACCAACAGCTGTCAATTTTTGTTTCAGTTTGTGAAAATTGTGTTTGCAAATAACAGCCTGGGTTTATTATCTGGATGACAAATCACAAACCCAAGTTGAGCTAAATTGCAACATGCATTTATCAAGCTAGGATAGGTAGGCAATTATCTCTTAAGAAGGGCAACCTAGGGCCCTCCTACACATGCAGTAAAACCTGGAAGTAACTGGGATAAAAGGGATGGGATAAACAACGTTTGGGGAAAGTGCGGGTGGAATCCAGTTAACAGCTGAAAAGCACGTGTTTGAAAGGTGCGCTTCAAACCCGATTCTGCCCCAGAATTGTGTATCTTCACATGACTGTATATCCTTGTAGTCATGCAAAACACACGACTTCCTTCCCATCCTCTGTGTACACTGCTCCAGTGCACATGTGTTAAAAACTCGAACAGATGATCGGGTTGTAAAAAAATGAAGCCACAGACACACAGGTGGCTAAAGGAAAGCACAATTGGGAAGCAATTCGAACTCTCTGCAATCATTCCTTTCTTTCTTATAATATCAAACAGAGCTTGAATTAATTAACAGTTGGATGAAGAGAGAGAGATAAGAAATCTGCTTGTATGTACATTGGAATCTCTGTGTGTGCAATATGAGGTCGAGTGCTTCTTGGAGATAATTTATTTTTTAAAAAATTCCACTGGATGTCCTCTGTCCTCCATCCATTTCGATTCTCTTCAAAGGAAGATGTGAAGACATCAGGGGGCCTTTTCTCGGGACTGACAGGTCTGTGTGTTGACTTGCTATCAGGTCCCACTTTTGATGCTATCTGTCTTTAGAATCATAAAGTTGGAAGAAACCCCAAGGGCCATGCAGAAATACACTGTCAAAGTACTCAAGATAGATAGTGTAAGGACTCTATATTTCACTTTCAACTGTGGCCGGGTAGTTTTCTTATTCCACCCTTACCACCAATTTATATAAAGACTCCTTTCATTTCTACTTGCTGCCACCATATAATGTAATAAGTATTCACACAGGTCAGCTTTCCCACTGACCTTCCGATTACTGTGTCAGGGCAGGGTATCCCTCTAACTCAAACTCCCACTGACACTATTTGTTAACTTTTGCTGCCACCATTCACTATACTTGGCTACCCACTAGCAAGAAGTGGTTTTCGAGGCTTGTGTGTGAAGGAACTATGCGGGGAGATATCCTTGTCAAAGAACTGCAAAGTTTATTCAAACAATGTTCTAAGCGTGGAGGTTCCAGAGTTCAAAGTTTACGTGGTTACAGTATCTTCTTAGAGGCACGTATCTTAAGGTTATAATACACTAACTATGGAGATGCAACTTGATATTATATAGCTATACTCCCAGAACCAATAGCTCAGCAGTCTTTACACTAACTGCTTGTCCTTTAAACCCAACTACCGTTCTAGCAGTTAAAACACAGCTTTTCTTCTACCCTCTCACAGAGTAGAGTCAGAGTCTTTTTTAAAGCCAGCTGAGAGCTGGCTAAAATGGACTCTCTCTAACTCTCCACACACCCTCTCTCCTTCGACTTTCATTACCAACTGCCAACTGCTAAAGTTTGAATTCAAAGATTCAAAGGCCAGTTGCAGGCTCCGCCTCATGTTTCCAAAGTAACGGTAACTCCTTGGAAGTTCTGCATGCTAATATCTCTGTTAACCCTTTAGGGTTTGCTAAGTTTTTACCCCTTCAACATATATACATATATATAAATATCAACTATATTTAAAACCTGTAATAAAGAAATATGACATCACCACATATAGGGATCCAGCCTCTGTTGAATAACCTTCAGAGTCCATCATGTTCTGAGGCAACATATTCCATGGTTGAATTGCTCTTACCATCCACATTTCTTCCTAATGTTTAGATGGAATCTCCTTTCCTGTAGTTTGAATTCATTGCTCAGTGTCTTAGTATCAGAAAACAAGCCTGCCTCCTCTTCTGTATGACATCCTTTCAAATATTTAGACATGGTTAGCATGTTCCCTCTCAACCTTCTCTTCCCCAGGCTAAATATATCCAGATCCTCAAGCCGCTCCTCATAGAGCTTGACTTCCAGACTTTTTTACTATTGCTTTTCTCTGGACACGTTGCAGCTTGTCAATCTTGAACCTATGTCAATCTTGAATTGTGGTGCAATTCTGCTAAAGCTAAGAAAACAACAGCGGGTGGAAAGCTGCATGATTCCCATCTGCATTCTAGAAGATTCAAACACATTCTCCACTATTTATTTATTTACCACATTTATATCCCACCCTTCTCAATACTGAAGGGGACTCAGGGCGGCCTTACAAAGGTAACAATTCAATGCCATATATTAATTCATAGGTAAATAATCAAAAACATTACAGCCAACTATTGCAAGCTAAACTGAAATCTTGCACTCAAATTTACAAATACTCATTTCAAAGTTGGACAACTTTATCATCCATCTATTTTCATTCATGTTGTATCTAACCTATTGAAATAAATGACTGGATAAACTCTTTAGGTTACAGTGGTTTGTAAGAATAGCCTTCTTGGTTCAGAGTAAAAGTGTATATGTTGTTTCACCTTCTTTCCTAATGGCCACCTAGATGCTTATGGGATGACCACCACAGGATATGAGGCCAAAAGTCCACTAATCCTAGAAGCAGGACCCCTGCTCTAGTTCTTCTATCTGTATCAGTTCTTAAGACACAAAAGCCTGGCTCATAATCAAGCCTACACAACTATTCCAAGATCAATCAAACCAATTTGATGGCATATGTGATATTTGGAAAAGTGCAGCTGTAGGTGCCCCTGGTACTTCTGTCTACAAAGAGCCTACCTGAAAGGCAGCTTCTATGTTATAACCATGTTGTTTCCAAGCCACTTATGGATGTAATGTACTGTCTTTCCCACGCTGTGGTTTTACAAGGGAATCAATCAGAATCTTCAGAAAAAAGGAAGCCAGCTGAAACATTGTAGTGATGCTTTCATAATGGATCAAAACCACTTTTTTTCTCAAGTCATCCTGTGAGGTTTAGATAAGTCCCTTCTGCAGTTTTCCCATTCTGTAGCAGTAAAATATTCAGCAAGAAATCAACATATTTTAATAATCAGGGATAAGCAGCTAAACAAAAAAAGAAATTGCCTTGGGAAGATATCAACATTTTGTAGGGCGTCCTAGTAGATTTCTTCCATATGCTACTCTGTATATACTAACAAATAGCTTGTGTCAGTTTGAACACTGTCATAACTGCTGCAAAATAAAACGGGGATCCACAATTACACGAGTATAATGCAACAGCTGTAAAACTATCTGTAGGGTTTCTTTTTTGTTTCCACTGTGTGATATATTAGAAGCATCCTATACTATGTCCTCCCCATTTTGACTATTGCTATAGTGGCCCCTGGATACCCCAAATTACAAACATGATTGCATAGACTAAGGTTTATTGTCAAAGTGGAACAATTCAGAGACTTTCAGTCATCTGTCTCAGTGTTTCCCAACCTTTATTGAGCCGCGGCACACTTTTAACATTAAAAAAAATCCGGGGGCACACCACCAACCAAAATGACACAAAATGACACTCTAACACAGTAAAGAACGGCTGGGGGATGGTGAGCTGCTGGGAGCAGCTGCTGGGAGAGTGGAAGCCAGGGGGAGGAGACAGGCCACACCATGCCCCTCCCCTTCCCCCCGGCTTCCGCTCTCCCACAGCTTTTCCAGCCTTGAGGGGACAGTGCCAAGCCAGCGGTGGCAGAGCCAGCACAATGCTGGCTTGGCACTGTCCCCTCAAGGCTGGAGAAGCTGTGGGAGAGCAGAAGCCGGGGAGGGGGCGGAGCCAGGCTGCGCCATGCCCTGCCCCCTCCCCGGCTTCCTCCTCCGCACGGCTTCAGCGAGCGAGGGGCGAGAGTCATGGCGGGAGTCATGGCGGATTGGAGGCTGGCTGGGGAAACGGCCGAAGGAGGCGGCGCCCCGGCCCCTTCTTCTTTTTCTTCGCCGCCGCCCAGCCCTTCCTCCTCCTCCCCCAAGCAGCAGGAGTTCGGCAGGAGGAGGGGGGAAGGAAGGGGGGCAGAGAGCTTTTCTGGCAGCATAGCAGGAGGTCCTTCACGGCACACGACTGTGCCGCAGCACAGCGGTTGGGAAACACTGATCTAGCTATCAGTCCTTCTCTTTCCTGCTAGTCACAGTGCTTAAGGAGAAGGGGACTGCATGTAGTGCCAACACCATTTTTGCACCCACAAACCACCCCAGAACACCTCCATCCCTCATCACCACCTATGTATTATCCATCTTGTCCACAGCTTGGAACTCAGGGCAACTTACAGCAGTTAAGAGTCAAAGTCAAAAACCAAAAAGCAATTAAACTTGTGTGTGAATGCACCTTTAAGTCCCCTTATGAGGATCTTCCCGAATATCAATTTTCTCAGGCAAAGGAATATTTCTGCCAGTCTCTTCCTCTGTAATCTATCTAAACAGCAGCTGATATTCTTTGGCAGTCTCCCAGTTGAATACTAACCAGGGATTATCCTCCTTAAATTTCAAGATTAGAATACTTTCCCCAAATATTTTCAGGAATATAAATAACCCTAAATAAGCTAAATTACTGCAGGAATTCACCATTATACCTATTTAATTTCCCTTGCGTAACCCTGCCTAACCTTCACTCCTCAAAAACAGGCAGTTTCCAGCCTGTCATATCACTTTCAGTCCAAAGGATGATGTGAGGGTGAAAATGGGTCCCAACCCAGTACAGTTGCTCACCAAAGAGTGGACCATTATGGATACTCATGGCTTGAAATAATCAAATTCCTTTTCTCTACCCCCTCCACCTCCTGCAATTATACAGGACCTTTCTGGAGGAAAAATAATGAACAATGCAGTGGAAGCGAAAGAGGAGCAGGGCGCAATGTCCTTTAACTGGAGCGAACGGCTTTGGAGAGAGGTGGATTCTCCTTCTTTGGAGGTCACTATACCCCCAAAGCATCTTTGGATGGGCATCTTTAGGAGTGCTTTGCCTCTCAATTCTGGTATAGCAGGGCGTTGAACTAGGTAGCCCTTGTGGTCTCTTCCAGCTCTATCATTCTATGACTGCATAGGTAACCTAATGCTTGAATAAATTTACGTATCCTAGAGTAGTGGTTCTCAACCTGTGGATCCCCAGATGTTTTGGCCTTCAGCCAGGCCCGGATTACCGGTAAGGCCAACCTAGGCCATGGCCTAGGGGCGCAGACCGAGGAGGGAGCAGATCACGCACCCCCCCTTTTTTTAAAGTCAATCTTCGGGTTGCGGAAAACAGCACATGGTGGGCCCTGCCAAGCCTGAAACACAAAAGGGAGGCCATCCGGGGAGCTTTTTCGCTCGCCCCACGCCTCCTCTGGCTTCAGAGGGGGCGAAGGGGGAGCGAAAAAAGCTCCCGTACAGCCGAGGCTATCTCTCTCTCTCTCTCTCGTGCACACCTTTGGAGCATGTTTGCACCCTCTGCGCTCTCCCCAAGCTTCCCGAACTCCCGAGGAGACCTTCAGAGCACAGCGGATCTTTCCAGCCGATGGGAATGGGGACCTTGGAGGTGGTGGGAGGTTGCCTTAAAGGGGGCGTAATTCCATACTCTGGCCTTGGGTGCAAAAAAGTGTTAATCCAGACCTGCCTTCAGCTCTCAGAAATCATAACAGCTGGTAAACTGGCTGGCATTTCTGGGAGTTGTAGACCAAACACCTGGGGACCCACAGATTGAGAACCACTGTCCCAGAGAAAGCCAGCAGAAAATAATTGTATCTAAGCATTCCAGTCAACACATAGGATCAGCTGCAAAAGGCAATATGAACTTGCTATTTATGCAGAATAGGCTATCAGGACACCAGTGATCTTCCTGATAGGAAGCCAGTTTCTGTCTAGACTTTCAGACAGCATAATTTTTTTTTTACTTTCCCTGGTATTAAAGTTTCTATAATTTATAGAACAAATAAAATTCTGAGCAGATGGCTTCCCCGAGATGGTGGTATATGATTCTTTGATTAGATTGAATTTTTCCCCTTTCAGAAAAGCTGGTGTCACTCACATATTTCTTGTTTCAATATTCTCAAAGCAGATGATATCTACTCACTTTCCATCATTCTGTCACAGTGGCTTCCATAATGTGTAGGCACCCAATTGTCCCTCCTTCCAACAAGTTTGAAAAGACCATTTATAAACCAAGCAAAATATGATATTTTTCAAACTTGTGATGGGACTGCACTGCAGGCAACGGTGTGATGAAAATTAAAAGAGTTTTTAAAATCTTCAGACATATTCAGTATTCCTCAGACATGTTAGGATCCAAGGACCTGATTTAATTGTTTCTGGCATTAAAGCCTGAGAGGAAATTTTGTGTCTCAGACTGCAGAAATGAATAGAAAAAGAGGCTCACTTGTTGTCTGTTTTTTTTAAAAAAAACTGCTTTATTTAGCCTGTTAGTACAGCAACCCATAGTGACCAATGACCATGTTGATAGGAAGTGTGGAGAATTGTGTGCTAATACACATAGAGCAGTGTTTTCCAACCTTTTCTGAACCGGGGCACATTTTTTTACAATTACTAAATCCTGGGGCACACCACTAACCAAAATGACACAAAATGACACTCTAACACAGTAATACATATAGTAAATATGTTTTTAAATGTATTTATACTGTACATTCAATGTGAAACCTAGGCCTGTTTCAATTAACACAACACACACACACACACATATATAGATGTAATGTTCATTTGTGGGATTAACATAACTCAAAAACCACTGGACAAATTGCTGCCAAATTTGGCCACAAAACATACTAATACTAACCCAAAAAGGGACCATCAGTCAAAAAATAGATTTTGTCATTTGGGAGCTGTAGTTGCTGGGAGTTATAGTTCACCCGCAATCAAAGAACATTCTGAACTCCACCAATGATGGAATGGAATCAAACCTCCCACACAGAACTCCCATAACCAAGAGAAAATACTATAAGAGTTTGGTGGGCATTGACCTTGAGTTTTGGAGTTGTAGTTCACCTACACCCAGAGAGCACTGTGGACTCAAACAATGTTATGTTATATTGTTGTTTGTTTTCTATCCAGAATCACAATGTTGGAAGGAGGCTCACCACCTTAAGGTCCCTAAAACAGGCATGGGAAAACTTTGGCCTTCTGGGTACTTTGGACTTCAACTCCCACCATTCCTAACAGCCTGAGGGACTTTCCTGCTTATGCGGCTGAGGGGGAAAAAGGAAAAGAGCCTGAGGCTGCTAGGAATGGTGGAGTCCAAAACACTTGGAAGGTCTAAGTTTGCCCATGCCAGCTTTCGACAGAGACCTCCCCCTCCCCCTTCCCCTTTGCGCCCTTTCTTCCCCCTCCTGCCGAACACTTACTTTTTCTTCTCCACTCGGACTCCCTTTTTCCCAGTCTCGCACTGCTCGCTCTGCTCATTCCGTTGCCATTTTGATCCGAGGGGGCAGCATGAGCGTGTTCAGGAGGGGAGGGGGAGGGAGGAAGATGTGGGGCGAGTCTGCCCCCTCGGATCAAAATGGCGGCAGAAGCAGCAGCGTGAGCAAAGCGAGGCAAAGCGAGCAGAGCGAGGCTGGGAAGAAGGGAGCCCGAGCGGATAATAAAAAGTGTTCAGCAGGAGGGGGAGGAAAGGGTATTGGAGGTTCCAATTTCCCACGGCACACCTGATGATCGCTCATGGCACACTAGTGTGCCACGGCACACTGGTTGGGAAACACTGACATAGAGGACACTAGATAGAGGAAGACTAATCCAGATAGCTGCAGTTTTAAAGAACAAGTAATGAGGCATGACAGCATTCAATCATTTCTTCCATATGCTACAGTAGGTAATGTATCTTCTCAAATGGTTGGTTTTATTGCTTCACATACATGATTTTCTTCCTTCTGACAAACGTACTGTGCCAAAACTTGTATTGGCTTGTCCAGAATTTCATATGATATTTCAAAGCAATCAATGTGCCATCATATTCAATAGCTTGAATTTACCTCTGCTATGTATGATGCTGGGAACATAGCAGCCCACAACTGAGTTACACTATTGTATGTTCCTGCCATTCACCTTTACATCTCTTAAAGAGACAAGGTAAAGGTAAAGGTTTCCCCTTGACCTTAAGTCCAGTCGTCATGTCCGACTCTGCGTGCTCATCTCCACTTCTAAGCCAAAGAGCCAGCGTTGTCTGTAGACACCTCCAAGGTCATGTGGCCAGCATGACTTCATGGAGTGCTGTTACCTTGCCGCCTACCTATTGATCTACTCACATTTGCATGTTTTTGAACTTCTAGGTGAGCAGAAGCTGGGGCTAACAGCAGGAGCTCATGCCGCTCCCTGGATTCGAACCTGCGACCTTTCAGTCAACAAGTTCAGCAGCTCAGCACTTTAATCCACTGCGCCACCAGGGGCACTTTCCCCCTAATTACCAGTTCTTGTATAGAGCAGTTTACGAGGGTAATAGGTTCTCCCCAAAAGGTTTGGAGTTTGATATATCAGCATGGAACCAGCACTCTTAAAGACCCATTTATTTCAAAGGAAGCATGCTATTTTTAAGGGCACATAATTGGGGCTGCAATCCTGTACTTCCTGGCGCAGTATAGGATGGATGTTGAAGACAGAGCTCTAGCTTTGGATAAATATGTATAGCATTGATAGGATTTGTTGTACATAACAACAACAACAACAACAACAATTTTTGTATCCTGCCACTATCTCTGCAAAGGAACTCAGGGCAGCTTACATGGGAACAAGCCCGAACAACATAGTTAAAATATGACACAATAAAATTCATAAAACAACATCATGAAACCGTATGAAACAACCATTGAACAAACAACCAAGACATAATCGAATTCCCAAAAGTACTAAAATATGATGGAAAGAGCAATAATGTCAGTGATCAAAACAAATAAAATTGTAATCTCATTTAGTAATAGCGGCAACACCATCTGATCCAGTAGTTATTAGAAATGCAAACAATCATATTTCCACCAAAATCTCAACAGAACAGATGTTGGATGAGTGTTTCTGGGGAGGTTATTCCTCAAGAGAGGTGTTGGCTTTTCTCTGGTCTCCACTTGTCTAACATGTGAATATGTTCAGAGCAGCCTACTGGCCGATGAGACATAAGAGATGCTTTATTAACTCTAGTAACGAATCCTTAACATTCAAATAAAATATATAACTCTCAAGATGCTGCCTCATACATGCTCAAACACAGAATGTCAATATCCAAGTCCAAAGGTCATGCACAGAGAATTATTTAATCAAAGCCTAAATCCACATTCTGAAGTCAGTGTCCACGTTCCAAGGTCAAACAAGCCAGTAAAGAACTCATCACACTGAGGTCCCCAATCAGGGCTATAGAGAGGAGGATTCACCACAGATTGTGGCAAATCCAGCATGGGGTGTGGGGAACCTGTCACCTCTGATCGCTTCTCACCTTATCACACAGGGGGAAGCATTGCCAGCCAGCTTCTTCCTGTTGTTTTGTATGATGCCTCCTGAGATGTATGATGCACCTCTCTTCAGGCACAGAGCCCCGCTAGAAGTAGATCGGGAATGTGGCGCAGCTGGCTAAGTGTCAGCTGCATAAGATCTCTCTGACCAGTAGATCATGGGTTCGAGGCCTGTCCGGGTTGAGGTGGGTGCTCGACCTTTAAGTATAGTCTGCTGTCGACCTTTGCAGCTCGAAAGACAGTTGCATCTGTCAAGTAGGAGATAAAGGTACCACATTCAGTGGGGGGGCAACTTTGACTGAATTTTGAGGCCATTAAAGAACTCCAGGAATGCTGAGGAATGCAGAAAGAACAACAAGGGACGATGGGAACACTGAGAGATGAGGAGTGCGTCAGCTCCCCCTGGTGGCCAGAGTTTGCCTTTGTTTGTCTATATGTGTGTATGTGGAAACGCCAGGGATTGTCTGCTAAGTATGTGTACCTGTAATCCGTTCTGAGTCCCCTTCGGGGTGAGAAGAGCGGAATATAAATAAATAAAATAAATAAATGATAAAGATTGATGTCATGCGATGGAATCCAGCAGGCATTGTGCCTGAAGAGAGGTGTAAGCATCATACGACGGGCAATTTTGGCCAACTGATGATGTGGTAAGTAACAGCATAACTAATTCCAAGACAAAATCCTAAGTACTTAAGTCCAAGTCCAGCTCAGGGTTCACAAAGCCTGGTTCATGATAACACCATCCAGCAAGATGACATCTCTACAACAAAACTGCGAACTCAAGTCTTTTATGCTAAGGCCACAGGTGTTGCTTGTGGATAGCCTGTTTCTCAGCTAACCTGGCTTGTTGTTGTTTAGTCATTCAGCCACTTCTGACTCTTCGTGACCTCATGGACTAGTCCATGCCAGAGTTTCCTGTCGACCGTCAACACCCCCAGCTTCTTCAGAGTCAAGCCAGTCACTTCAAGGATACCATCCACTCATCTAATGACCACCCAGTCTCAAATCTTTCATTTCTGGGCAAGATAATTGAGTGGGCAGTAGCAGGGCAGCTCCAGCAATTCTTGGACAACACAGTGGGCTTAGACCCCTTCCAGTCTGGTTTCCATTCTGGGCATGGGACCGAGACTGTTCTGGTTGCCATCACAAACCAGCTCCGTTGCCAGCTCGACTGAGACAGATCAGCGCTGCTAGTGCTTCTTGATCTCACTGCAGCATTTGATACTGTCGATTACGATCTGTTGATACACCGCCTCACCGTGTCCGGAATCCATGGGCTGGCCCTTAATTGGTTCAGCTCATTTCTCCAGAACTGGGGACAGCGAGTGGAGTGGATGGGACAAGTCTCTGAGAGGTGCCCCCTCTATTGTGGGGTACCTCAAGGGGTATCCTTTCACCTCTTTTATTTAACATCTACATTCGACCGCTTGCTCAGCTGGTATGGAGTTTCGGACTGGAGTGTTATCAGTACGCTGATGACACCCAGCTCCTTCTGCATTTGGAGACCGGGGCAGTTTCGGTACCCGATAATTTCACTCTATTCCTTAAAGCCGTGACTGGATGGCTGCGTGCTATCAGGCTGAGGGTGAATCCAGCGAAGATGGAGATCCTGTGGCCTGGCCGCCCTGTGGGAGTGGAGCGACCGTTGCCTACCCTTGACAGTGAGCCTCTTGTTCCATCTGCCACCGCGAAAAGCCTAGGTGTCATTTAGGACCCCTTGCTGATGATGGAGGCCCAAATCTCCACTGTCAGCAAACAGGCATTTTTCCATCTTTGCTAGGCCATTGGCCTTCCTTTGTCAGTGACCCAGAAACTTCATATAGTTCAAAATGCAGCTGCCAGGCTCCTTACAGGAACCCCTGTGGGATGTCATATAACACCTATCCTGTGTCAGCTGAATTGGTTACCGATCGAATTCCGGATCTCCTACAAGGTGCTGATATTGACCTTTAAGGCCTTGTACGGCTAGGGGCCGATGTACCTTAGGGACCACCTCTCCACCTATCAATCCCAGTGGTCACCTCGATCTTCCCAAGAGAATCTCCTCCATATACCGGGCCCTAGAGAAATCCGCTTGGAGGTCACTAGGCGGAGGGCTTTCTCAGCCTCCGCCCCAAAACTATGGAACTCTCTGCCACCCGACATCCGAGCCATGCGCGAACTGAGATGCTTCACTGTCACACTGAAGACTTGGCTCTTTGGCAGAGCGTTTAATTAGTTGTTTTAATTGCAATTCTTTTAAAGTGTTTTATTGGTTTTATGTTGTAAGTCGCACAGAGCACTGCTGGTGGAAGGCAACTAAGCAAGTAATAAAAATGGATTGATTGATTGATCTTGCCCTCTTTCTTTTTCCTTCCATGTTTACCAGCATCATTGTCTTCTCCAAGCTTTCCTATCTTCTCATGATGTGGCCAAAGTACTTCATCTTTGCCTCTAATATCCTTCCCTCCAATTAGCAGTCTGGTTTTATTTCCTGAAGTATGGACTGGTTGGATCTAGCTAACCTGGCAGACCTGAACTTGCTCAATGTGAAATTGCACATAAGAAGGAGCAGTTAACCCTTCAACAGCCTGCCCTGAAGTGCTGGCTCCTGCTTGCTCCTCCTGCTGAGATGTGACTACTGATAAGGGTTCTTCTTCTGCAGCTACTACACTGCTGTGCAGGCTGCTGAAAGCTGTTGGTCTGTAGCTTTAACTGAAATCGAGGGTGGATTTTGGGGGTCTTGCCTTTAAGGCAGAGACCCTGCGTCCCTCTAACCATGAGGATCCTTGATGGTAAATCTTGGCGGGCAATTCAAAACGCCTAGGGAACCCCCCCCCCCATGCCCCTTTGGGCATATCTCACCAAGATCCTGAAGTGTGCCAGTGAGAGAAGTTCTTTCCCAGCTGAGAAAGGATGACAAGCTGCAATTTCCTGGTCCGCAAAGCTTGCATGTTTATTGTACATCTTTTAGACATTTTTATACATTTTGGAATAACTGGGTTTGAATCCCTCGCCTGCCCCTGTTCCCGCACTGAGCCCTGATTGGATGGAACTTTCACATCATCTGGGAGGCGGGACACTGGCCAGCCTACCTTGGCCAATCATGGGCCTGCCTCACCCTGCCAAGAGTCAATGAGGAATTTTCCCCGCTTGGCTGTTCGGGCCAATGAGGAGCAGAGTGCAGGAGGAAATCCTGGGACAATGGAGTCGGAACTTCTTGATGAGTTTTGGATTATGCTAATTGAGATTTTGGTGGCGAGAGAGACTCCCTGGGGATCTCAATCTTTTCACCTATTATTTGTGAAAATGGCTTTCTGATTGTCTTTATCCAGTGTCCAGAATCTGTGATTTAGAGAGCTTGGGTGTTTCATTTAAGTTTGTGAAAGAGATGTAGTTTACATAGCCAGTTTCGGGTCTCTAGGGAGAACCCTTTTGTGATAAATATAAAAGGTCACCAAATGGCTTATGGATTTCCTGCTAGGCGAAATCTCAGAATTCAGGTTTTCCAAAGCCAGGTGATAATTGGTTTGGGTGCCCTGGGACAGCCAGGAAAAAGGACCAATTTCACCTATTGTTCATGCAGGAAGAATTTCAACATTTTAAAATATGCAATCTGGTCAGCAAATGCAGCTTTTCCTATTTCTAAAAGGTACATTTCATGGGGGAGAAAGGAGGGTTCATGTAGGGGAAATACATGGAAGCAAAAGGGAAAATATATCATATTTTGGCTATCTTCATCACCTTTATTTGCCCATAACATTCAGAAAAATTCATAGGAGGATTTTGGAAGGGATAGGGAGAAAGTGTCCAGGTCGGGGGATCATTGCAAAGGTTCCCTTTTGGTCAAAAGTGAAGGTGGGGGCCATGGAGAGGGGTTAACCTGGATATGTTGATCTCAAGTCTGGCAGTTTGGAGGCATGCAAAAAGGGCACATTGTATTGCTATGGAAGGAGCAATGTTGCAATTTTCAGGTTTTTCACCTGGGGGGATAGGTTACATTGTTAGAGTCAGTGAGAAGGCAAAAGGGAGGTGGAAGCAGTCAGGCAGCCGCGGTTGGTCACATATTCCATCTTGACTCAAATAAACATGGAGTAACTGTGGAACTCTCTGCTGCACATCAGATTAACTAAGATGCAGATGGGCTTTCTATGGGGCTCGTTTTCACAACTACTTGTCCTCACTGTTAGAGCTGACCAGGACAGTAATGTAATTTCCCTTAGTTTGTCAGGCACATGCTTTCCTGCCTTTGTGCAAGATGACCAAAAGCTGTGTCATGGTTCATGTATGTAGAGCCCTTGTCTTTTTGTAAAACTCCAAAAGGTAACTTTGCGATGATCCCTTCAACAGTCTAAGTCGATAGAGTCTAACAAACTATTTCCTGCCAGATTTTTCTCCAGGGTGAGCATTTCATGCATAACCACTTTAGACTGACAGTCCTATATTGCTAATCTCTGACAGTTCTATATCGCCAATCACCTATTCTTGACAGTTTTCTGGAACACACGTTAGAAGCTCTGAATATTAACCACACTTGAAAATAAATTCTGTATTGTAGTTAGGATTGCTTTCAACTAGGTGTCTCGGTTTGAAGCTCAATTAGTTATTTGTGGCTCCTTGTTCCAATGGCTCATGAAAATAATAGATTTCTAATAAGTACCTAAAATGGATCAAATACGTGGAAGTGTTAATGATCATTCAAGAGCAATTTCAAAAGACTACGTCACACCTCATACTCAATAAAATGCTGAAGTCAGTTTTAGGGTATTTAAAAGCAGAAAGGTCACGGATGACTATTTTGTGCCTGAGTGAATTTGGTCTTTATGTAAGACAATCCTGTGTGCACGTATGTTGCTGAGTATCTCACTTGTTCATTCTGCAAAAAAAGCTTTCCGGATCTTAATAGGATTGATGTCTTAATCTTCTACTTTAAAATGTTCCACTAAATGGCATTTTTTGCTAGTGTTAACATCACTACTTCCCTCTTCATTGTCTTCTAAATGTCCATGTTCACCTCGCATTTTCCCTTTTCATTTGGGTGGGTGAATAGGCAGACTCGCAATTTAGGTATCTGTGATGAACAATCATAACAATAAAATCCTTTCAGCCCCTTTCCTCTTCTCCTTGATGGCATAATTGAAAGTTGCATCTGATTGGAACAGTAGAGAATACTCAATTTCTCATTCTCATCAAGAAAGGATGTCTCGACACCACCTGTCAATGAAAGGGTCAGCTACCATGAGATGCTCATTATTCAGGACTTCTTTTGTGAAGAATTCATTTGTGCACAAATGTATTCTTTTAAGCCCAAAGAACTTTTTGCTGTCCATTTCTGCAAGTATATTGTTTTCTATCTTAAAAATAAAATTCACAAACTCTTATACAATTACTCAGTGGAAAGAAAACTTTGTAAACATTTAAGACTATTCATTCTTACATGAAAGACATGCCCTTCTAATACCATTTTGTATAGATATGTATCTGTGAGGAAATCCATGCTAGTATTATTTTGTGCTTCTCAAGCTTCTGGGAAATGTTGTAATTCTGTGTGAGCAAGGGTGAAAGGTCCTTTTTATCACCTGTATTATCTGCTGGGGAGTCCCCGGTGGCATAGTGGTTTAAACCAGTGATTTTCAACCAGTGTGCTGCGGAACACTAGTGTGCTGTGGAAAATTACAGTGGAGAGAGAGAGAGAGAGAGAGAGAGAGAGAGAGAGAGAGAGAGAGAGAGACTAGCAGGGAACTTCAGGCAGTGGAAATGAGGCTTTCCTGGCCGAAGCAACAATGCCAGCCAGCCTAGCTGCAATCAGGGAGAGCCCTCGGCTGAAGCAACAATGCCAGAACTTTCCTCCCTCCCTCCTCTCTCTCTCCTTCCCTTCCTTCCCTCCCTCTGTGCGCCAAGGGCTACCTGGCTGGGCTGCGGCTCCTCCTGCTTCCTGGCTCCTGGGCACTCTTCTGCCCTCATCCCCTCCGGCAGTAAGGAGGAGGAGAGGGAGACGGAGTCCGCGGGAGCTGCCCGCATCTGACCCCACTCTCGGAGGCTCGAGGCGAGGCTTTCTGCCCTCTAGCCCCTCCGCGCCAGGGAAGGGGAGCAACCCCTCATCCCCTGGCCTCTCCTGGCTGTGCAGCTCCACAGCCCAGCTTGGTTCCTTCCCAATTTGGCCCCAAGATGACAGCAGGGAAGCTGAAGGGACACGGAGAGGGAGGCCCTCCTGGGGGGGGGGGGGCTGAACCCCTTCGGGAAGGAGAGCTGGGGGTGGCGACGACTGCGAGCCTCCGCCACAGTTTGTTCCGAGGCTCGGAGCCACCCCGTGTGCTCAATTCTTATTCGTCCTGCTCAGCCGAGCCCGCGTGCGCTTCGGCCACTTAGTGCAGCCCTCCCCCGAGGGGGGCTGGAGGGGGGGTTTGGCGGAAGCAGCAACGTCACGAGGGGGGAGGGTGAAAGTTGGTAAAATGACAGTTAGAGTGTCATTTTGTGTCATTTTGGTTGGTGGTGTGCCCCAGGATTTTATAAATGTAAAAAAAGTGCTGCAGCTCAAAAAAGGTTGAAAATTACTGGTTTAAACCACTGAGCTGCTGAACTTGTTGATTGATAGGTCACAGCTTTGGCAGCACGTATACTAAAATTGGAACGATACAGAGAAGATTAGCATGGCCCCCTGTGCAAGGATCACGCAAATAAAAAAAGAAAAGAAAAAAGAAAACATGCAAATGTGAGTAGATCAATAGGTACCACTCTGGCAGGAAGATAATGGTGCTCCATGCAGTCATGCCGGCCACATGATCTAGGACAGTGGTTCTCAACCTGTGGGTCCCCAGATGTTTTGGCCTTCAACTCCCAGAAATCCTAATAGCTGGTAAACTGGCTGGGATTTCTGGGAATTGTGGGCCAAAACATCTGGGGACCCACAGGTTGAGAACAACTGATCTAGGAGGTGTCTACGGACAACGGCAGGTCTTTGGCTTAGAAATGGAGATGAGCACCAACCTCCAGAGTCGGACACGACTGGACTTAATGTCAGGGGAAAACCTTTACCTTTACTTATTATCTGCTGACCTAGATATTCAAGGCCAGAGACGGGGCTTTGCTAATTAGTTGGGAGACGTATAAGGATGATAACATCATATTTGATGGTCATTACTGCAACATGGAATGCCTTTTAACATTTTTCAGGATTTAAATCTGTTAGAAGTTAAGAAGGGTCAGGTCAGTTTGCTAACTGGTAGGAAACCCACAGGTGTTAACACTTAATTATATTTTGATACCTCTCATTCCAGGTCTCTTAGATGTCACTCCTCTTATGTGCAGCTTCAAAGATTAAAATGAAATGATTCAAGTGAAATTTATTTCCAACATGAAGCTCACACATTAACCAGCTAACCATAACATTGAAGTTCTACACATAGAAAAGTATTTCAAACAATATTATCTAGTTCTCTAAGCAGCATGCCAGAACACCATCTAATTGTTCAAGTTGTAAACTGACATTTATTCATACCACTAAGAGCCTTTAATAGAGCATTAAAACATTGACACATAATCCAACACATACCAGTATGCAGGGATAAGTTTGTGATTTCATTAAAAAGAACAAAGAATATGAGGGACATGCTGGTGATGTGAAAATTTAAAGAACACAGTCATCACAAAACACATATGGGCATGCCCATTGAATCCCATCCTGGGAAAGGCAAGGTAAAAATTCAATACATAAAATAAAAATGCAGATATAACACTTTAAAAATAATACAATATGTAGGGGATCTCAACTTTGGATGGTATGTTTTGTTTTATCTATTTGCTATCTGTACTATTTGCTATCTGTACTGCCCCCTGGTGGCACAGTGTGTTTCGCTGACCAAAAGTTTGGCGGTTCAAATCTAGGGAGCGGGGTGAGCTCCCATTGTTAGCCTCATCTTCTGCCTACCTAGCAGTTAAAAACATGCAAATGTGAGTAGATCAAAAGGTACTGCTTCTGCGGGAAAGTAACGGTGCTCCATGCAGTTATGCTGGCCACATGACCTTGAAAGTGTCTACAGACAACACTGGATCTTTGGCTTAGAAATGGAGATGAGCACTACCTCTCAAAGTCAGATACGACTAGACTTAATGTCAGGGGAACGCTTTACCTTTTTCCTTACTAACATTTTTGTCATTTATAGCAGACCCACACAGCTCACTAAAGGATTTCAAGTGACCCAAAGAGGCTGCCACCAGTCATGGGAGTTGCAATTTATAAGGCCTTCCTTGACAAAGAGAGATGATGTCTTACCAAACCACAAACCCCATGATCCCTTTGCTATTAAAGGCAATTCCATCCCCACGTGTCTCTAACCTGGACGAGGCAGAGAAGGAAAAGGCAGCCTGGAGGAGGGAACATGGCCCAGGATGGAGGTGCATCCTGGCTTGCCTCTCTCTATCCCAACTCTGTTCCCCTTTACCTATGGAATCCATGCTACAGACCTGTAAATGCTGCCTGTGCTCTGGTGGGATTTGGTTGGAAAGATTGACAGAGATCCTGAGGATTCACTTGTCTCTGATGCCAACAGCAGTTACTAATTTGTTTCAATGGGGATGGGAAGAGCTTTGTCCAGCTTGGAGTTGGAGGGGTAGGACAGGTGGTGGAGTGAGGTGACAATGATTATGGTGCCCCCAATGGGGCTTGGATTGCATTTGTATTGTTTTGAATTTGTATTGTGTACCTATTTTGCCCTTCGCTTGCATGGCCTTTTGTTGTGGCCATGTGGACTATGATGGGAGGAGTCGTGCTTGGCCCATACCTGGCAGCACCACCCTGAACTCCTCCCCTTCCTGACTTTACCTGGGGGCTGGACATCCTTTCTGCCTCCATTCCAAGGATAACTTACGCTCTCAAGCCAGGACTACAGTGATAGGAAGGCCAGCCCTTCACCCAAAGACTGTAATTTCTGGGGACCTCAGAACTTCGTGTGTCAGAGGACCATATGAGGAGCAACAAAGGACACCTGGAATCTGAAGAAAGGTACCTTCATTTTGCATGAGGCAAGTGAATGTTTTCCCTTTGTTTAAAGGACTCTTTTTGCAACCCACTTCAAGCTTTTTGGACCATCAGTTTTTACTGATTGTAAACAAATTAACCATTGTTTTGAGTTCACCTTTTCTTGGGTCCTGAACTCATTGCTAAAAGACTCCAGGTTTTCTTTTATGGGAAAGCTAAATGCGAACCCCAGGGTCTATAGAAGCTTCGCCCTTCTTCGGCCCTGGCGGGACGCTACAATACTGATGCCTGCATGCATGAAGAGGGCTTCCATTTTTATGCCAGAGTTGCCAGAGGCAGCTCAAGCTGTGGTTCAAAGCAAGAGTTTTAAGCCAGATATAGGACCATTCAATCCTAGAGTTAGAAGAGACCCCAAGGGCCTCCAGTCCAACTCTCTAATCATGAACACACAGCCGAAGAACTCTAAAGATGGCAATCCAGACTGTAAGTGTAGTTAATTGATATTTGCAAAATAGTTTAATAATTAATTACATCTTTACTTGGAAAGTGGGGCACTAAAAACCTATCTGCAACTTGAAGAGGTGTAGCCAATTTTAATTTTGCCCTTTTACTACTGCCGAGTTATGCAAGACCTTTTAGTATCCATTGGAAATATTTTTTTTAAAAAAAACTATGTGGGAAAACAATAAAAATTCATAACAATAGATAGCAGAACACTTATGCAGCATGAGCCATAGGGAAGTTTATCTTTCATCATTCAATTTGCAAAATGTGGCTATTCTACAACAACCTGAAATCAGAACATCAGAGAGAGTAAATTGAGAAAAGAGAAGTTGTGGAATCCAAAAAGAAATATTCGTGTCCTCTCAAGCCTCAGTGATAGTTTGTAATCTCTGCCATCCTGTATAGAAAGCTCTGGAGTTATCAGGTACTTCTTTGTACCCAGCTACATCCAGATAGGAGTATCTTTGAAGGCTTTTCAATATGTTCATCCCACATGTCTCTTAGACCAGATACAACCCACAACCTTCAATTCACTTTTCAGTTTGCCAGAAAAGTTACATACCGTGTTTCCCCGATAGTAAGACACCCCCGATTGTAAGACGTATCGGGGGTTTCAGGGGGGTCGGCTAATATAAGCCGTACCCCGAAAGTAAGATGTACCCCGCCACCATGCCCACACCGCCGCCGCCATGCTCACACCGCCGCTGTCACGCCCATGCCACCGCTACGCCCACGCCGCTGCAACCGGCCCCTCCGCGATGCACCTTTCTGCGTGTGCCTCCCTGCGCTGCCGGCCGCGCACGCGCAGAAGCACCTACAGGCGCTATAGCGCCTGTAGACGTTTCTGTGCACGCGCGAACGCCCGCGCATGCGCACTCGCTCCCAAGCGCCTGCCGCTTTGGAGCCAGCGCGCATGCACAAAACCTGCACGCATGCGCACTGGCTCCAAAGTGGCAGGCGCGCTTGGGAGCGAGTGCGCGTCGGCGCGTTCACGCGTGTGCAGAAACGTCTACAGGTGCTGTAGCGCCTGTAGGTGCTTCTGCGCGTGCGCGGCTGGCGGCGCAGGGCAGTGCGGCGGCGGTGGGGGTGCGGAGTCGACGCGGCGGCGCCCCTCCCAGCCAGTGGTGCCTCTCCCAGCCGGAATATAAGACATACCCCGAAAGTAAGACATAGTGGGGCTTTGGGGGAAACACGGTAGTTGTGGGAGTAAAACAGAAAGTAATGTGGGCTCTCTGGATTTGCTCACATTGATTTCAGATCTTTCCTCTTCCAAAATCTGTAGCTGCTCAACTTCCATTATATGCAAAGGCATAGTAAAATGGTTATATTGTTATATGCCATCATTTTGGGATATTTTCGAGCCATGAATGGTGGATACAGAATCTGTGGATATGAAGGGCTGACTGTAATATGATATAGAAAGATGCAAAACATTGATCCTTATCATAAATCTTCATTGAGCTGTGTGGGATGTTACAAATATTTCAAGTAGGCTGGTTGTAGTCTTTAAAATGGGCATCTACATCATCGAATTACATCACATAAGGCACATCTACAAAGTGACATTTAACACAGTCTTACAACACTTTAACTGCCTTGGCTCAATGCTATGGAATCCTGGGAGTTGGCACAGAAGGTTAAAGATCTTGTAAAACTACAACTTTCAGTGTAGATGAACTCTTAGTATTGACATACGAAAGCAAAAATCTGCCGACTAAAAGTCAGATCCTTTCATGTCAGAATGTTCTCTGAAAAATATTTTTGGTTATATGTGTAGATGTGATGATGTGTGTTAATATATGTAGGGTGCCATGAAACCATGATCTCTGTTTATACTTCTGCTAATGAATTGGAATGTGTGAATATATCTGATTTCAGCTGTTTATCTTTTCTGTGTTCCTATGAAATTTTCAGTTCAAGAATCACCACTTGGAAGTCTCATATTGTATGTCCAGAAATACTGAAATGCTCTGCAGAGCTATGACTTTCAACTTTTTGGAATTGTCAATTAGATACAACGGAGCTGTAACATTTGTCGACCTCACCAAAGCCTTCGACACTGTGAGCAGAAAAGGTCTGTGGCAGATCCTGGAACAACTAGGATGTCCCCCCAAATTCCTCAAAATGATTATCCTGTTATATGAGGGCCAGCACGGTCAAGTCAGATACGGCGATGCTCTTTCGGAGCCCTTTCTAATAACTAATGGAGTGAAACAAGGTTGTGTGCTTGCACCAACCCTATTTACAATCTTCTTCACCATGATACTCCAAAGGGCTAAGGCAGATCTCGAAGAAGAAGACGGCATATATATACGCTATCGTACTGAGGGCTCGCACTATCCGCACCACAGGAAGAACACCGTCATCCCCACATCAGCATAGGCAAATCTGTGCTAAAGTCCGTTCAGCAGTTCACCTACCTGGGAAGCATCATCTCTTCAGATGCCAAGATTGATAAAGAGATAGATCACAGATTAGCAAAGGCATATAGTGCATTTGGAAGGCTTCACAAAAGAGTCTGGAGTAACAAACATCTGAGACAAAACACCAAAATTAGTGTGTACAGAGCTATCGTACTGTCTATTCTCCTTTATGGGTCTGAAACATGGGTCACCTATCGCCAACACCTATGACTCCTCGAACGCTTTCATCAGCGCTGTCTTCGCACAATCCTAAATATACACTGCACTGACTATGTGATGAATGGTGCTGTCCTTGAGCAAGCAGGGATCACCAGCATTGAGGCCATGCTAATGAAAACACAGCTGCGCTGGGCAGGGCACATCTCTAGGATGGAGGACCACCGCCTCCCAAAGATATTACTCTATGGTGAACTCGCCACAGGTCAGCGCAAGAGAGGTGCCCCAAAAAAGAGATATAAGGACTCCTTGAAACAACAACTCAGGCTCGGCCAGATTGATCACCAACTAATAAATATCAGGTGCTGTAGACTATATTTCTGAGGAAGGAACTGGCAAAACCATATCTGAATAGTCCTTGTTTAAGAAAACCCTAGGAAATTCATGGGGTTACCATAAATTGATAGTTCACTTGAAGGCACATACACGCAAACACATTTATGTGCTATTATCCATTCTATTTGGTAGATCCCCAAAGAAGGCCTGAGAATTAGCTGAAATATGCCAGGTTTTTCAATGACAAACTTCACATTATAGCATTTTGAGATGTATCGCCTTCATTTGTGGGGTCTAGTGGGCATTCTCCAGGTTTTTCTTGCCCTTCTAATTAGCGCAATAAGATTCTGCTGCATTGAAAGGGAAAACAAATACGTTTTAGCCTCAGTGTTATGTGCCATGTATCTCAAACAGTGGCAGAATGTGGTAATTATGTGGCTAATCAGGATATGATTGTCTAATTAAATTTGCATGGGCGGCTGGGGATCTTGGGCCATGGATCATATCTTTGTTGTCTGTGCCTTCCTTTGTTGATCCTCATGTTACTTTAGTCCTTGATCCATTTCTAAAGGAGATCCATATTTGTTATGTATAGAATGGGATTTGGCTACAATTTTGCTTTTGCTGCTGTTGCAACAGTTCCAAATCAATGTAGTTTGCTTTGCTCTAAAACAGCGTTTCTCAACCTGGGGGTCACGAGGACTTTCAGAGGGGTCATCAAAGACCATCAGAAAACATATATTTCTGAAGTCTTAGGAACTCCTTTGGCAGAGAAGGCTGAAAATCTCTGCACCTATCCTTCTCTTCCTTTTCAGGAACAGACGGTGAATCCTCCTACCAAAAGCCCTCCTTTGCTGAGATTGGCTGGCCTCTCTTCCAGCTTCTCAGTCAAAGGGAGGGTTGTTTCTGAGACTCCAGGTGGGGAGGGGAGAGCAGGCATGCTTGACATATGGAAGTGTGGTGCTCACATGTTGGTGAGCGAGAGCATGTGAGGCTGGAGGAAGGCTCATACCAGCGAGCCCCTTCAAGGCATGGAAGCTCTGTGTGGGAAGTTTGGCCCAATTCTAGTGTTGGTGGGATTCAAGAGGCTCTTTGATTGTAGGTGAACAATAAATCCCAGCAACCAGAACTCTCAAATGTCAAGGTCTATTTTTTCCAAACTCCATCAGTGTTCACATTTGGGCATATTGAGTATTTGTGCCATGTTTGATCCAGATCCATAATCGTTTGAATCCACAGTGCTCCTTGGATGTATGTGAACTACAACTCCAAAATTCAAGTCCAATGCCCACCAAACCCTTCCAGTATTTTTTCTTGGACATGGGAGTTCTGTGTGCCAAGTTTGGTTCAATTCAATTGTTGGTGGAGTTCAGAATGCTCTTTGATTGTAGATGAACTATAAATCCCAGCAATTACAACTCCCAGATGGCAAAATCAATCCCTCCAACCCCACCAGTATTCAAATTTGGGCATATCAGGTATTTGTGCCAAATTTGGTCCAGTGAATGAAAATACATCCTGCACAGGGCCGTAGTCAGGATTTTGATTTGGGGAGGGCTGAGTTTGATTCGGGAGGGGCTGAATCTGAGTAAGAGAGGGACTACCCTACCAAACCTTTTGTCTTGTTATCCCAATAACCCCATGAATGTGGGATATAATGAGCATGTTGATCAGATCATGATATGAATAAACATAACAGTTTAAAGAATGTACCAGTAAGGCCTTCTCATGGACCACCCTGAGAATTTCGGGGGGGGGGACTGAAAACCCCTAAGCCCCCCGGCTACATGCCTGATCCTGCATATCAGATATTTACATTACGATTCATTACAGTAGCAAAATTACAGTTATGAAGTAGCAACAAAAATAATGTTATGGTTGGGGGTCACCACAACATGAGGAACTGTATCAAGGGATCGCAACATTAGGAAGGTTTATTTATTTATTTATTTATTTCTTGGGACTTATATGCCGCTAACTCCATACGGCTCGCAGCGGCTTACAGAGTCTAGAAATACAATACAGAGTAAAAAACAAACAGAACAGTACAACCAGAGAATACATAGATAGACATACAATCTACAGAATGGGACATCATGGGGTGACGACAGACAATGGGGAAGGGGACCAGGCTCATGCCAAGGGCATGAGCCATCTGGTGGAGCTATCAAGGCGACCATCAAATGAGGGGAGCCGGGGGGGGGTCCCACAGATTGAGGAACGACCTCAGCGACTCCAGGTCTAAGGAGTGGCAGTCACTGTGGTGACAGTTACTGCGAGTCTGTAGGCCCTGTCTCGTCGTCAGCGGCCTGTCTGACATCCTGGGCTGGGGATTTGCCGGTGAAGGCGCCACACCCCTGCGGGCAGAGTTCCTAAACGTCCTGGGGCGGGGGCCTCCAGGGGGGCACCCTCTGAGTGACAGCCACCGCGGGGTGTTACCGAGCGGGACATCCTCCGGCCCGCCCCTTACCCCGTCCTCGTCTCCGTCGTTGCCTCATCTGGTGTCCGTTCAGTTTAGGTGGCTCGCCGAGGCCCGGATCGGCCACAGTCACGGGGCCACCGCAGCCGCCCAGCGCGTCGTCGGGGCCGCTCCCCCGGTACCTTTTCCAATGCTCTCTCAATGTCCGCCACGTCCATCACAGGGGGGTCAACGGCCCCGGGCGGCAGGGCCGGCCGCGGCGCCAGTTCCACTGCTGGGGCCGCAGAAGGGGCGGTCCCAGCCACTGAAGAGGGAGGAGGGGCGGGGCCAGGACGCCGGGCTGGAAGAAGACGGCGCCATATTGGCCATCCGCCGATGCCCCCACCGTCGGGCCGGGGCGGCCCAGGCCGCCACGGGCTCCACCACTGGACCGCCGCCATCGTTCTCTCCGGGGTCTCGGCCGCGGGTGGGGTCGCCTCCTCCAAGGGGGCAGCAGCCCATCGCCCCTCTTCTGGTGGATCGTCCGTGGGGTCGAGGCTGGCCCTCCACCCGACTCTCCTCCCCGAGTCCGGGTGCGGGTAGGTCGAGCGGGCGGGCCTTCCACCGGCCGCACTCCCTCCAGGCCCAGGGCAAGAGCCGGGCAGCGAGGCCGCGCCACCCAAGGACGCCAGCCCCGGTCCCAGTCTGTCCAGCTCGCCCAGCCAGAAGGCCAGGCGCTCGACCAACTGGCCGAGGCGGTGGACCAGGCCAGCGAGATCCTGTGGCCCGTCCCTGGTGTCTCTGGGTTGATCGTCAGCGTCCGCGTCCTCCCTGGTGAGGTTGGAGGGGGTGGATGGCCCGGCCTCTTCCAGGCCCGGCCACGGTACGGGGGACCAAGTCAGGCACCCCTGAGGGGGCGCCGCAGTCACCGAAGTCGCTGTAGCCGCTGCAGACCCCCAACCGAGGGACCCCACAGGGGCGGCGGCGTCCCGTAGTCCCGCAATTGCCCTGAGGATGGAGGCCGGCGCCCGAGCAGCCTCCAAGGTTGAGAAACATTGCTCTAAAATAAACCTCTCTCCCTTGGAATATGATTGTGTGTTGGTTGTATCATAGAGTCTTGGTTTTAAATCCTATATGATGGTGGCATGCCCAGATTACTGTAGCAACCCAGCCTCCATTCCAGCCGGGGAGGCAGGGGGCTGCCCCGGGGGTGCCAATTGCTTTGGACCCCCTTGCTGTAGATACAGGTGATGCGGATGATGGGGCTGCTGGGCCTGCATCTCCAACAGATAGTTTGCAGTGGGATGACACCTGGCCTGAGGCTTATTCGGACGAAGAAGGTCAGGATGACCCAGATTCTGATAGTTATGAGAGACCGGGCGGGCAAGGTTCCCAGGAACGCATCTGGGAACCCGCGGGGGCTGAGTTGATGGAAACCGAAGGGGAGGAAGCTTCTCAGGAAGATAGCGAGCCAGCTGCGGCTCAGCCTGGGAGGTGTTTTGATCGCAGGAGAAGCATCGAGGCCAACCGTAAGGAATGGAGACGAAGCCTAGAGCGGCGCTGGTCTCACAAAGGGGGGGGGGATAAAGTATACGTTCCCTGGGAACGGTTCTTCAGTTGGTCGGCCACTTCTGATCTGAAGGGAGTGCAGCGACCATGTTCCTGGAAGCCATAGTCTGGCTGCCTTGCCATGTACCTTGCCAAGAACTTTGCCACGGACCTTGTATTTCCATGGACTTTGCCTTGCCTTGTTTCAAGGATTACTTTGCTTTTAGATTCATTGCTTTTTGCTTTTGAACTTCACGTGTTTTCACTTTGGACTATTTGACAATTTCTCAATTGGTGTAGCAACCCCGTTCTCTTTTGTGCCTGGGGGGCAGGGGGCAGCACCGGGGGTCCCACTTGCATTAGAACCAGCCGCAGCTGAGGAAGAAATGGAGGAAGGGGTTAATGAGCTAGCTGGACCTTTCTCTCCCACAGAGAGCTTGGCCTGGGATGAAGGATGGCCGGATGGCTATGAGAACTGGGAAGGTCAGGCTGATTTTGAAAGTGCTGATAGCGATGAATGTTATGAGAAACCGGGTGGGTATGGATAACAGAAGAGAATTTGGGAAAACATGGGCGATGAGGCCATGGAAGCTGAAAGGGAGTTAGACTCTCATAAAGATAGTGAGCCAGGTGCTGGGAGGCAAGGTCGGAGCTTTGATAGGAGACGGAGCATCGACTCCAGCAGGAGGGATTGGCACCGCAGCCTAGAGCGCCAGAGAAGTGCTAGATCCCGTAGCACAGATTACCGCCAAAGCCTAGAGCGTCGGGGACCCCGCCGTGAGGTTTAAGTATAGAATCAGTGGGAACGGATCCTCAGTAGCTCGGCCACTTCTAACCTAAGGAGGTGTAGCGAGCAAAGGACCACGGAGCCAAGTTGCGGCTCGTGCCTTGCCAAGAAGTTTCTTGGGCCCTGATTGAACTTTGCCTTGTTCCTGGATCTGCTTGGTTTTGCGGAGCTTTTGCCAAGCCTTGTGCCAAGACCTTTGCATTTGGATTTTACTACGGACTCTTTACTTTTGGACAGAACTTTTCTATATCTAATGGACATTTGCCTTTTTACCTGTTCTTTATTATTCAATAAATAGTTAGCTGATTACCGTCTCTGTGTGTGTGATTAAGGGGCCGGCCGAGTCCTTGCATCGTGACAATTGGACAATTTACTTTTTCACCTGTTCTTTATTACTCAATAAATAGTTAATTGATCATTGTCTCTGTGTATGTGCTTAAGGGGCCGGGCCAGGACCCAGCATTGTGACAATTACCCATAAGCCCAGTATCCGGTGTCCATGTGGACTAATCTACATTGGTGAAAGTAAAAGAATGCTTAAAACCCGTTTTTCGGAGCATAAATCCCGGATCCGACACTCCTCAGAGGACTCCCCATTCTACGTCCATTGTAAAACTTTTTCCCATGGCCCAGAGTCATTACAGTTTTTTGGTATTGAGAAAGTGACTCCTCCACCCCATGGAGACCCCCATGCAGCTTTAATTCGGGCTGAAACCCGGATTATAATTGAAGTATTGTACAGAAATCCCACAAGGGTTAAATGAAAAGCTGGGAAGTAGCAGCGCTACTCATGTGAAGGTGCTTCCCACCTTCCTTTATAAACAGGTAGCTTAGTTTGCAGCATTAAGCTCTGACCTTCAGATGCTTCACATCATAGCTATTGAGCTACACATCAGGTATTGTGTTCCCCATGCTTTATTTCTCATTTGATATCATGATTGCATCCGTGTATTAAATTGCATGCTTTGTATTATATTTTGTATCTTTCAGATATATACCTTATGCCGCATATATACGTGTATTGTACACTGGATATTCCATATTACCACGTGGCCTTGAGAAAGACCAAGAGGTCGAAACGAGAAGTGGCCAAGGCAAATGCCCCCTCGTCGGCCAGTATCTTGTGGTGTCATTGTCACGTAACTGTTCCTTGTCTGGATCTCCAGGAACAGTGCGCGATTTCAGCGGCTTTCCTGCCCGAACAGCCAGTCCCGGGCTTGTTCATTTACTACAGGCACGGCACGCGGGGCTGCTCCGGCTTCGCCAACCACTCTCACTGTTTGGAGGCTTCCTCGGATGAGTGACTACTCTACAGTGAGCATTTCCACTGAGTTGTTTCTGCTCCTGCGGATATTATTATTTTGGGACCTTCCCTTACTTACTTATCCTTTCCAGGGACTGTTTTTTCAACTACAGAGTTTCAGAGACTTTTATCTCTCCTCCTGAGAGTGTGCTGGCCGCCTGAAGACTTGTATGTTTATTTGGATGTATACCACATTTCATATTGTAAGACTTGATGTTTATTTGAATGTATGCCACATTTCATATTGATGATACTATGAAATTCACTGTTGATATATAAAGTCTTTACGTGTGTGACAATTACCTGCATAGTTATTATTTCCATTCAGTTCTACTGTGTATTTTGGACTTAGTGCTAACACGGTCCCCTCCTGTTGTATAGAATTACCCATAAGGCCAACGAGGCCTTGGCCTAGGGGGGCAAGCCGGGGGGGGGGCGCAGATAACGAACCAAAATAACCCAATAAACTGGTCTGCACCCCTTTCTCATGCCCCTCCTCGCTCTTTCTCCCGGCAAAGTCTCTGCTCTGCCCCCTCCGTCTCTTGCTCTCTCTCTCTCTTGCGCGCGCTCTCTCTCTCTCTCTCGCTGTCTCTCTCTCTCGCACTCTCTCTCCCTCTTGCTCCCTCCCTCTCGCGCGTGTGCTCTCTCTCGTGCGCGCCTTTGGAGCGAGTTTGCACCTGCTGCACTCTCCCCAAGCCTCCCGACTCCCGAGGAGACCTTCAGAGCACAGCAGAGCTTTCCAGCTGGTGGGAATGGGGACCTTGGAGGTGGCGGGAGGTTGGCTAAAGGGGGCGTAATTTCAAAGTGTGGCCTAGGGCACAAAAGAGTGTTAATCTGGGCCTGGATGGTGGACTTTTGATACATTGCTACTGAGTAATGGGTTTTGCTTGTAGGTATAGAGCACTTGTCCCTTTCTTCCTTTGACACTAAAGGATGACATGTATGATCTGGGGGTCTTCCTGATCTAGTATGTTGTGCAGAAAAAGTAGTGGCACCATGGCTGGAAACCAACATGTCAAAGTCCAGAATCTGAGAACCTATTACAATGAAGAAGTTTTGGGCAGTCTTTCTTTGTTTTAACTTTTCCACAAAATCTTAGAATATTTTGACCTCAGATGTATTCAGGTGCAATTCAGGAATGGCTGCTTCCGTTGTGGTATATTTACAGGCTGCACCACCTGAACATGGGCTTCAGTTGTGGACTTCGTATGTTATTATTTCATAGCAGTTGCAATTTGAATCTGAATCTTTGCTTTTAAAAGAATTTATGTAGGTATGCGATGAGTTTGTTATTTCACTGTATGTAGAACATAACCTGGTTTTCATGCCTGTCGAATTTCACTCAGTCACCACTTCTGAAGATGTGATATCTGCTCATGTCTTGAATGAACAATAGGGTGCCTAGACATTTTTAGGCCTGCCTCATGCAAAAAGTGGCTTTGCAGAGTAGAACGCTAGGACAGCTCAATATGTTATGCTGGGCTGGTATAAATCACTCTGGATGCCAGCTGTCTCAATGTGCCAGCTATTTTGCCATTTGCTGCAAGCTACTCCTTTTCATGCTGAGCCAGCACATTTCTCCAGACTTCTTTCTGACTCTCTGGTGGCCTTTTATATTATTTTAAATCAGAGATTCCAAGACAGTTCACACACACACACACACTACAGTCTACCAAGTGGTGAACTTTGCACATGGGAAGCACAGTAGAGTAATTATCAATACTAGAATGATTTAAAACAGCTGGCACCTGCAACTAATACTAAATTGCTCAGGACTTTATGGGTCTTTTTGCAAGAGAGCGTACTATAGAGGAGTGCAAATTCTGGGGGTTATGGTAGAAATTGGAAATAGCCGATTGCACATAATGGATTACTTACAAGTAATGGCCCTTCTGCAATGGTGGGAATTGTGTGCAGTCCAGATGTTACCAGATTGCACCTCCCAGCAGCCTTAGGCAGCACAGGACAGTTGAGAAAGATGATGGGAGTCATAGCTGGAAGGGAAACACTGTTACCACTGTTACCACCTGAACCAAGGCATAACTTACTAATTGAAAGAGTAAAAGATATGCTCTGATATTTTTTTTCAAGGATGAGAATAAATATTTTATTGCAAGTACAAAGCAGTCTATTTCAACTAGCTTTCTCCGATCTGATTTTTCATCCCAATGTACATGCTAAACAGCTCATCTATGTCAGAATACATTCTCCCAACAATGAAAGGCCAATGAATGTAATCAATGTTTTTACTTTTTACATTTTTATTCCCTTTGACCTGATTAATTACAAGCATTTCTACACTGCCATAGTAACCCAGGTGTAATTCAGATCATTCAGCCCTGGACTTTACTGCAATATGTTACACATATATGTTGTAATCTTTGGTTGTTTTAGATGATGACTTTTCTTATTTTATGTGAAATTATAATTAATGTAATTCTTCCATTCTTAAATACCATTAGTTGTTAGATCTGCACTAATTTCACTTCCACCAACAGAAAAAACAACAATTTTTTCATATATAAATGAGCCCCTGGTGGCACAGTGGTTAAAACTGCTGAGCTGCTCAACTTGCTAACCAAAAGATTGCAGGTTCGAATCTGGGGAGCGGGGTGTACTCCCGCTGTTAGGCCCAGCTTCTGCCAACCTAGCTGTTCTAAAACATGCAAATGTGAGTAGATCAATAGCAACCACTCCAGAGGGAAGGTAACAGCGCTCCATGCCAGCCACATGACCTTGGAGGTGTCTATGGACAATGCCGACTCTTCAGCTTAGAAATGGAGATGAGCACCAACCCCAGAGTCAGACACAACTGGACTTAATGTCAGGGGCTTAATGTCAGACATAATTGGACTTAATATTTACTTACATATATAAAATGCACCAGTTATTCAAAGACGCCCCCATTTTAGAGATGCTTATATGGGGAAAAGTGTGATTTAGAATTAAGGAAATATGGTAGTTTTATAATATTATTGCATGTATGTTCACTGCATGTTTGAATGTTTTTCCTCACACATTTTGTTGGTGTTTTGAACAGTTACTGCTGACTTGCCTCCTTCCTTATGCCCATAACTTTCCCAGTTCTTTTCTCTCTTTGGACTCACCTCAGACCATTGTTTGCCCTCTCCTTTTGTATTGCTGAATCTGCTATTCCACTCTCTTTCTCCTTCCCTCACTTTGAGATACCACATCTCCCTCTCTTGCATCTCATCATGCCTATCTCTCTTGCTCCCATTGCATTTTCACTTTTCTTTCCCTCCTTTTCCCTCTCTTCCTCATCCCACCCTCCTTTCCCACCTACTCACCTCACTCCCTCGGAGTGTGCTTGTTGAAAATAGCAAACTTCTTCAAGATTCCACTAGTTATTTGTTATGTATATAATTCGGATTGCTTACTGTATTGCATATGTGTGTATTGGTATGCAGTTTTCCTTAACTCTTGTTGTGGGCGGGGCAACAGACCATGTGACCAGATCTGGGACTTGTTCAGGATTCAGACTTTATTTTACAAACAGTACAGTTTAGAAGCCAGTAAAAAAAAGTATGCTTTTAGAAGTCTGTAGAAACTGATTGTGGTGAAGTCATGTTTCTTTATTACAGGTTTTAAATATGATTGATGTTTATATATATGTATGTATGTTGAAAGGGTAAAAACTTGGTAAACCCTAAAGGGTTAACAAGAATATTAAAGTGCCCGGCCTCTGAGGAGTTATGTTGTCAACACTAGTCTTGAACAAAATTTGCCATGTAAAGAACATTAAATTCTTCAGTTAGTCAGGATGTTTGAAATTCTTCAGTTAGTCGGACTAGCTGGTAGCAGTTTTGGGAAGCTGCTGTTATCTGTTCTGAGGAGAACAGAAAAGGCTGTGTTTGGATACTGCAGAAAGGCAGTTAGGTTTAGAAAGCCTATAAGAACCGCTGTTCGTAGGTTAGGCTGGAAAGCTAACCTAGAAGATAGATAAAAGGCCTATTGGGGCAGAGTATCTATAATATTGTTGAGTCAGTGTTTGGAGAAATACAGTAAAACATTGTATTTAGAAACCTAGTAACCATAAGATCTGTGCCTCTAAGAAAATATTGTAACCGCCTTAGTCTTGAACTCTGAAACCTCTACGCTTAGAACATTGTTTGAATAAACTTTATAGTTCTTTATCAGAGATATCTCTCCTCATAGTTACTTCACATGCAAGCCTCGAAAGCAACTTCTTCCTAGTGGGTAGCCAAGTGTAGTGAAAGGTGGCAGCTAATGGAAATATAGAGAGAGTCCTCACATAATTTGGTGGAAGCAATCCTGTCACAGTTTTGAGTTCGACTCTCCACAAATTGACGCCAGCTGTAAGCTGCGTCGTCACATATTTTGGTGGCAGCAGTTGAAAATAGAAAGAAGTCTTTACATTATTTGGCGGCAAGCGTCATTATACCGATAGACTCTCAGAATAGAGAGATGCTTTGGACTTTGGACTGTTAAAATTATAAGAAATATGCCCTGTGTTATCTACACAGAGAAATTACTTAACTTACATCTGTAACTAGATTGATATGCAAAGTACCTGTATGCTAAATACATGAGGTTTGTGAGTAAACCAACAATGATATTTTAAAGAAGACTACCTTATTTTGTCTCTTAAGAGCATGATTTAAACCAAGATGTTTTAAGGGAGATTAGATGTTTTTGGGCAACTGAAAAGAACACTTCTGAAACTCTGCTATATGCATGCATGTATGTATATTTTTGTGCATTGGCATATCTTTGTCCCGAACAGTTCAAAGAACTATCTAGGTATATCAGTTTGACAGCTGAGAAACTTAATTGCCTTGCATGAATACTAGTGGTATTTACCACTAAGGAGAAGGTTGACTCGAGCGAGTTTTTAACTCTTCTCGGTGATATTCCTGGTTTTCTCAAATGGTAATGAATGCCATGTTCCAAAAGGGTATGGAGATTTACATTTCCCAAAAGTTCTCCCATTGTACTTCTTGCTCTCTGTCACATATATTACTCCTGTCTTCCTTCCTTGACTCACCTCATTCCTTCACAATGGGCCCTTTGCTTACTACTTATGCACTGCCACTCACATTCATCCTCCTCTCTCCTTCCTTGCCTCAATCTACATTCTCTCCTTTTACCCTTCATTTGTGTTTTGCTTGCCACTTCTTGTTCTCACTTTCTTGTGGATTGGGGTTTTTTGCAGAACAGTTGCAGAACTTTTGAAAGTTTTTCCCGTGTTTTGATCCATATGTTGCCTTCTACAAAGGCTAAACAAAGGCTGTTGGAATCTGGGCCAAACAGGCTCCCAATGGCATGTCTGGAATCTCGGGAAACCCAGCCATCTGGGAAATATAGCAACTCCAGTTCTATCAATTTCTAGTACTTTAATTTCTGAAAGATAAGACTTTATAGTAAAGTTAAGACTTTACAGCAAGTTGGGTCAAAGTTCATAGTACTGAAAACCAGTCAAGTAAGTCGGACACATCAGGCAGAATATTCCACAAGCACTTCTCTCCAGTTCTGCCATAAAACACATTAATAATAGATCTGATACTTAATAATTTTCTTCTCTTTCTTGACACCCACTTGCTGCTTGAAGCTGCTGTCTGATTCTGCCTTATGGCAGTGCACGCCCTGCGTATAACCTGAGATCTCCAGTGATGCAGCTATACTTCCATTTATCATGAACATAGCAGAAGTATGTGGCACAATGATAATATGGATTGCCTATGGGAAGTGGCAGCTTACATCTGTAAAGGATTCCATTTGCATGCTCTAGTTCTCCACACAAATTTATCCCTGATGGCATTTGAAGGGCATAATAAGGAGCTATTTTGGAACATGTGACAAGTTACTTACATTCAGATGAATTTTACTGAGTATTTTAGTTTACTTCATGAGATAGTGATAAAACAGTCCAGTTCACAAAAACTTTATTACGAATGTCTGCCCCACTCCTACTGAATTGCGGCTCAGTAAATTAGAACCAAATATATAAGTAGGCAAAGGTAAAGGTTTTCTCCTGACATTAAGTCCAGTTGTGTCCAACTCTGGGGGTTGGTGATCATCTCCATTTCTAAGCTGAAGAGCCAGCGTTGTCCATAGACACCTCCAAGGTCATGTGGCCAGCATGACTTCATGGAGCGCTGTTACCTTCCCGCTGTTACCTCCCCTATTGATCTACTCACATTTGCATGTTTTTGAACGGCTAGGTTGGCAGAAGCTGGGCCTAACAGCGGGAGCTGGCCCGGATTAACAGCTTTTTGCGCCCTAGGCCACACTTTGGAGTTACGCCCCCTTTAAGCCAACCTCTACCGCACCCCCCACCTCTCTCTCCCCCCCTCCACCTCGCGCCACCGCATCCTTCCCGTCCTGTGCCAATGGGGCTGAGGGGAAAGGTGTGCGCGTGCTGTTACTGAAGAGAAGGGAACGGGCCCCTTTGTGTGGCGGGGAGCGAGTTTGTTACCCCTCGGGAAGGAGGCAAAGGAGGGTGAGTGAGTACTGCAGAGCTGAAGCCCAAAGGGATGGGGAAAGCCGGACTGGGTCCAGAGCATGCTCTTTGTCCGGGGCAGCGGCTTAAGAGGCGACCCCACGTGCGGCTCATGGCCCAGTGGTTGCAGAGAATTGGGGCCTTCCTCTGCCCCAGGCTCCCCTCCAGGCTTTGACGCCACTGCACGCCGCCCTTCTTTCCCGCGGCCTTCTCTTTATTTTATTTATTTATTTATTTATTTATTTATTTATTTACTCGGCTTTTATGCCGCCACTCCCAAATAGGCTCGGGGCGGCTTACAGCCAGGAAGCAGAACAATGTACAGTAAACATATACACTCTAAAATGCAATACAAAATGCAAGATTAAAAATACACAATAAAATATCATTAAAACACAGTTAGAATAGTTCAGACGGTCTGGCAACATTGCAATGGCTTGGGGGTCCCACTGGGCCTATACCTGGAAAGCCAGCCGGAAGAGGTGAGTCTTACATGCCCGCCTAAACGGGAGTAAGTCATGAATAGCCCGTGTAGCTGCCGGAAGGGCATTCCACAATATCGGCGCTATGACCGAGAAGGCCCTTCGGCGAGTGGCAGTTCTTTTGGCCACTTTAGCGGAGGGGACAGCTAGAAGATTGGAATCCTCCAAGCGAAGTGATCTTGAAGGGTAATATGGGGTGAGACGGTCCCTCAGATACGCTGGCCCCAGGCCGTGTAAGGCCTTAAAGGTAAGAACCAACACTTTGAAGGTAATCCGGTGCTCAATAGGCAGCCAGTGCTGATCCTGCAAAATGGGTGTTATATGGCACCTCAGCAGCCTGCAAAGGAAGCCGCTCCGAGCCAGGCCAGGCCAGGCCAGGCGCCCCCTCCCCTCCCCTCAGGCGCAGAAGCACTGGCTGAGAAGCAGCGGCATAGATGAATGGGCTGAGGCTGACGCAGCGAGCATGAGCGCCGCCTCCGCGGAGCCCAGCCTTGGCTCCGCCACCTTTTGGGTACCAGGCGGCAGGAGCCAATCGCGGCACGATTTTTAAAATTATAACTTTTTTTAGTCCGTGATTCTGCGCCCCCCTCGGCTTGCACCCCTAGGCCATGGCCTAGGTTGGCCCTATGGGTAATCCAGGCCTGAGCGGGAGCTCATGCCACTCTCCGGATTTGAACCTGTGATCTTTTGGTTAGCAAGTTCAGCAGGTCAGCGCTTTAACCCACCGCGCCACCAGGGGCTCCTTAATATATAGTAGGTAAGGTATATATTTTAGTCTACATTCATTTCATGAGAACTAAATTAAGATGTGGCACACCATTCAGCCCTAACATTAGCACCGGTATCTTGCTCTATTTATGTTATGAATCAGTTCCATCTTTTTGTCTATCATCTTTATCTTTGTGATTTTGTTCTGCTTACTGTAACCAAGCATTTGAAACAAGTTGGTCTCAGGAACTAATCAGCAATGTTTTGTGATTCTGGCTATACTAAGAACAAGTGGTTGTAAAGAGCGTTTACACATTTCTTTTTTAAAAAAAGTTACAGTTATATAGTCCGCCCTCGACATTTGCGGGTTTTACTTTTGCAGATTTGGTTAATATGTTCTCTCTAGAAAGTTCTCCAGGATGAGTCGAATGCCAACTTCTACCACATAATTGTGCTGGAAAAATGAGAGATTCCTAGAGAAAGTGTGTTATAAGTAAGTATAGGTCCTCCAGCATGACTTCCAGTTGACCATTGAGTTGCATTGGAGGGCGCAGAGATCATAAAAAACGTTCAGGTTAAAAATGTGGGGTTTTTTTGTTTATAGTTTTTCTTTTTTTTCTGGGGGTCTTGTGCCCCTTTGCAATTAATGTGGAAGGTTGACCATACTTCCAGGATCTCGAACCAATTAGTTACTGTTGTGATTATAATTTTTGAAAAGATTTTACCCTGCTTTTCTCAAAAATAGGGTCCCTTGATGGCACAGCGGGTTAAACTGCTGAGCTGCTGAACTTGCTGACCAAAAGGTTGGTGGTTCAAACCCGGGGAGCAGAGTGAGCTCCTGTTGTTAGGCCCAGCTTCTCTCAACCTAGCAATTCAAAAACATGCAAATGTGAATAGATCAATAGGTACTGCTTCTGTGGGAAGGTAACGGCATTCCAAAAATAATAATATCAAGTAGCATCCAAAATTCAAAGAAAATAATTCAATAACTCAGCGTGGTCGACGGTCTAGCCGTTTCGCCTATAGAGGCTTCATCGGGACCTGAATGACCATGTCTCCTTAAATCGATGTATAGTTTGCCAAGGTCCGGATCAAATCTACAATCAAAAATAATATATAATCATTCTATCACATTTATACAAGTAATAACAGCATTATGCGTTCAAACGGAACTGACTAACAGGAAGGCTGAGTATACATACCACAAATATAATGATAATATCATATAGGTCAATGCCATGTAATCATCTGCATCTCGGACAGAGAAAGACGCGCTGGCTAAGCAATTTAAATAACACAATCCTCTGAAGTCATTTACATAAGTAATGACAGTAGAATTTCCCCAATTGTTAAACGGTCATTAAGACCTGATTGCATCATGCTGGGTTTGGAAGTAGCCTCTGTTCCCAGGGTTACAATCCAGTAGGCTTCGCGTTGGAGTAGCTTGGTCTTTGTGTCCGTAAACATCGTTAGTCATGATGGCCACATCATAGAGGTGTCTATGGACAACACTGGCTCTTTGGCTTAGAAATTAAGATGAGCACCCCCCCCCCCCCCCGAGTTGGACACGATTAGACTTAATGTCAGGGAAACCTTTATCTTTACTTTTCTCAAAAATAAATACAGTAGCAAAATACATGTGCCTCTCGTCCATCTCATCATTGCCTCAGTATTTACAAATGAGCACAAGGCAGCACCGAAGCCATGTGATATTCCTTCTCTGTCATTTACTGAGATCATGCTCATAGCTCTAAAATGACAGAACAGTTATTTACTTTGGGGAAAAAGAGTTATTTAATTTAACTATCAGAATTCTTTCTAAACATACAAGTTAATTGTTGTGATTTTTAGTGTTAGTCTCTTTTGGGAGAGACAAAGTGTGGTATAATGAGTAAATAAATGAAAATAATGGGCTTGGCCGACTTACCGGCCGAGCGGGTTGCAAGGCGGGGTTGCCCTCGCCGCCATCTTGCGGAGAGATGAAGGGGCTTCTCCTTCCCAGAAACCCCTGGGATAGCGGGAGGTTTCCCACCACCGACGCCGGCCGGCCAATGACGGGGCTGGCTCCGCCCCGCCCCCTCTTTGCGCCAGCTGGCCTGCACTTCCACCTGGGCAGCCTATTTAAGGCCACCCGGGGCTGCCCAGGCTGCACGTGGGGACAAAGTGTGGTACAATGAGTAAATAAATGAAAATAAACATAGGAGCATTTCATGTAGCGCTGTTCTTTCTTGTTCTTTTCTTTTTAAATAATGCAGTTCCCTTTCTTTGGAAATCCATAACTAAAACTATCCTGTATATATGATAACACAGCCCCCCAGTGTAATTGGTTTCTTTGTTTTTAGACCTGTTCCTGGGGTTATTTGGGGTGCCAATTCAGAAAGTTGCATTGGATAGACCACTTCACTTCTAGTTTCTTAGATATGGTTATCATGGTTTTCTATGAGTGAGCTGATGGGATGTATCTCAAAAACTAGAGCTGATGGGGGAAAACAGGTGCCATTTCTGGAATCAGCAGGTCAAATAAACTCAGAAACATAGTTAACACTTGAGGCACCAAAATGCATGTTGGCTGGTCCTTGGATTCACTGCTTCTTACAAAACTCCCTGAAACAACATCTCAGGCTCGGCCAGATTGATCACCAACAATGGTCCACCCTGGCCTCACATCGGGAGGCATGGAGACGCAGTATCCACAATGCTGCGGCCTCTTTCGAGAAGACACGCCGAATGGCTCTCGAAGAGAAATGACAATGCAGAAAGAACCGCAACTTGGAAACAACATCACCCAAGGAGACTTTCTGCTGTGCTTTCTGCAACCGAACTTGCCTATCTCAGATTGGCCTTTTTAGTCATCAACACACTTGTAAAAAGCGTGGGATGAGTCCTTCCTAAGAATCTTGGTTTGCGAAGTAATACCGAGAGACAAAACTAGTAACTTGGGAGAAAGCTGGGGGTTCTTAATAGCTGGTTTATTTTACTTCATTGGGTTTTGTAAGGAAACGGTGGTAATTTTATGCCAAGCTGGGTGAATGACAATGAATAGCAATAAAAATAAGGGGGAGAGGGAGAAATTGAGAGAGATCAAGATTTTGACCTCTCTCCTTGTTAATCTGCTCTGACTTTTTCTACCTGCTCTCCAGAGTCAAATTATTACAATCTGGGATAATTGCAGCAATCTCAACTGATACCAAAATGATGGCAACTATATCACTCCTATTAAGGCTAATGAAGCCATATATTTATATGTAATTTGGAAATAATAACAACAATAATAATTTGCCTTCTGGCCTATTTCCCAGCTTTAAAAAATATTTCACAGATACTGTACAGCCATTACTTGCTTTGCAGGATGTTATTTTGGCTGAGAAGAAAACCAAGTAGAAAATGGGGTCAATGTGAAAAAAAGAGGTTTCATGTGCGACAGAATTCTGGGCCAGATCTTTTGTATCCAATTTTTCTGATGACACTATTCAACTTACTTCATTTTCCCTATTTATCTTTCATGTTGGGCCTTTCATGCAAGTGCTGAAGAAGATTGCAGCTTTCTACAGAACTCCTTTTGCTGAGAACTGTACATCAGATCCTCTTTCACAGACTAGGTTATTTGTCTGTAAGACTTTAAAAAGAAAGTCTGTCTCCAAATTGTGTTATCAATAGCAATGTCAGGAAGAGCACACTAGTAGCAGGCAGCTCTTTTGAGATGATATAATTATCATGAAGGACGGGAACAAGGAGAGGGATAGATTGGTTGGCATTTTCTTTCGCCCTTGTGCCATCCATGCTTGGCATCTCTGTGGATGTCATTTGGGCACTAGATAGAAACCATTTTATTTCTCTAAGCCTTTTGTAAAGAAGTATCGTAAACGCCGCCTAAAGCTAGCGTCGATCTTCGTTTATTCGCACACCAAACTGAGTGAACCGTGTAGTACTGTGGCAGGGCAGGCAATCCCACCGCTGCCACCAATTGTGGAGGATTCGATGTTTACTGTTCATCTTTATTAAAACGTGGCAGAGCAGGCAATCTCACCGCTGCTACCAATACCCAATGATTTCCGTGTTTATTACTTGCTGCCACCATTTGTCAATGCTTGACCACTAGATGTGAGGGTCTTTGTGAATAACGACTTCCACAGATGTTTTTTGTTGAAAGTGTTTAACAGTTTATTTTACACAAATGGGCTCAAAGCTTAGGTGGTTTCTAAGATCTCCGAAGAGGTACAAACTTCAAGGTTTCAACAATATAACAATGGGGTTTTAAATTCCCCGTACTCAGTTACACACAAGTAACTACTTAATACTGGGTTACTCTCAACCCTGGGACTAAACTCTGTCCCACACACTTGGGTTTCCCTCAACCCACACACAGAACTGAACTGCACACTTCAGCTCCTACAGACAGCTTGCAGCTCCAGCAACTGTCAATTCCTAACTAACTCTGGTCACAGCTGCTGGCCAACTGACATTCTCCAACTGTCAGATTCAAACTGAACATTCTAAAGCCAGAGCGGCCTCTGTTGTCATGGCTACAGCCTCTGCTTACAGCTTGCTGCTGCGAACATTCCACGGCTCACTCTCTGCAGCTTTTCAAAGAATGTCCCTTCTAAATAGATAAACAAACATGTGATTTAATCTCCATTATTCGATCTCTGACAACTTCTTAATATTGTCTTGGGGGGGATTCCGCTACTATAGTCATGTCATGTTTTGATGTTTTTAATTTCAGTTTTATTATACTTCTAAATTTTTTTTTGCAGTGTAAGCTGCTTTAGGGATTTATTTGAATGGGAATTTTAATGCTTAATATAGGACACTAATCAATCATTTTGGGAACTCAACTTTCCCCATAAAAAGACTTTAGACTTATATGGCTGGACATGGATAGGTTATACACAATTTGCATCCAAACTGATGAGTTTTCTAGCCAGAACGAAGGACATGGCAGTGTCCCTTTCCTGTTCCATCTCCGGAAACTGGCTTATATGATAAAGGAGGAAATCCAGAAAGTGACCATAAGGCCAAAATGATGTAGATATTGAAGAAAGCAGTTTGCTTAGACATAGAAAATGTTAACAAGCCGGTGTAATAGTTCGTTCTCACATGTGAGGATGAAATAATCAAGGCTTTACATCCCAATGTCTAAAGATAGAAAAGAGCTCCCATTCCTCCTGGCTGAAGACTAAAGCACCGGGAAGTGGTGCAGCTGGCTACGTGTCAGCTGCATAAGATCTCTCTGACCTGTAGGTCATGAGTTCGAGGCCCGCCCGGGTCGGGGTGGGTGCCCAACCTTAAGTGTAGCCTGCTCTCGACCTTTGCAGCTCAAAAGACAGTTCATTTGTCAAGTAGGAGATAAAGGTACCACATTAAGTGAAGAGGCAAATTTTGACTGATTTATGAAGCCATAAGAATTCCAGGAGTCGCTGAAGATTGCGGAAGAACACAAGGGACGCTGGAAAAAATGCTGAGAGCTCCCCTGGAGGCCAGAAGTTTGCCTCCTTGTTTGTCTATGCTCATCAATATATGTCTAAAAATCTGTCTATATATGTTGAACTGCAGGGATTGTCTGCAAGTATATGTACTGTAATCCGCTCTGAGTCTCCTTCGGGGTGAGAAGAGCGGAATATAAATGAAGTAAATAAAATAAATAAATAAAATAATAAAATGAAGCAGTGTTTTTCAACCTTTTGTGAGCCGCAGCACATTTTTTACATTTACAAAATCCTGGGGCACATCACCAACCAAAATGACACTCTAACACAGTAATACATATAGTTAATATGTTTTTAAATGTATTTATACACTCAGTGTGAACCTGGGCCTGTTTCGATGAACACAACATATATATGACTTCCTCTCACATACTTATACATGGCTATCATGTCTTCTCTCAGCCTTCTCTTCTTCAGGCTAAACATGCCCAGCTCTTCAAGCCGCTCCTCATAGAGCTTGTTCTTCAGACCTTTGTGAAATTTCACCCTGAGTGAAACTTGCTTCCAGTTAACTAGGGATGTCATGAAGCTGTTATAAACAGTTCCTTTGGGGGCTCTCGAAAAATCCAGTAAAAAACCATTTCCAAGAAAAGAGGCTCAATTTGTTTCTTGGAAACCTGTGAGGGGGATGCTAGGAGGGGGGAGAGTGCCAATTTCCCACGGCACACCTGATGATTGCTCACGGCACACTAGTGTGCCATGGCACACTGGTTGGGAAACACTGAAATAAAGTGAGTGGGTCTATGAATTTTTTATTTCATCAAGCCATGAAGTATTTGCCAATGTATTGGTTATATTCATGCCCTACTCTAAATGTTAACAAAGTCTTCGTGAATTCAAATTAAGGTAAATGTGTGCAAGACATTTGGAATTATGTTCCAAGATATCTCAATATATTCAGCTGATATCATAACAGCAAGAACATTGCAACACGAAATAAAGAACCAGTGTGGCGCCCACGGTTTGGTAATAATCATTGCACTTTATTGATGAGTCTGTATGTATGACAGAGCCTTTTATTACACACTTGCTGCCACTACAATTCTAAGTGTAATTTTCATTTTTTAAAATTTAATTGCTTGCTTGGTGTGCAATTCTGGGCTACAAAGACCAAGACTAAGTCAATATTGTCTTATCTTCTTATCTTAGGCGATCCCTCATAGTCTGAGGATGATGGTCCTCCAAGTGTAGTGTCTTGGCAGTGGTCTCATAGGTGGCTGTGGAGCCCTATTCTTGATCCACATGTTCTCCCGCAGTGAGGACATCGGTTTCCAGATGGAAGGCGGTCCCGGTCAGGGTTGGCTTGATGCGCCTTCCTCTTGATGCGCCTTCCTTTCGCCCTCCATTCGTGCCTGTTTAAATTCTGCAGCACTGCTGGTCACAGTTGACCTCCAGTTAGAGCGCTCAAGGGCCAGGGCTTCCCAGTTCTCGTTATCTATGCCACAGTTTTAAAGGTTGGCTTTAAGCCCATCTTTAAATCTCTTTTCCTGTTCACCACATTACATTTCCCATTCTTGAGTTGGGAGTATAGTAACTGCTTTGAGAGTTGGTGATCAGGCATTCGGACAACATGGCCAGTCCAGTGGAGTTGATGGCCAGTTCAGTGGAGTATCACTTCAATGCTGGTGGTCTGTGCTTCGTCCAGCATGCTGACATTTATCTGTCTGTCTTGCCAAGAGATTTGCAGGATTTTTCGGAGGCAACACTGATGAAATAATTCCAGGAGTTGAGTGTGCCATCTGTAGACAGTCCATGTTTCACAGGCGTATAGCAGGATTGGGAGGACAATATCTTTATAAACAAGCACCTTGGTCTCCTTACTCAGTATTGTCTTGGCTTTTCTTCGCGAACAAAGATTCGGGAAGGACTCATCCCACGCTTTCTACAAGCGCGTTGATGACTAACAGGGCCTTTTCGGAAGTTGGACGTGTCCTTCGAGCCTGTGCAATGGATTTTTCTGATGGAGCGCAGCGTGCACAGAACTGGCCTCACCCTTTAAACCAAAGATTTGTCTGCTGGGGCCTAGCAAGCTTGGACGGTAGCAGTGAGGTCCTCAAGTTGTAGGTTTGGTTCGAGTTTCCTTCTCTTAGATGGTTGACCTTACTAAGATGAGCACCATCTGCCCGGGTTTTAAATCAGAGTTTTCCTTCTTTTAGGATGGTTGCCAAAAGGCTAGAGAGCCCATCCTGCCCATTGGCGCTCTTTGTCAGACCCTTCGGTTGTGACCTGTCTGGCATGGGAGGCCCTACCGGTGGCTATTATGCCACCGCCAGCATAGCTCACAACTTCATTAGGGTACGCAAGCCTCTCCCTCACAACAAGGGGGCACCAATGGAGAGGACTCAATATTGTCTTGTTAAAGAAACTGCTCCATTCTCCATTCCCCAAAATTAAAGAACTGAAAACACCAATAACTCCATGACACATAAGAGTGGCAAGGATGTGAGGTGACACATATAGTTGTTTTCAAAAATCTCACTATCACTCTCTGTTCCCCTGCACTTGCAGTTGAGGGAACCTTTTCACTCTTAATGATATGTGAGCTGAAATTCTATCCATTGGACAATACGAGGGTGGGTCAATAAATCCGTGACTTTTTGAATTTCCTGCCCCTTAACTGAAAGGGCAACACTGCTCCTGTCAACAGGCATCTGTCAGTTGACTCCTGTCAAAATTTGAACAAGCTGCGTCATTTAGTTTGTGTTTGACAGCCATTGATAGCAGACTACCGCGTGATTTGAGGAGAAAATGGAAAAAAGTGAATTTTGTGTGCTCATTAAGCATTTTTTGCGGAAAAAAATCACTCAAACCAAGGCTAAGCTTGATAAATACTCTGCACCATCAATTTCAATGGTAAAAAAGTGGTTTACTGAATTTCATTGTGGCCATACAACCACGGAAGATGCCAAATATCCTGGACGCCCAGTTGAGGTCTCTACACCCAAAACAATTGAAAAAAATTCATGATATGGTGTTGGCCGATCGGAGATTGAAAGTGCGAGGGATTGTGGAAGCCATAGGCATCTCACATGGCTCAGTGGTTTCAATTTTAAATGATCACTTGGGTATGAGAAAGCTTTCCGCAAGATGGGTGCCGCGTTTGCTCAAAATCCACCACAAACGCAATCGTGTGACAATTTCACAGGAGTGTTTGCCGTTGCTCAACCGCAATATGGACGAGTTTTTGCGCCGTTTCGTAACCGTGGACGAAATGTGGATCCACCACAACACACCAGAGACCAAACAGCAGTCAAAACAGTGGGTTTCTCGAGGTGAATCGGTGCCAAAGAAGGCCAAGGTGGGTTTGTCAGCCAATAAAGTCATGGCGACCGTTTTTTGGGATGCATTGCAGTATAATCCACATTGACTACCTTCAAAACGTTATAACAATTAATGGCGAATATTATGCCAACTTATTGGGTCGATACAATTAGGATTTGAAAAAAACAAACATGACCGCATTTGGCCAAGAAAAAAGTTCTTTTGCACCAGGACAATGCAAGGGTGCACACATGTGCAGTTGCCATGGCAACAATCCATTAATTGGGATACGAAATGCTCCCTTATCCACCCTAATCTCCGGATTTAGCCCCGAGCGACTCTTTCTTGTTTCCAAACCTGAAGAAATGGCTTGGCGGGAAGAGATTTGACTCCAACAATGAAATCATCTCACAAACAAATACCTATTTTGATGACCTCGACAAATCTTATTTTTTGGAAGGGATAAAAAAATTGGAGACACGTTGGATAAAGTGTATAGAGCTCAAAGGAGACTACGTTGAAAAATAAAATGATTTTTTATCCAAAAACCTGTGTTTCATTCAAAAAGTCACAGACTTATTGACCCGCCCTCGTACATAACATCCATTCTCAGATTTCTGTAGTTGTTGTTGTTGGGGTGGGGGTGGGGAGTTTAGGGTATGGTCACCTAGTTATTGTTGGACTGCAAATAATATCTTTCCTGGCTAACACAGCCAATGAGAGGGAACGCTGGGAGTCCAATGACACCTGGAGGACCACTTTGCTCTTTTTGGCTTTAGGATACGTTTTGCAAATGCATAGTACAGATTGATGGACTTTATTAATTCGAACTGGACCAATGGCAGCTCATGTTAATGAGACAGTGAATCCACACCATACGTTTTAATCTTCTCCAGGTTTTAGTCCAGACTTTAAAGAAGCTGCTATCCAAGGTTTTGAACTAGGACTTCAAAACAGGTCCAGAAATCTAGATACTTCTGTCAACATTTGGATTAAACTCCAGATCCGATGATACGGGTGACACCAGTGGCTATTGGACTACACTGCCCTCCCATCTTTTTGTGTTCACATGTGCTTTCCCCAGAACTTTATTTTATTTATTTACTAGCTTGGGGACCCGGCGGTGCCCGGGTCATTTGAGAAGTGCAGCAGGATGTAGAGTGGGTCATGGGGGCTCTGTGTGCCAAGTTTGGTCTTGATCCATCATTATTGGGAGTTGCTGTGGTATCATGAAATTACTGAAGGTAGTGGAAGTCCCATCATCCCCCAAAGTGTAGTAGGATGTAGATTGGGTCATGGGGGCTCTGTGTGCTAAGTTTGGTCTGTATTGGTGAATGCATGAGGGTTGCATTGTTTTTAGGAAGTGAGTGAAGGTACTTCAAGTCCCATCATCCGTGGTCCGCCTCACACAAAACAGCACCAGGATGTAGAGTGGGTCATGAGGGCTCTGTGTGGCAGGTTTGGTGTTGATCAGTCATTGGATTAGGTTTGTAGCAGGCTTGGAAAGTGAGGGAAGGTGCTGCAAGTCCCATCATCCATGTTCTCGCCCCCTCCAAACTTCAGTAATATGTAGAGTGGGTCACTGGGGCTCTGTGTGCCAAGTGTGGTCTTTATCGGTGTTTGTTGGGGGCCGCAGTGGTCTGTGGGAACAGAGGGGTGCTACAAATCCCATCATCCATTGTCAGTCCTCCCCCAAACCTCACCAGGACGTGAAGGCAGTCATAGGGGTTATGTATGCCAAGTTTGGTCTCGATCAGTGATTGGATGAGGGTTGCAGCGGACTTGGGAAGTGAGTAGAGGTACTTCAAGTCCCATCATCCATGGTCCATCCTCCTCCAAACTGCACCAGGATGTAGAGTGGGTCATGGGGGCAGTGTGTGCTAAGTGTGGTCTGTATTGGTCCTTTTTGGTGGCCTCAGTGGTCTGTGGGAACCAAAGTGTTTGAAAGTACTACAAATCCCATAATCCGTGGGTCATGTCCCCCGAACCGCACCAGGATGTAAAGGCGGTTAGGGGGGGGTTATGTGTACCAAGTTTGGTGCAGGTCCATCACCCGCACTGGTCGCTGTGGCCTGTGAAAGTGGCTGCCACATATCCGCCCTTACGCCCTCCCGCCCTCCCGCCCTTCTGCCCTCCGCACACATACATACATACAAACATTCCGCTTCATAAAGGTATACAGATTTATTTATTAGTTCGGCTTAATATACCGCTCTCTCTGGAGCTCAGAGCGGTTTCCAGGATTAAAATAACAGATAGAAACATGTAAAAACATAGTAAAACCCAATTAAAACCCCCAGTTAAAATCCCATTCCCTTGAGATTGCACTGATCCTGTCTTGGGCATTTTAAGTTTCCCCGCAACAGCCTTTTCAGAGAGATAACCTTCCTTCTGAAGTCTTCAGTTTTCTTTTTGATAAATAATAAAAGAAAGCCTACTTTGAAACTAAGCTGTTCCTTTATGCAAATTGGGAGGAACTGATGCAAGAACTGTGCATTCTGATTGACTTATTATCATGCTATTCTGGTTTAAACGACTCCAATGGAGCGTACAGAATATGTCAGGATTAGATGGAATTGCACAGACTGAACTTAAAATGAGCCATCACTGATAGACTATGTGTTTCTCTAAATATGGTGTTAGGAAAAGTTTAAAGCAGTGCCACATTTCTTGTAAGGGTTGTCGGACTCGGCAGCATCAGACCCAAAGAAGACTGTCTTCCCTCAGAAAGGGTCACTGAGGTAGTAGAGTTGTTCTCTGTTGCATTTTATTTTGTTATTTTAATAATCCCAAAGAAATATGACTGCTTATTTCTAAGGGAAGAAGAAAATAAAACATCCCATGATTTTATTATTTTGTCTGAAATTTGCTCCGAGGTAATGCATCGCAGAAGCTATTAGTATTTGTGTATAAGTCTAGGAATTTTAGTAAAAGAATTACCCGCCCCCCTCCAAAAAAAACCTGGGTTATCTTATGTTGGAGCATGTAAGGAATCAGTGTGTGTGTCAACTATGAAATAAGATGCATGAAGCTGATTGGTTGGGCCATGCCTGGGGAGTAGGCTGAGCCTGGGACTTTTGGATACGGTGACATTTTTGTTAAGGCTTGCGCTATACAGGTGCTTGGAGCAGGGGAGAGAGAGAGAGAGAGAGAGAAGCAGGCAGAGAAAGTTTGGAATGTGCTCTCACGTCATGAACTGTTGAAGGAGTTTATCCACATGAACAAAGAAAGACCATTTTAAATCTCTCACAAAAAGGACATTATGCGAGTTATTACAACCGATCACATTGTATATTTATTTATTTTTATTTATTTATTTATTTGCACTCGTCAGTCGCCACTCCCGGTTTGGCTCGGGGCAACTTACAACAGTGAAATCACAAAATAAAATACATATGTTGTTCTGAACTACGAAGAGTAAGCTACTTGTTATTCATTGTTCATCTTCATGGCATATTTTCTTTCTCTGGCAAGGCAGCGTGTGGGCTGATCAAACGTGAACTACATGTGGTTAATTTTACATTGTGCCACATCTTATTCATATGCCAGTTTAAATACCATAGTAAAGGTAAAGGTTTCCCCTGACATTAAGTCTAGTTGTGTCTGGCTCCGGGGGTAGTGGTGCTCATCTCCATTTCTCAGCTGAAGAACCGGCATTGTCCGTAGACACCTCCAAGGTCATGTGGCCAGCATGACTGCATGGAGGGCCGTTACCTTCCTATCAGAGCGGTACCTATTGATCTATCATATCTGCATGTTTTCGAACTGCTAGGTTGGCAGAAGCTGGGCCTAACAGTGGGAGCTCATCCAATACCATACCTTAACTCTAAAAAAGGAACCATACTGTGGCAAAGACTATAGCTTAGTTCGTCATGGAAGAACCTAAAAGAAAGGCTGATGTCCTATACTCTCTGCTGAAGTGCTATTCCTGGGAAAGGTGTCGGGGCTTCTTTTAAATTCTCCTGGAATGGAATAAGTTCTCCTTTTTCACCGTTCCACTTGGAGAAGGGAATGATTCCCTTAAAAAAAGGAAAGAAAGAATTCATACTGTACTTTAACATGTATCGTGTGAGAAAATGGTGATGCTGGCCAGGAGTGAATGGCCCCCCGAAGCAGTGCTGCTGATTTCTCCTGTCTGCTGAATTATCCTTGATTTATCCACTGGTCATAACAAAAGCCATAATTTTGACCTTCATACCTTCCCTTGACCTATACATGGTCTCAGTTTGTACAGAAGTATATACAGTATGTTAGAGAAAACATTAGAGACAAATGGTTCCTTGTTGGAATCTGGAGTAGTAAGGTCATCAGATGTTTCCCATAAGACATATCCGAGTTGACCTGAGCGGTTTTGAACTTGTTCAGCATTCAACTGATAAGGAACAATTGTACTGAAAGAAGCTGCCCTACCACATAGCAATGCTTGTAACAGAATAACAAGGGCAGTTCTATGTGAGAGGAATGTACAGAATGCTAAACATTCTGCTGTTGTTGAAGGAAAACTTCTAAAACCATCAAAAGATGCACTTGAATTTTTTTTTAAAAGATGAATATGACAGCTATTACATTTCCAATGAAGCAGTTGCTCTTTTTTTCTTCAGGAAAATGAAAATTAACAGCACATCAAATTATGTTAAGGTGCTCTGACTAGATAAGTGGCCCATTTGGAATAAGAATTCATAGTAAGAAGCTGCCAGAACTCTCATAAGATCCTATAGTATCGAGAGTACCATTAATACCATATTATCATTGGAGTTTCATTGCAATTTACTGAGGCTAGCCATCTCCGTTAGGATGGAATGAGTCAGGTAAGAAAAAGTTATTCCAAATATTATAATAATAATAATAAAAAGATAAAGCACTGGAAAACTGAACCGTTTGTTGGGAATGAAAGCTACGGACTTGTCAACATCAGGAGAGGAATTTTCCAGGGAGACTCATTGTCCCCGCTGCTTTTCATCATTGCCATGATCCCTCTGTCAGCAACCTTTAAAAAAACAAACCTCGGCTATCAAACATCCAAGAAATCTCACAGAATTTCACATCTGCTGTACATGGATGACCTGAAGCCATATGGGAAAACCGAAACTGAAATCCAGTCTCTGACTAACACTGTCCGAATCTTCAGCACTGATATCAACATGGAGTTTGGTTTGGACAAATGTCCAATAGTGGCACTGAAGAAAGGAAAAATAATTAAAAATGAGGGCATAAATATGCCCAATAGTCAAGCGATAAAGTGTCACCAGCCAGAGGCCTATAAATATCTGGGTATACTACAGCTGGACGACATCAAACATGAACATGTGAAAACTGTGGTCAGCAAAGAATACATTCAAAGGGTCAGAAAAATTCTCAAAAGCAAGCCTAATGGAGGCAATACCATCAAGGCCATAAACACCTGGGCCATACCTGTCATAAGATATACTGCTGGCATCATAAACTGGACACAGGCAGAACTGGACAATTTAGACAGAAAAACAAGAAAGCTCATGACCAACATCCTCGCAGTGATGTTGACTGGCTCTATCTGCCTAGAAAGCCTGGTGGTAGAGGACTCTTACAAGTCAAACAAGCAGTCGAAGAAGAAAAAGACACCCTGGCAGAATATGTAAAGGAAAGCTAAGTACCTGCTTTAATTGAAGTCTATAACCAGAAACTTCTTAAAGCACAGCAGACAAAAAAAATCAGTACAATAAAACTGCACTGCAAACCAGAGCTGACAGCTGGCCCAACAAAGCATTGCATGGGCAGTTCCTTGAGAAAATTGAAGGAAAAGTTGATAAGGAGAAGACCTGGTTATGGCTTACGAATGGAACCCCGAAGAAGGAGACAGAAGGCCTGATTCTTGCAGCCCAGGAGCAAGCCATCAGAACAAATGCAACTAAGGCCAGGGTTGAAAAATCAGCTGATGATCCAAAATGCAAACTGTGCAAGGAAGCTGATGAAACCATGGACTATATCCTCAGCTGCTGCAAGAAAATCGCACAAATGGACTATAAACAGAGGCACAACTCTGTGACCCAAATGATTCACTGGAACTTATGTCACAAGTACCACCTGCCAGCAGTAAAGAATTAGTGGAATCATAAAGGTAATGGAAAATGAACACGCAAAAATACTGTGGGACTTTCGAATCCAGAATGACAAAGTTTTGGAACACAAAATGCTAGACATCACGATTGTGGAAAAGAAAAAAGTTTGGATTATTGATGTGGCCATACTGGGTGACAGTCACATTGAGGAAAAACAACAGGAAAAACTCAGCCGTTATCAGAACTGCAAAGGCTCTGGCAGAAACCCGAACAGGTGGTCCCAGTGGTCATCGGCACACTGGGTGCCGTGCCAAAAGATCTCAGCCGGCATTTGGAAACAATGAACATTGACTAAATCACGATTTGTCAACTGCAAAAGAGTACCTTACTTGGATCTGTGTGTATCAGTCGAAAATACATCACACAGTCCTAGATGCTTGGATTTTTATGACAGAACCAATTAGGAACTGTCATTTATAATGAAATTTTGAAAGTTTTGTTCTGTCATAAAAATCACCAACAAAATAATAATGAAATTTTGAAAGTTTTATTAGAGTGCTGAAATTTTCACCACCAGAATTTAAGCAACACTATAGAAGCAAAGTACCAGTGTCCTCTAGTTTTTAAAAGTACTTTAGAACCATTTAGAACCATGGATTGCTCATGCCTAGTTTCCATATATATGTAGATTATCTAACTAAAAATAATTGCACTTGCTATTTTAAATGTAATTGGTTTTGATGCAGTTGTTTGGCTGAAACTTAGTTTAATTGCATTTTTCTCTGGTAAGTTGTAAAATTCAACTTGCCTTGTGAGATAATGGAACTGTCACATTTCCCATGTTTCCCATCAGATGTAAATGAAACCGTCGTGCAATATCCCGAATCTGGCAAGAAGCATGTAATATTGGAAAACAAGAAGATAGCTGAAGAAAGGGAAATGGCATGATTGATGAATATAATGAAACTTATAGGATAATGTTATTTTTATAAGATGTTAAAAAGATGGAGGTCAGATTTCAAAAACAATTTTTTTGATCTTGACTAATCAACACAGTAAGACATATTATCTCTCCCTTTTCCTCACCTCTCTTATCAATAGAACATCTCACTAAAGCCAGATCGTATTCATATTTCTGGCAGTGAATTTACTGGAGCAGAATGGTATCTAACAGTGTCTTAGCTGCTGCACAAAGCACTTTATTCATGGAAGGCAGGCATGCCCCTTCAAGGACCTCTGTTCTGCTCATCTATTATCTTGCAGTATATCACATAATACCAAGGTAGAGAAATTGTGATTGATGCCTCCATTTTTGATACCCCCAAGCACCCTCAAACTTACTATTTTTGATCGATAAAGTTTCTATGCCCACAGAGGGGCAATTTTACCACATAGCTCTCTATCTATTTTCAGTCCAACAGCCTTATCACACGGGGCAAAAAAGCGTCCTAGGATGCTTCTGTCCCAGTTCACCCATGGAGCCTCATGCCGCCCATCAAATGGTGTAGGGCAGTGGTTCCCAAACTTTTTTGGCCTACCGCCCCCTTTCCAGAAAAAAATTTACTCACTGCCCCTCTAGAAATTAATTTTTTAATTTTTTAATAGCAATTAAACAGAAAGATATATGTATTAATATTTCTACCTTTTTCGTAAAATATAATAAAGTTATAAATTAGAAACCTTGAAGTTTGAAATTATAGAAACTATTTATTGAACTTAGAATAGAAAGGTAATACAAAAAAAAGTTAAAATATTATTGTTATAAGACTCAACCAGTTGGAAGGGAACCCCAAAGGTATTATTATTATCCCTTGCTTGGCAAGAGGAGGAGGAGGGAGCAGGAGGAGGGAAGAAGAGAGAGAGACACACACAGAGATGGATGGTAGCCTGTCACCTGGCTCATGCCATCGCCCCCACTGCCCCCTTACAGGGGTTCAGCACCCCCTGAATTCTCCTGGGCCTTCAAGCGCCCCCCCTAGATTGCCCCACTGCCCACCAGGGGTGGTACTGCCCACTTTGGGAACCACTGGTGTAGGGTGACTTCTGGTGGTGCTCTATGGGTTAACTGGGGTGGCAGCATGGAAGGACACAGCCACAGCCAGCAGATTAGCCTCCCTGTGTTGTGTAAGGAACAATGGGGCTTCAGTGGGTATCAGACACATGGCGATGCTTCCCCACATGTATTAGCTGCCGGCCAGAGCACCGGGATTGTCCTGCTGCTGCCCTGCTGTGACCCAGATTCACCACAGAGGATGACAAATCACTTACCTGGGTCTCATCCATGTGATGAGGTCCCAAGAGGTCTTTTTCCAGCCAGGAAAAATGGATGTGAATTGAAATGGAGCAGGGATTGCTGGGGAATGGTGTGTGCATATATTTGAATATGTGGGAGATGCAGTGGCAGGTGTAACCCTCCAAAATTACTTGAGGATAGGGATGCCACATTCCACTGAAATTTGGACATCTAATTTATATTTTATGAAAACTATTACAGAGTAATTTGCATTTTAGTTACATAAATTAGGCATGTTATTTCCCTCCACTGTGTTTCAATTTTATTTTTTCATTTGTTTGTTTATTTATTTACTTTATTTCTATTCCGCCCTTCTCACCACGCAGGGGACTCAGGGCGGATTACAATGTACACATTGCATTTTAGACACACAAACACACAAGACAGACAGAGGCAATTTAACATCTGGCCACCAGGGGGAGCTGTCACACTCTTTCATTCCTCAGTGTGTTTTCTGGAGATCTTATTTATGGCCTTGTAAATCAGTTAAATATTTTCATAACATTTTTTCCTTTAAAAATTGTCTCGAGTTTAATTTTGTTTTTAATTTAATTTTCCTTGTTTCATTTTATTTTTTAATGTTGAAAGCGTAACAGATGCACACAAAAATATCTCTGTTATACACAATGGCATGTATACTTATTACGTAGGCCTCATATAACTGGAATCAGATTTTTTTTCAGAGTTATGTATTATATTCTTAAAGTATCCTCAAAATTGTTTCATTTTTTATTTAAAATGTAATACAGTATAAATTTTAGTTGCATACAGTAATGATATTGGAACTTCTATTATATTTTCATCCTACGGAAAGATCATTAACATTTTAATGTATTGTCTATTGTTGAATGGAGTCCACTTACTATTGGTCAGCGGGGTCTTGGTATCTGCAGAGGTTTAGTTCTAGCATCGTATGTGAATACAAAAACAAATTGCAGATGCTGAAGTCCCTATTCATAAATTGGCACAGGGCAGCAGTGGAGATGGCAGCAAGCCTAGACCACCAGGTACCTACTGTTTGGGCTTGCCCACCTCTTCTTTCTGCCTTCAAGAGGGTCACAGAAGTAGGCAGTGGATAGGTTCCCTGGAGGCGATTTGTACTGTATTGTATTGTGGGTTGTAGTTTGACTCTGGGATTGGTTGGATCCACAAATCCTGAGGCTGCAGATACAGTCAGTCCATGTTCACAATGCTTTCAAATACTGATATGTCTTCTGTCCATTGCACTTCAGAACTATTTTTTACCATTACAAGTAATCTAAGAGAACCAGTAAAGGTTTCCCCTGACATTTAATCTAGTCATGTTCGACTCTGGGGGGCGGTGTTCAGCTCCATTTCTAGGCCGAAGAGCAGGCCTTGTCCATAGACACCTCTAAATTCATGTGACCAGCATGACTGCATGGAGTGCCATTACTTTCTCGCAGAAGCGATACCTATCGATCTACTCACATTTGCATGTTTTCAAACAGCTGGGGCTAACTGGAAGCTCCCCCTGCTCACTGGATTCGAACTGCCAATCTTTCGGTCAGCACAAGTATAGAATAATATTTAAAGTGGTGGATGTGAACTCAAGTTCAAATTTCTGTTTAGCCATAGGATTTACCATGTGGCTATTAGCCACGCAGCCAACCCACCTTTACAGAATTGCTATGGATTAAAAGAGAGAGGAAGACCCGTAGTAAGTGGATCTGTACATTTGCAGTGCATTACAAATAACAATCAACAACTTTAGATATTGTCATGCACACTGTCTCGCCAAATTATCCTTTTTTGCCTTACATTTTCCACGGATAGCAAAAAGGAACAGATTCATGAAAATTAGAGATTGAACTGGGGAGTTTGTCTTGTGAGATTCATGAAAAGGCCATGAGATGTTCTTAGCTACCTGAAGAGGACTTTTCTTCATTGTTTTCTAAAGGTGAAACATATCTTGGATACTGTCTTCCTTTTAATCCTTTTCAGTCATGAGTTAGTCTATGGACCTCTTTACACTGGCTGGGGAATTGCCATGCATTGTGGCGTCCGCTGTAGGGGAGCTGTGAGGATCCCATCGCCCCATGCCCCACATCGCCCGGCTTACCGGCAGGGCGATCCCATGGGGAGAAGCGTTGACCATTTGGCTTCCCCCCATCGATCCAAAACAACATGGGAAGCCTTCCATGTTGCCACCATAATAATAATTATAATACTTTATTTCTAACCCGCATCCATCACCACAGAGGGGACTTGGAGCGGCTTACATGGGGCCGTGTCTGAGCAACACATCACAAATTATTAACAACATCAAAAAACAATAAACACAATAAAAGCAATAAACACAATAAAATACATCTGTGAACACACAACAGCACAGCACAGGTGAATCTAAAACAGAAACGACAGGACGGGCCACATGAACATATAGAATGTTTAAAAACTCGGGGGAGATAACTGGAGTAGGGTCGAAACACTAAGGGTCACATAGAGGGAAAGAGGTCTAGCAGAAACAGGGGCATTAGGGGAGCCTAATCTCCAAAGGCCAGGTGGAAAAACCAGGTTTTCAGTTGTTTTCTGAAGGATTCCAGTGAGGGGGTATTCCTAATCTCTCCCAGGAGGGAATTCTAAAGACGGGGGCACAGAGGAGAAGGCTTTCTCCCTAGTACTCACAAGCCAAGTTTGTGAGACTGGCAGGGGTGAAAGGAGGGCCTCCCCTGAGGAGTGAAGGTCTTGGGCTGGTTCATGGGAGGAGAGCCGGTCACAAAGGTAGGCGGGTCCCAAACCGTTTAGGGCTTTATAGGTAATCACCTGCACCTTAAATTGGGCTCAGAAAATAAACGGCAACCAGTGGAACTCTTTAAACAGGGGGGTTGATCGTTCCCTGTAACCTGCCCCAGTTATTAATCTGGCAGCCGAACGTTGAACAAGTTGAAGTTCCCGGCCCGTCTTCAAGGGAAGCCCTACATAGAGCGATTTGCAGTAATCCAATCTAGAGGTAAACAAGGCGTGGACCACCATGGTCAAGTTAGACTTCACGAGGTATGGTCGCAGTTGGCACACTCCAGACCTCACAGCCTCTGAGGATGCCTGCCATAGATGTGGGTGAAACATCAGGAGATAATGCTTCTGGAACATGGCCCGAAAAACTCACAACAAACCAATACTCCATTTCATCTCCCCTTTAAGCACAGGTCCCTACTGGAAGTAGTAGTGCGCGACGTAATGGGAACTGGCAGGCTCTGTGCTTAAAGGAGTGGCGAAGTAGAGCATGCAACAGATTCTTCCCCCATCAGTTGAATCTTATGTGTGTTCCCTTATTCTGTTACCTCTGCTAAAAACAGCTCTCTCTCTCTCTCTCTCTCTCTCTCTCTCTCTCTCTCTCTCTCTCTCTCTCTCTCTCAGATGTTTTCAGAGGAATAATGCTCAGGCAAAAGCATAACACTTTAGCATAGTTGCATTTTCAGCTGCAATTTCAACAACAAATCTGAATATAAAATTAATCTTCTGTTTACTTGGTAATCTTTCCAAGTAGAACTGTGCAATGGCTGAGTATTATATTTGCTCCATGGTTGGAGTGAGATAATAAATGTTTTACCTTCTTCCATTCATCACCTTAATACAAGCTTTGAATAAATCTTTAGGCCTTTTGCTGAGGGATTTAAAAGCAAAGGGGGAAAAAAAGCCAAAACGGCCCGACATTTTCATATTATGCTCAAAATCGGCCTGCAAGGTCGCCAACAGATCTATTCTTCTTCTGAGGACAATATGGACTTGGTCATGATTCTTTCATTTTTGGGTTCATCGCCTTTTTCTTTCAGAGGATTAAGTAGTCTTCATGTCCCGTCCAGAAATATGGGCAAGCCTGATTGTACCAGGATGACAAGAAGGATGACTGAATTGAATTTTGACATGGTTTTTGCTTCCTCTTCTTGCACCTGTGATTTCCAATAGGAATCAAATAACCCATTCCTGTCAAGTCAAACAGGCATGGAAGAGTGAGGATATCTGCAAGGGTATTTTGCCTTTTCATTAGCAAAAAGTGGATGATGGTTGAATGATCTGACAGTAGCAGATGCAGCTTGTCAATCACACTGAGAAAAACCGTCCTGCCTGAAATGCCTACTTATGTTCTGGAAACCTCTTTGCGTTTGCCATCTGATCATCCTATCATATTGGGAAGATATTGTGCATTCTGTGGATGAAGGGGTATCCTGATAAAGCTTTCTCTGCATAATCTTCAACCTTATTCATAAACTTTTAGGAGACAGGAGTGCACACGATATCATCTCCAACCTGTAAACCTCCCATGTTTTTTCACTTTTGTTCTTCTTTTATAATAAAATATGCTGAAGAAAAACAGAAGGAATAGCTACATGAGCATTAGAGAACAGCAAAAATGACATAGCAAGCAGAATATTCACTGCTTGGGAAATATAGACAGAATTGTATTCACTTACTTTTTGTGTCTTATCCTTAAGACAAAATGGAATCAGGTGACAGTAACGTAACATAGTGTGAAGCCACTGCTTAGCTCAGAGCAAGTCAATATTATGCTGAATACATATTTGTTCCTTCCTTTGTCCTTGGGGGAAAAAGAACCCAAAGAAGTGAATAAATTTGTTCGAGTTAGTTTTTGTTAATTTAATATTTATGTGTGTATGTTAGAGTCTTGTTCATGTATGTAACATTGTTTTCTCAGCTGTATGGACATATTCTGTAAGTTCCCACTTGTAAGTGAAGTAATAGTTTCAAATGGGAATTTGCTATAAGGCAGTTGTGGCTCAGGGTTGGTGAGTCAATGAGTCTTTATGTTCTGATCTGAAAATTCAGGAGGGGGATTTAGAACAAACACTCAGTAGCTGCAGAGTGATTCTGATACAAATTCAAGCTGTGGAAAAATTAAGAAATCAAATATATGGTCAAATACTAGGAATAGAGTTTTTATCATGACTGGTGGAAGAAGCTGTAAAAGATAGGACAAATTTCATAACTGTATGGCAATACTGTGATTTAGAAATTATATGAGAGTGAGATTTTACAGCTATTTATTTATTTACTTTATTTATATTCCACTCTTCTCACCCCGAAGGGGACTCAGAGCGGATTACAGTACACATACTTTGCAGACAATCCCTGCAGTTCAACATATGACGCATAAACATGTGACATTTATCACAATACAGAACAGTACATACATTTTGACATTTAGGAAAACTTTCTGGCCACCAGGGGGAGCTGACGCATTCCTCATCACTCTCAGCGTTTCCTTCCAGCATCGCTCTGTTGCTTCTTCCGCATTCCTCGGCGATTCTTTATGGCCTCATAAATCAGTATAAATTTGCCTCCCCACTTAATGTGGTACCTTTATCTCTACTTGACAAATGTAACTGTCTTTCGGGCTGCAAAGGTCAGCAGCAGGCTACACTTAAGGTCGAGAACCCACCTCGACCTGGGCAGGCCTCGAACTCATGACCTACTGGTCAGAGAGATCTTATGCAGCTGACACTTAGCCAGCTTACCCACATTCCCGGTACAGCTGGCTGTAGATGGTTCATAAATATAATTGTATAGCAATTAATAAATATTAAAGATCTATTTATGAAGGATTGTAATGAAACAAACTCATTGGCACATGGTGCTGTGATGCGCAATGGGTTAAATCATTGAACTGTTGAATCTGCTGACTTAAAAGTTGGCAGTTCAAAGTCGCGAGTCAGGGTGAGCTCCCGCTGTTAGCCCTAGCTCCTGCCAGCCTAGAAGTTTGAAAACATGCAAATGTGAGTAGATTAATTGGTACCGCTTTGGTGGAAAGGTAATAGAGGTGCCCATGCAGCCATGCTGGCAACATGTCCAGAAGGTGTCTTTGGACAAAAGATTCCTTGGCTTGGGAATGGAACTTCCCCGTGGCCAGAGTTGAGCACTGCATCCAAAAAGCCAAAGATGAAAGGGGATGCCTTTACCTTTTTTCCTGTGTATTTGTATGTCATTGTTCTTCCACTGTATTAAAGGTATAGAATGTTCGCTTATCTGTGTATGTTGTAACCCACTCTGAGTCACTTTGGGGAGATAGAGTGGAATATAAATAAAGTATTATTATTGTTCATAATTCTATAATGCGGGAATAACAAATCAGATGTAAGCACAAAGTTTGTAGACTGGAATCCTTTGGGCCACAACACTAGCATAAAAAATAATTGTACAAGAGGTTCTGCTTTCTTAGAGGTGATATGTGGTCCCTAATGCATCTAGTTTATTTCACAAGCACATAAAGTACAATTGTTATCCATTTTCTTTTACAAAAATAAAAGAGGTTGTTTGTTTATCTGTTAGAGCCTCAGTTCTAAAACCGTAAAAATTTAAAAGTTAACATACGTTCTAATATGTCCTCTGGGGTTTTTATTTTTGTGTTTTAATAATTAATTAAATAATTATAATCCATTTAAATATGCCCAGGTATTTGAAACTTGCTCAATCATCTTCAGCCACTAGGTGGCAGACTTTTCTAACACCCGTATAGATTGGCTGTTGACATAATTTGAAGCAAGATGATTGCTTCAATGGACAGGCTTCTAAAGTTGCATATGTTTATAGGACGTATGGCATAACTATATTTCATATTTCATAACCGGCTGTCACTGTTGGCCTTGGAAACTAACACACAGCTACAGTTATTTCATTTGTTTACCATCCAGAAGACTGAAAACTCTCATGGGAAATCTACATATGGCCCTTTGTCAAGAAGGAAGGGTAATTAAGGACAAATTCCTGTTTTTCACCAAGAACAAAGAACTTGCTTTGGCCCGAAAGGTCAAAGTCTCGGATCTTCATTAACATACGGACATGATCTAATCAAGAAAACTCCAGCTGCTCTTTGTTTTGAACACATTCCTTTCCCTCGCTTCCCATTTGCCAGGGCAAAAGCGGAGCTGTTTCACGATTGGTTCCCGCTACAGCTGGCTTCCAAGGTTCCAACCAATCAACATGAAGCCTATAGCAGGGCTGTCCAACTGCCGGCCCTGCAGGTGTTTTGGACTTCAACTCCCAGAAATCCTAGCCAGTTTACCAGCTGTTAGGATTTCTGGGATTTGAAGTCCAAAACACCTGCAGGGCCGGCAGTTGGACAGCCCTGGCCTATAGCATGCAGGGGCGGGAAAGTTTGAATTTGACAGTTCTGTAAAATGTATTAAAATGGCATATGTTTTCAATGTAACTTTATGACTGCTTTGTGACAAGGAATCTGCAGTGGTCATCCATCTCAGCTGACAAGAATAAAACTTCAGTGGCACCTTCTTCCAGACTTCTTTGGTGAGATCATTTGGGAAAGGGATTTTTAAATTGCTTTTAAAATTCCCCAGAGGTTCTGCTGAAATCCTCGTTTTAGGGGTGCTTCTAGTGCCTCTGTCTTCCTGGGCCAGGCTGTCCTAAATTGTTCGGTAACAATACTACACATTTTTGATTGAAGACTTTGAAATATCAAACTGATTCTATGCCAAGCCACGTGTGGCTGGGTGCTTGCACTAGTAATGGATAAAAAAAATAATGATAGCTGGCCAGATATCCATTTGAGGATTCTCTTCCTTTATCCATATCATTTTATTTTTCATTCCTTTCCCCATTTAAATGCATAATATCTGGCACAGAACAGAAGTGGTAATAGGGAGCATAACTGCTTTACATAGATCTCTTCTCTTTGGAAATAGATTGAAGAGTGGAAACGATTTGTATCTTCCTTCGTTATCAAACCATTTCCCTCTTTTGCATTTCTACTATAAAAGAGCATCTTTACACTAACTGACCTTTGGTGACCCTCTTTGCCCTCATTTATGCTCCTATCACCTTGTTGCAAATAGGAGAAAATAAATTGCTTTCTTTGGGTTTAGATTTTATTTTTAGCTATTTGTTTTGTATACAGAGGAAAGATAATGAATTCTTTTAAAAATGTGTTTGCCATCTATACAAAAAGTTCAGCCTCCCGGTTTTCCTGATAGTTGTGAATTGGCAAGATTGATCTCACTGGTTTTTGTAAGAATATTCCAGCAATTTTAAATGACAAATATTAAAATTGGAAGAATGAAAAGCCTTCATTTTTCAGAAGGAAAGTGGGAAACATGAAATAATTGTCAAGAGAAAGCCCCATTTTTAAAAATTAATCTTGTTTTCCATTATATTTGCTTATTTGTTATTTCATATTCTTTATACTATAACTGCTTTTTTAGTTTTTCTTTTTCTCATTGTTGTGAGCTGTCTTACATGTGGAGATATTTAAAAATCAAACAGTTAATAACATAAGAAAGAAACATGGCGGGAAAGTACCATATATACTCGAGTATATGCCAAATTTTTCAGCCCTTTTTTAAAGCTGAAAAAGCCCCCCTCAGCTTATACTTGAGTCAAGATTATTTATTATTTTACTCTGTTATTATTATTATTATATTTATTCTTTTTCTCTATTATTGTTATTATTACCTTTATTATATTACTCTATTACTGTTATTTTTACCTTTCCATTGTTTTACTCTATTATTTATTACATTTATGATTTATTCTCTTTATTATTGGAAGAATACATAAACACATTTTTGTGGTTGGCTTATACTCGAGTATATACAGTATATGTTTTGCAAATACAGTGTTCCCTCGCTACTTCACGGTTCGCTTATTGCGGACTCGCTGTTTTGCGGATTAAAAAAAAAAGAGTCCCCACTGCCAGATGATCCGGGATAAACAGATAATCTGGGATCAGTTCAGGATATCAAGGCAGATAATCCACAATAAACAGATAATATGGGAACAGGTCAGAATACCAAGGCAGATAATCCTCAATATCTGTTTTGAACTGGGTTATCTGAGTCCACACTGCCATATAATCCAGTTCAATGTAGATTCTATACAGCTGTATGGAAGGGGCCGGGGAGTACTGTGAAGAAAAGGATGCTAAAATGAGATGCAGATATGCTGAAATCATTGTGATAGGTTCTTCAAAGAAAGGTTGAAAGACAATAAAACCAAATTAACTATTTCTTAGTATAATGGCCAGAAAACTCCACTGAACAGTTGAGGCATGTTTTTCAGGTGGCATATTTGACACTGTATCATATACCATCTGATTAATTATACAATGGGTTGGATTCAAACTTAATTATTTATTATTGTTTATTATATTTATTTATAACCCATCTTCTCCTCTCTTAAAAAGAGATGGAATCATACTTACCACCTCAGCACACAAGGGGTTTTTGGCCCCGTACTCTTCTTCCATCAAGGATCCTGCTGAGCGCCATCACATGACACAGACTGTGACCAAAGTGGCAAGGAAATGTCACAAGACGCTTCCTCACCAACCACAGTAGGTAAATCAAGTTTTGAGTTCCTCCAATGGAGCTAAACGTGGTTTTGGGCCTTCCCCCATCTGATGGGGGATGGGGGAAGGGACAGGGAACATAGGTCAACTTGAGGCACCATACATGCCTTCCGTTTCACTGGTGATTGCCGCCAAAACAGAAGGAGGCAAGATCAATATGATGTGTTCCTTAGAATAGGCCCACTGAAATTAGTGGTACAAAGTTTGTCAAAATTTAATTAAACCCAGTTGAGTTCAATGAATCTATACTAATTATGTCTGAGTCTTAATCCAATGTGTAATATTGAGGGAACATTTCCATGCATTCTGGAAGAGATTTAGGCAGTTTTAGACATCACTTTTGGAGCAATGATCTATGGACAACTTAAGTCTTGGGTAGCTTATTGGAGCAAGTCTGTAGAGCTTTTTGGGAATATTTCCAATAATCAAACGTAAATTTTATCAGTCAGGTCCAGTACTCATGGAGCTGCTGGTTTAATTGCCCCCTATTTTACGACCAAAGACTTTGCCATTTATGTTTCCTGTGCAGTGCCTTGAGAGATTACACTTATTATTCATTAGCCAGAATTTTAATTGTGCTATGGCTGCTAAAAGCACACAAAAGCAGAATGTATCTAAACGGTACAAAACCCACAGTGTGTTTAACATAGAAGTGCAATTGGAAAGAGTTTTTGTTTTGTGTATTAAAGACAACTTTAGATTTTGTTGTAGAGTTGAACAGATTCTTAGAAAATAAAATTCCATGTGCTGTGTGTCCTTGCTGGGACCTCTGTACTATGAGACTAGAGAGATAATTGGCAGACTAGATGCAACCTTGAGCCTGTCACCATTTCAAATGTAGTGACAGTACTGGTTTCCTTGTGCTTTAAAAAAAATAATATGACTCATCTCCAGAGCTGCTGTTGACCACATGGCAACCAAACATACATACAAGAAAAAAGGTTCTTCCTTATGCTTAGGACTTCATCCGATAGAGCTAGAGAAAGTGGGAGAATTTTTGTGTGTGTGGGCTTCCCGGCCTTTTGGCTAAGATCAAATGTGTGTGTAGTGTGGGAGTCCGTCTTTAAAGAAAATGGAGAATATGCTTACCCCAATCATATAAGATCGCCTCCTCCCACCTCAACCATCCTCTTAGGACAGTTCCACACAGGTCTTTAACCTGGGAGCAAATGGGTTTCTTAACTGTGATTGCCCCAGGTTAAAGTCCACACACGCCCTAGAAAGCACATGCTTCCTGGGGGGGAGGTCCAGATGTCCTACCAGGACACAAAACAACCCCCCCCAAGTATTTTAAAAAGAAAATAACTTACCTGGCCGCCATTCCCCCTTCTCCGGAGCTCTCCTGGCACATAGAAATGATGCGCCACAAGAAGGGGGGGGGGGAGCCATTTTCCTCCCCCCTTCTCTTGGTGCATCATTTCTATGTGCCAGGAGAGCTCCGGAGAAGGGGGAATGGTGACCAGGTAAGTTCTTTTCTTTTTAAAAGGCTTTAAAAAGGGGTTTTGGGAGGGAGTGGGGGCTGTCTTGAGAGCCCAAGAAACCCAAGTCAGCTATGTTGATGGGCACTGGAAGTCACATGGTGCGATACCTGGTCCCTATCTACACAGCGCCTGCACCTAGATGGGCATGGGTCTTCTGAAAGACCTGGGTCTTTCCAGGTGTTGAATAACTTTGGCACAAAGCAGGGTTTTCCTTCTTTGTGCCAATGCATTCACTTTTCTGTGAGGCTTCGTTTGGACACCCCACGTAAAAAAGCAGGAGCTCACACTTTTAAGGGACTGTCTGGATGTGCCCTTAGAGGATACCCAAAGCACTGTTTTTAAGATAAACACTACATCTTGGATACTTTACTTTCCCCCTCAATCCTGTTTCTCTAGAGGAGACCGGGGGCACTGTTCTTAAGACAGACACCATTTCTAGGCTCCTTGACTTTCACCAAATTCCCTTTACTCTAGAAGAGACTTAAGAATGCCCATTCCTCCACATCACTGAAACAATTAAACATTGGTGAATATGACAGATCCCATTCCACATGTTTTTAAATGCTTTCTTCCACTTCCAGGCACATCAGGAGCTCAGAAGATGACTTCTCCCTGGCTTCCATTTTCCCTGTTTCTCCACACTTCTGACATACCGTAGTTCACTGACAAAACACCATGGATGACAGTTGGAAGTCTGTTTGCGTAATATGATAGTCTGTGGTATTTCATTTATGAACTGTTTTGGAACTGTGTGGAAATGGATGGGGGTGGGAGGGACTTGCATGTGATTAAATCCTTAGCTATCTGTCTTCTGTGGTTTACCTTTGAAAAAGAGATTTGGGAGATTTTATCATGGATTTCATGTTATCTCATCACAGTTGGTTCCATTTTAGTATACAAATGTGAGTAATAAGCAAAACTTTAAAATGTTGCTTTTTAACCCACAATTTTAACACCCCCCCAACCCCTACCCCCCCAAAACAAAAAACCTGACATGGGTATGTTGACCGGGACATTCTAGTTGTCATTGTAACTTCAAAGTTCTGGTAACAATCAAATGTACTTGAGTAACAGTGAAGGGCTTGGCCGACTTACCGGCTGAGCTGGTTGCGTGGCAGGGTTGCCCTCGCACCATCTTGGTGATGGAGAAGGGGCTTTGTCTCCCCAGAAACCCCTGGGGTGGCAGGAAGGTTTCCTGCCAACAATGCAGCCCGGCCAATGATGGGGCTGGCCTCGCCCTGCCCCCTCCTTGCAGCCGGCCTGCACTTCCGCCCGGGCAGCTTACTTGAGACTGCCTGGGACTGCCCAGGCCACATGCAGGGGCCAGTCTGGTTTTTCCTCCCACCTTCCCTACTTTTGCATTGCTTGTTGGTGTCCTTTTTGTCTTTTACTTACTTCATTGTTGCACTGTTCATGGTTTTGCGTTATTATGTTCATTGTCACAACTCCGTGTTTGGTGTGTGGTGTGTGGCATGGCCCCTGGGTCAGGCTGGCTTATTGGTTGTAAGGGGGGGATAACGCCCAGGCCCCCTGGGGTGCCGAGTTTCCGTGGACAGGCTTTGGGCCGCTCGCACCCCAGGCTTGCAAACGCCTTTGGACATTCATGGGGGCTGTTCGACCCTGATCCAGGACCCATGCATGTCCGCCAACCCTTTGTTCCTGTTTTCAATAAATTGAGTTGTGGCCATTTTTATCCAACCACTTGTGTCTGTGTTATTTCTTGGTGCAAGGTGTGTCACCCTTGCACACACAAAGAGTTTTTCAGGGGGAGGAGTGTGTGTGCAAATGTCTATTTACATTAGAAAATTCCCAATGTATAATTCCTGTGTGCTTCTTATTAAAAGTGGATTAAGAACCATTTTGGGTCAAGGTAAATAGACTCTAGAGCAAAGGTAGTGTGCACTGTAAACAAAAACAAATTACTTTCTTTCAACTCACTCCTTGAATAATGCTGGATGCAATCAGTGAGTTTATGGAAGCCTTATTTTGAATTGGATGTAATATCAAGCGAAAGCATTTTATCAAGGGGATCTTGAATATGATTGCATGGAGATATGCTGCCTCACTGTATGCTATTTACATTTGTACAAATGTAAATAGATTTTGTTCACCATATGGATAGCTTTGCTGCAGGGAAATTCATTGTTATATGAGCAAGCATAAGAAGCAGAAAAGATCTGCACACTTGTGACCATCTTTCTTTAATTTTAATTAATGAAGCCCTGCACTATTTGTGTCAGCTTTGTTCAGATGAGTGATCCCAGCAGCACTTGAGAACCGAAATGCAGACAGTTCTACTTCAGTTCCCACTTGAAGAATCAAATTGCTCAGTCTGCTATGGATATAATTGGTTTCTGTTGTAAATCTTATTATGTAATCTCTGGGTATACAGGAAGAAAACTCATCAGTAGATCAAAGAAAAAAAATCTTGTAACAATGAGAGTGTTACTGGTAGATTCTTGTAAACCATGACACGGAACATCAAGACTGTAATTTACCATATTGTATATTGTTGCATAGCTAAAATATACCATTTCAAACAAGCCAACCTCTGACAACTTGGGACCATGAAGTCTTCTCAGTTTTTATCTAGTACAGAGTTTGGAGGGAAGCTGATTTGAAAACTGAAGCTTGTTTCCTATTTATGTCATCACACATCTGCACGATTCAACATTATGCAGCACTGAAGAAAACACAGAGCCACAGCTCTCCAAACACATCCTTTGGTTCCCTTCATCTCACCATGTTTCCTGGTAAGAAGGAATCTGTGATGTGATGGTTGCCATTACAAATTAATGGCACAAACATTATGGAACTTCACTTGCTTCCAAGAGTCTCAGATCTCAAAATGGTGTATAATGTGAAAAACAACAGCAGCACTAAACACAATGTTCACATTGTCCATGAAAATAGATGGTAGGCTGGAGTCCTGAGGAAAGGCTTGCAAAAGGAAGTACATATTGACTTCAACTGAAGGAAGAGGTGTAAAGAAGATGCAGGTCCCCCCTCCCCTGATTTTGTAAACTCTGCCTTTATGTTTTAGAAACTGTGCTTGAAAATACCTTTTTTTCAATCATTGGGGCAATTTCAAAACAGAAGATGGACTTCCTTACCTCAATTCATTTCAGTACAATTCGTATATGTCCCTTGCCATGATTTGCCTTTGAAGCCAAAACTTTCCCAACTACCTTGTTTCCCCCAAAATAAGACATCCCCTGAAAATAAGGCCTAGTAGAGCAGTGTTTCTCAACCTGGGGGTCGGGACCACTGGGGGTGGGTGGGTGCGAGGGCATGTAAGACCTTCAGAAAACACAGTATTATCTGTTGGTCATGGGGGTTCTGTGTGGGAAGTTTGGCCCAATTCTATCGGAAGGGTTCAGAATGCTCTTTGGTTGTACGTGAACTATAAATCCCAGCAACTACAACTCCCAAATGTCAAAGTCTATTTCTCCCAAACTCTGCGAGTGTTCACATTTGGGCATATTGAGTATTTGTGCCAAGTCTGGTCCAAATCCATCATTGTTTGAGTCCATAGTGCTGTCTGGATGTAGGTGAAGTACATCTCCAGAACTCAAGGTCAATGCCCACCAAACCCTTCCACTATTTTCTGTTGGTTGTCGGAGTTCTGTGTTCCAAGTTTGGTTCAATTCCAACATTGGTGGAATTCAGAATGTGCTTTGATTATAGGTGAACTATAAATTCCAGCAACTACAACTCCCAAATGACAAAATCAATCTTCCTTTCCAACCCCACCAGTATTCAAATTTGGGCGTATTGGGTATTTGTGCCAAATTTGGTCAAGTGAATGATAATACAGCCTGCATATCAGATATTTACATTGCAATTCATAACAGTAGCAAAATTACAATTGTGAAGTAGCAATGAAATTTTTTTAATGGCTAGGGGTCACCACAACATGAGGAACTGTATTAAGGGGTTGCAGCATTAGGAAGGTTGAGAACCACTGTAGTAGTGGTTTTGCTGAATTGCTAAATATAAGGCCTCCCCCAAAAGTAAGAACTAGCAAACTTTTTGTTTGGAAGCATGCTCTCCCTGGTGGCCGGAATACTGTTCTTGCTGTACAAGTGGTCCAGGAACTGCTGTGTGAGATGATTACACTTCCCAGACAGTGTGTGGGAGCCAGTATATCTATATATATAAAGGAACAGTCGTCATGTGAAGACTACTTGAAACAGAGAAACCTTACAACGCAGAAACACAAAACTTGCCGACAGAAATACGCCTCAAGCAAGGTACGTTTGTAGCAAAGAAACTTTCCCCCCCAAAACCTAAAAGGCCCCCAAAACAATGAGTAAAAAAAACTACATTTCCCAGCATCCTCCGGGGCTGCCAAAGACTCCCCCAGCATCTACATTCTGACAACGTGATTGGCTGCCAATAAGGGCGGATTTGCATAACTGCTGTACTGGCCAGCCAACATGAACATTCCGACCCATAACAAACTGTCAGCCAGAGCCTCCTCCAACACTTTCAAATCAGAAGACCATGATGGAGATCAACACCATTCAAGGGGAGCTCTTCTTCCTTTCCCAAAAGATCTCCAGTGGCTTGGAATTCCACATTAATAAGAGGACCATCCAGCAACAATGGGGTTTGCCAAGGAGGGTGCTCCAGCCCCTCTATATGCTGGCTCCAAGGGATGGAGGTCATCACCAAGTACCTTCAGATGGCCTGTCCATGAGGAAAGCCTCATCGGACATCGACCAATGGGTGCAAAAGACACAGAGCAGGACATCTTGAAAAAGAGAGGAGCAGAAAGTAAGCTAGACATGAAGATCTTGAGAAAGGTGGCTGAAAAGGATACGGAAAAGGATTTTTAACAGTCCCCCAACAGACACTGGACGCACCTGTGAAGATAGAGATCCCCTGACAGGACAAGCCCTCCCCAAGCTGATCCGTCCTGGCCATGGTACAAGTCAAACCCGAAGGACTGCAGGCAAAGAGCTGAGGCACAAACATAAAACACCCAATTCACTTCAACACCAAAAGTCACATCAATTCCAACCCTTACATACTCAGACTTTCTCGCATCTCCTAAATAGGGCACAGCAACGCGTGCCGGGTACAGCTAGTTTATTATATACTGACAACTGACAATAATCCGTAGAGATTATTTCATGCCATAATCTCTACGGATGTTATGGCATGAAATGGAGTGCAGTTTAGAATTTACTGGCCATTTTGAGTAATGCCATCTTTTTGATATAGATGTACATTTTTTCCATGTCTGGAGCGACTTGAGAAACTGCAAGTTGCTTCTGGTGTGAGAGAATTGGCCATCTGAAAGGACATTGCCCAGGGGGTGCCTGGATGTTCTCTCCTGTCCCCGCATGGGGAGCTGGAGCTGACAGAGGAACTCAACCTGATCTCACCCAGATTTGAACCACTGACCTGTTGGTCAGTAGTCCTGCTGGCACAAGGGTTTAACCCACTGCACCACCAGGGGTTCCATAGATGTACATTGATTTTGTTTTTTTGATTACTTGCAAAGCAGAAGTGTGCGGCTTGGCAGGTTGGATTGAAACTTTCCTTTGCAAGGCAGAAATGAGCAAGTGGTGGGACTTGCTGCTACTTCCATAGCTGCTTAGGTAATATTTAATAGGTAAGAATATGCTTTGCCTCATGTTTCTAGTCTTTTCAGGTCTTGTGAGGCAATGTAAGGCAAAATTTATTAATTGCTATTAAAATGGCATAGAGGAATAGTGAAGGTGGTAGTAACAACTTTGAATAATCAAATCTGTGAAGGTCAAAGTCACGATTGTGAGCAGTTGGCTGTCATGACTTTTCAGAAGTACGTTTTACAGTTCTGCGTGGCATTAAATAAGCAAACGAAGCGGCGTGGCTCACTTTTCCCAGTGATCGTCTTGAAGTTGAATGTGATGTCCAGCCTTGGCAAATATCCATGCTGTAACTGCCTTTGCGCTCACGCGTGTAATACTGCTATAGTTTATTGCCCTTCAGTTACGAGACTATACTTTAATAAGATTCTCATAAATGTTATATTAGGATTGTTACAGAACAGAGAAAGTTACAAGGTCATCTGGTAAAAAATTTCTTGTCTCAGAATACCGTTCTGTGTTTATAGCCTTTTGAGCACTGCTTACCTTTGTATGGAACTGTTTATTGGTGTATAAACATTATTTCTTCTTTTTGTCTCCTTAACCTTTGTATACCAAGAAAGCCTGGGGAGCCTAAGATTTTGAATGTCATTGAGCTTTGAACCAGACATTTCTTGGCTAGGGTAATGGTTTGAACTTATGAGCATTTGCTGAAGGTTTTCTCATATTCGCTGAGCAGGTTTAATGGTGCATGGATTATACATGTTCTAAATATCCTAAAGGCACCAGATTCTGTTTGATCTTGGAAGCAAAGCAGGATCAGGCCTGCTTAGTGCTTGGATAAGAGACTGCCAACAAATACAAGATGTATAAGTTTTCTGGGGAAGGAACCGGCTGGACCATCTCTGAGTACTTTTTGTCTAAGAAAACCCCATGAAATGCATTGGGTTGCCATAACTTGACAGAGATGCTCATCATCGGTTCTCAAGTTTGTTATAAAGTATTGTCTGGCATCCACTTGGGCAATTATGAATGTGTAACTGGCTGCCATAGTTTGGGGAGCTTGCGGAGTTGGTTCACTTATAAAATTCCTTCAGTCTACCTGTTTTGTGACTAGTTCGGTACAAAGACATTTATCAATTAAAATTTAAAACCAGAAATAAATAACTTCTTTGAAATAATTTTCTTTTGTCTTCCACATCACTGTTTTTCTTGCCCCTTCTCCTGTATTGTATTTTTTAAGAGCAAGTTTACAATTCACCCATCTAATCCACTGCTATTCATGCTGACTAACAGCATCTTTGTAAAGGCAAAGGTTCTCTCACCCATGAAGCTGTTTTGGATTCTGTATAGGGTGATACTGGCATCCATACTTAGCATTTCTCTTTATTCTAAGAGCCCTACATTGTCTTTTATGTTTTGCTATATATGTATACATCAGTCTTCCTTGGGAATTCTAATGGGTTTAAATGCTTAGTTATGTTACTTATATTGTTTATATTTGTGTGTTCGATTGCTGTTGATTTTGTATTGTTTTTAACTTGTTGGAAGACGTTTTGGGTCCCTTTGTGGGAGAAAAGCAGCATATAAATAAAGATGATGATGATGATGACTAGAGCGTGGTTAGGAAGCAGCATGTAACAGGCTAATAGTGCTTCTGATCTTCATGCTTTATAATTCCTCGACAGCTGAGAGGAAGAGGCAGAATCAACGGCTATGGCAGCTTTGGAGGTACAACTTGTCAGAGATATTGCAGCAGAGCCAGGGCTGAACCACTAGTTCTTTTTATTTGTAAAGAAAACAAAGAAAACAAAGCATATTACAGAGCATTTCTCTCAGCGTGGCACACAGCACATCAATCATAGCAAACTGAAGAGCGTCCTTATCTTCAAATGTTTACATTCCAAAGATCGACTATCCAGGGCCTTTGCTTCCGTCACAGACATGAACTTTCCTTCTCCAGTTAACTCTATAATGGCCTAACTATATTATACAGCTCAGAAAATAGATACAGAAAATAGAAAAACATCAACAGAAAACATTTTAAACTCATTTTTGTCATACATCTTAGCACTGACACAACTTTCATCTACCAGACAAGAGATAGCTGTTGTGTTTAGTGCATGACTTAGTGTCGTTTTAATGCTGTTTTAATTTTATTTTTATCTGTTCTGCTTGTTTTATTATGTAATGATTGATTTGTTTTGAGCTGCCCCAAGCCGCTGGGGGGGGGGGGGGGTGGTAGACAAATGCGAATAAATAAATAAATAAGATAGCTATGCACCAGTACTCTGTATTCTCTCCTCCCTCCTTTTCTGCTCAATTTTTAAATGTGGGGATGGAGCTGATTTTGGGGAATGAAATGAACAGGTGAGGGAGGGATGCAGGACAAGCTCTTAAATAAAGAATGAATACAATTGGTGCTTGGTGTCGAGGGTTATATCTACTTTCCTTTTCCCTGAAAATATTACCCCTCACCACCAAAAGTCCAAAAGCAAACATTGGTCTTGCCATTTTCTATAAAGGACATCATTTTATTATATCATTATATATAATAAGGAGTATCCACTGATTTTAGGATACAAGGGAGTCATAGAACCAAATTCCAGTGGATATCAAGGGCTCGGTGGATTCAAAACATACTCTACCAGCTTCCAAGTCTGCTGCTTAGTCTTAGAACTCAGATTTTTTAAAAAAATAGATTTTATTGGTTTTCCATTGATAAAAAAGGGTAACAAAGTATATATAGACATAGTAGGGAAATTCCCTACCGTTACATAGATTGAATGCTAGAATTAGCAGAAAGGGGATATAGGGGGAGGGAAGGTAGGGGTTTGGGGCTGAGGGGGGATACAAAAGGGAAGTGGGGGGTAGCAAAGGGTGCATAAAGTAAAACAACAGATAGGGCATAACAAAGTATTTCCCGATGTTGACCACAACATTTTGTTTTTCTTTTTTTGTATTTTAGTTTTTTATTGCAGTTTTTCAGTGGCATTGACACAAGATGTTATATTTGTCAAATGGGGCCAAGGTGGGGAGAGGAGGTATGGGGGTGTGTGTGTGAGGGAATAGGGGTAATGGGTAGGCAAGGGGAAGGGAACAACATTTTGTTTTTATCAGCGCATTCCCAATGACCCCACACGTAGGTTCCAGAATAGTATCAAAAATGTTGTCATTGATGCGGTGCAGATGGGATATATTGATGAAAAACTGGCCAAATTCCTTATAAAAGACAGTCCCCGTGTCCCCCAATATTACTTTTTGCCAAAAACACATAAACCCGGGTTCCCTCCTCCCGGTCGCCCAATCTTATCCGGTTCTGGCTCCGCCTTGGAACCTTTGGGTATTTACATAGACAGTGTCCTACAACCTTTTGTTAAACTCATCCCCTCTCTCATTCTGGACACCACCCACTTCATTTCTAAGGTCGAGGCATTGACCATTGACCAAGACAGCATCATTAAGGTCCGCGGATGTTAACTCGCTTTACACCCGCATTCCTCTTGAGGAGGCCAGAATGGTACTGGCTGATATTTTTGATTCCAGGCGCAATAGTATGTTTCCTCCCACCCATTTCCTTTTGGAAATTATAGACTGTCTGTTTGAATATAACTATTTTTCCTTTGGGGGTGAATTCTTCCTTCAGGTTAACGGGGTCAGTATGGGCCAGAGTTGTGCCCCATCCATAGCCAACTTATACATGGCTGCCCTTGAGAAGCAGCATCTTCATGATGCTACATCTCCCAGCAGATATATCAGGCATTATGGGAGATATATTGATGATTGTTTCTTCCTTCTGGACCCGGGCACCCCCCTGGAGGAGTTTAAGGGATGGCTTAATTCATGGAATGTTTCCATTCAATTCACATTCACCCATAGCAATAATGCGGTACAGTTCCTGGACACTGAAGTGTATAAGGAAGGGTGCAAGCTTCGTGTCCGCAATTACAGGAAACCCACGGACAAAAACTCCTTACTTCACTATAGTAGCCATCATCCCTATCCTCTCAAGAATAGCCTTCCCTATTCGCAGTATATTCGCCTTAAGCGTAACTGCAGTAACATTCAGGATTTCAACAGGGAGTCCAGTAACCTCCGCAACCAACTCTTAGCTCGAGGATATCCCGGTTCTATTATTCATAGGGCTGAGTGTAGGGCAAGATCCATCCCACGTGAAACCCTCCTTCGGAAGAATCCCCGTAAGAAGTCTGAGCGTATAGTATGGCCACTTACATATACTGCCCATAGTCAACAGATTGTCTCTGTGGTTAGGAAACATTGGGGCATTTTACCTGACATCCCTGCCTTCAAATCACCTCCCATGGTGGCTTACAAACGTACACAGAATTTTAGGGACTTATTGGTCCATTCCACCCTGCAAGACGCACGCCCCAGGAGTATCGTTACTTCAGGATGTAGACCGTGCGGCAAGAATTGCGCATCTTGCACGCAGGTGTTCAGAGGAAAAGAGGTTACCAGCCTCCGCACCGGTAAAACATACACACTACGGGACTACACTGATTGTAATTCGGAAGCATGCGTGTACTGTCTTTTTTGTAATTGTGGGATGGTTTATGTTGGTTTTTCATCTCGCCAATTGCGCGTGAGGATGTCGGAACATCGTTCTCGCGTGCGTACAGGAATGGACAACAGTATCCTCTATAGACATTTCAAGGAAAAGAAACATAGTCCAGACTCCTTTAAATTTACTGGGTTGGAGAAAGTCAGGTTACCCCCTCATTGCAACGCCCATGATTTCCTCCTCAGGAGGGAAACCTGGTGGATAATCCATCTTCCAAGCGAGTTCCCCTGGGCCTCAATGACCCCTCCCCTTATCCGCCCCTTCTCACTTGAGCCTCATTAGGATTTGTGTATTTAGGCTCTGCCTCTGCTGTCAAAACTTACCTTCGGGTCCGCAGGATGTATCATGTCGGATCATAACCGTTGCTGGTATGTAATGTCTGTTCTCATGCATTGTCTCCACTGTGGAAATATGGTGGCTTGTGTACATATGTGATGTTTATATATTCGATGTTTCAGAATGCTTTATTCCCTGCGTTTCACCGCCCGGCACTGACACCACCAGCCGCTTGAAAAGCCCCGTTGGGGGCGAAACGGACTCGGCGCGCTATCTCACCGTCGCGGCCTTGGCGCCCTACGTATTCCACTGGCCGGCCATTCGGGCCCTGTGCACAGGATTTACATCTTTGTGGTGAACCTGGATGAGTATTGGTTACCCCAGGGGACGGACATTGTTTACCCTCAAAGACTTTCCTTACCGTCGCATTGTCCCCTTCCCAGGACTTCTTTCCCATAACTCCTGTCTTGCGAATTTGCTATTGGCCAGTGATACTCCGGGACTGCTATGTTCGTGTGCCTAAGTGGGCTTGATGTTATTACTTGAATGCATATTGGTTATATTATATATGATTTGATATTGATCAATGTGTTGCTTCCTACTGTGTTCTTGTGTAAGGGGAAGGGAACAACATTTTGTTTTTCATCCTTTCTTGGCAACTTCCCAGTATCCTAGGATGAAAGAAAGTAAGAAATGGCATAAACAAAATTATTATGAATTTGGCTATATTTCTTTCATATAGTTTGTCTATTAATTAGATTAGTCTCTAATCTTTAAGGTCTATTGTAACTTTATATTCTTTGCTATAATATTTTGTGAACAATTCGTAATTGTTTACATTTTGTGTTTTCTTTTTTGATATTTTCTTTTATTCTTTCTGTTAATCTCTCCATTTATATAGTATCTATGATTTTTAAAATCCATTCCTCCTTACTTGGACTTTTTTCGGATTTCCAATATTTTGAGTATAACATCTTCGCGGCCGTTGTTAAAAGTAGAAAGAGGGTTTTTTCTACTTTGTCTAAGTCAATATCTATTATTCCTAATAAGAATAGATCAGGTTTTCTTGGTATGCTTTTGCCTAATATCTTTTCAATTTCTTTATGGATCATTGACCAGAATTTCTTTGCTTTCCTGCATAACCACCAAATGTGGAAGAATGTTCCGTTATTATCATTACAGTGCCAACATTTGGGGCTTGCATTTTTGTATATTTTTGCAATCTTTACCGGGGCTAGGTGCCACCTGTATATTAGCTTTACCCAATTTTCTTTGTAATTTTGGCTATATGAGATGTTTATATTATTTTTCCAGATTGATTTCCAAGTATCTGGCTTTATTTTATACCCAACATTCCTTGACCATTTTATTAAATGGTCTTTGGGTTAGTTATAATCCTTATCTAGACTTTGGAGAACTTTGTAAATCTTTCCCACCAATTTTTGATCTTTGTTTATTAGAAGTTCCTCTAGCTCATTGTATTAATTCTCAAAACCTACTTTTTTATCTTCTTTATATATATTGTCAATTTGTAGGTATGGAAACCAATTGAGTTTTATGTTTTCCTCTAGTAATTGCTACCTCACTTTCAATATATACTCTGTTCCATCCCAATATAGCAATTCCTTATATGTTAGGAACTAACAGAACTCAGATTTTTTGATACTTATAGTATAGTGGTTCTCCAACCACTCCCCTCCCCCTTCGGTTCCATACCTGTTACAATATCCTGTCTTTTAAAATATATTTTTATACTGATTTCTAATCTAATTTTAAATAACTGTTTACTGGGGAGTTGTCCTTCCCCTCTTAGAGCGCTTGTGCCCGCTTTGTGCTGGTCAGTGACCGTAATAAAGTTTTCTTGTTGTTGTTGTAGTGGTTCTTAACCTGTGGGTCCCTAGATGTTTTGGCCTTCAACTCCCAGAAATCATAGGAACTGGTAAACTGGCTTGGATTTCTGGGAGTAATAGGCCAAAACACCTGGGGATCCATTGGTGTTAGTAACCACTGCTATAGTAACTTGATTCATTGTCGGCTTCTGAGTATGGACCTGAGTAGAGCCCTGTTGTGTAGATACTAAAATACAATATGATTTGCATCATTCTAAACATAATTCTGATCAATAGACAACCTTGCAAAATGGCACTACCGAGAAGAATCTTCCATCTTGTGTGACTGTGGAGCAGAACAAACAACTCAGCATCTCTATGCTTGACCACAATGCCCTGCCTCATGCACAGAGGAAGAACTTTAAAGCTATGGGCAATGCGGTCACCGTTGCCCATTTTTGGTCTAAAACTATTTAGTTGCTCGTGCTTCCTTTATTTTATCAGTTTTATAATTATTTATTTATGCAATGCTTTTGACATAAAATAAATAAATAAGTTCATAATAAATAAATAAATAAAGAAGTTCATGTCCATGACCAACAGATGATCTTCATAAATCTGAAAGAGGCCTTACTCATATAAGGGCTTGTCCATGAGGAACTAGAACTATGATTAGATATTCATATCACTGGAAAATGGCCGTCATGTGTTTAGGTGCCCCTTCACATTGTTATTGATTCTACATTGCCTGAAACTGTGACCAAAACATGAATTGGTGTCAAGATAATTAGTTGAGTATGTCCCAGAAATTCATTTTTACATTCAGTACAGATCCATACTGGATTTCTGAACATACTATAAAGACTACGTGGGATGCGTCCTTCCTAAGAATCTTCGTTCGTGAAGTAATGCCGAGAGAGAGATAAAGACTAGTTGTAGTGAAAAATATTAAGATCGACACAAAGTCAGTTAGGTCAGTAGGTAAACAGGATTTTAACCTTTATCAAACTCTTTTAAGTATGACACATTAGCAACACGCTATATTACCCTGACTGACAATATACAGTATAATACAATATACTTTGGTTGTTTGGTGGAACAAAAAGAACTGTGAGAGCTGAATAGCTGAGCTACATATCACTATTTTCTTGCATTCCATTTGGGTCTGAATCAGCCCCTTTTCTATTAAAACTCACTCAGGCCAACATTCAACAGCCAGACAATGGAATCAAAGGACCAAAATACTGTTTGGCTTTGAAACTCCCTGGGTACTCTCGGCATTATTTTGCGAACGAAGATTCTTAGGAAGAACTCATCCCACGCTTTTTACAAGTGTGTTAATGACTAAAAAGGCCAATCTGAGATAGGCAACTTCAGTTGCAGAAAGCACAGCAGGAAGTCTCCTTGGGTGATGTTGTTTCCAAGTTGCGGTTCTTTCTGCGTTGTCGTTTCTCTTCGAGACCCATTCGGCATGTCTTCTCGAAAGAGGACGCAGCATTGTGGATAGTGCGTCTCCATGCCTCCTGATCTGAGGCCAGGGTGGACCATTGTTGGTGATCAATCTGGATGAGCCTGAGATGTTGTTTCAGGGAGTCCTTATATCTCTTTTTGTGGGTGCCTCTCTTGCACTGACGTGTGGCGAGTTCACCATAGAGTAGTATCATTGGGAGGCGGTGGTCCTCCATCCTAGAGCTGTGCCCTGCTTAGCGCAGCTGTGTTCTCAATAGCATGGCCTCAATGCTGGTGATCCCTGCTTGCTCAAGGACAGCAACATTCGTCACATAGTCGGTCCAGTGTATATTTAGGATTGTGCAAAGACAGTGCTGAAGAAAGCGTTCAAGGAGTCGTAGGTGTTGGCGATAGGTGACCCATGTTTCAGACCCATAGAGGATAATAGACAGTACGATAGCTCTGTACACACTGATTTTGGTGCTTTGCCTCAGGTGCTTGTTGCTCCAGACTCTTTTGTGAAGCCTTCCAAATGCACTATATGCCTTTGCTAATCTGTGATCTATCTCTTTATCTATCTTGGTGTCTGAAGAGATGATGCTTCCCAGGTAGGTGAACTGCTGAACGGACTTAAGCACAGATTTGCCTATGCTGACATGGGAATGATGGTGTTCTTCCTGTGGTGTGGGCTGGTAGAGAACTTCAATTTTCTTCAGGCTGACTTCCAGCCCAAACAGCTCTGCAGCGCTTGCAAAGCAGGATGTTAGGCGCTGCAGGGCTGCTTCTGAATGGGCGACAAGGGCAGCATCGTCAACAAGAAGCAGCTCACGGACTAGATAGTTTAGAGTCTTCGTGCGAGCCCTCAGATGGCTTAAGTTGAACAAGCTACCATCAGTACGATAGCACATATATATGCCGTCTTCTATCGTACTATCCCTGGGTACAATAGGCTGCTAAAAGGTAAGGTCTAAAAACACAGTAATGCCTAAAGGATAAAAACAAAATATATGACTAAAACCAGGACACCGTTCTTATGTAAGAGAAAAGGATAGTACAATACATGAACCTTGTGAGTTACAATCTGTAAGAAGAAAACCTTTTAGGGATGAAGCTCTTCGTTTGTATATCAGATCTATAACATGGCAGAGAGTAATAGATGAACGCTTTACCCAATAAAGCTTTATCCCTTTATACTCTAAAAGGTATAAAGTCCTGTCCGTGAAAGAGGCAGCTATCCAAGCAAAGAGGTGCTATTTTCATGAGGTTGTGAGTAAACGTAAAGCAAAATCTATCCTAAAGGAAAAGGAGAAGCATTTGAGCATATGAGACATGGCTTAGAAAAAACATGGGCTCTAGATTTTGCACCTGACTTCTTTGCCTCTTCTTGCATTCTTCTCTGCCACATCTTTTTAACGCCTGCTCTTTTTTTGCTGTTTATTTGTACAGAGCATTGGTTCAGATAAGGTTAAATGACAAAAAAACCCAAAAAACAAAATGCTAATTTTTGCAAGATGGCATGGGTTACAGAAACTAAAAGGAGCTGTAACGCCTCAGTAACCTTAGAGCAGTGTTTCCCAACCAGTGTGCCATGGCACACTAGTGTGCCGTGAGCGATCATCAGGTGTGACGTGGGAAATTGGCACTCTCCCCCCTCCTAGCAGCCCCCTCACAGGTTTCCAAGAAACAAATTGAGCTTTTCTACTTGGAAATGTTTGGAGTTTTGTTTTGTTTTTACTATTTTACTGGATTTTTCGAAAGCCCCCGAACTGTTTATAACAGCTTCATGACATCCATAGTTAACTGGAAGCAAGTTTCACTCAGGGTGAAATTTTAAAAAGGTCTGGAGAACAAGCTCTATGAGGAGCGGCTTGAAGAGCTGGGCAGGTTTAGCCTGAAGAAGAGAAGGCTGAGGGAAGACATGATAGCCATGTATAAATATGTGAGAGGAAGTCATATATATGTTTTGTTCATTGAAACAGGCCCAGGTTTCACACTGAGTGTATAAATACATTTAAAAACATATTAACGATATGTGTTACTGCGTTAAGAGTGTACTTTGGTGTCATTTTGGTTGGTGGTGTGCCCCAGGATTTTGTAAATGTAAAAAAGTGTCGCGGCTCAAAAAAGGTTGAAAAAGACTGCCTTAGAGAGTGGCCACCCCATTTTCTAAATTCAGCATCGCCTGTGCCAATTAAAAGCCATCTCACATTCTCAAGCCATTACTAAAGTGCTCTAATCCAAAATAATTTTAGTCTTTTTAAAATTTTCACAAATGTTCCATTACATCAACTTAATATGCCAAGGGAATGGAGAGATGGATATGAGAAATAAATAAAATAGCTTTAAAAAATCATCTGATGCCACTGCAGTTTTCCACAACAAATATTCTGATGTTTTAATCATTCAATTGTGCTGAGTTGCATTCTGTTTTATTACGGACAATATGTGATGTTGTAAACAAAGGATGTTTCTCTTCTTTATATTTAATCTTTTTAATGGGCCGAACATTTTCACATATACACCGCCCACAGAAGAGCCACGATTGTACTTCCAAAAATGATACCTTTTAATGTATGCAGACCCACAATCAATCTTTTTTTGGTTGATATTTGGGTAGTCTCTGAGTTAATTGTCATTTCTAAAGATTGCTGACATTCTCATTCTTTTACCATGAAATTCAATTATAGATCTATATCAAATGAATAGTAGGCATGTAAAGACATGTAAGAGAAAAGGTTTCAGAAATGTTTGCTAAACACATGAGTGTTTCTCATCCTTACATGCAAGGATGAGCAATTATGATTGTTTTCTCTTGATTGTGGACAAAATAAATATTAATCCACAATATTCTTTCTGCATTGAGTATCTCCACATGTTGTGGAAGTATTATTATGTGTAGAAAAGGGCATAAAATTGTTTGCCCACCCATCCCCCGAAATAAAGAGACAACACAACAATTTCTTGGGTTCAAATTGGGCAACTTTTATTTAACTGTTACCTAATTAACTCTCCTTAACTTAACTCAAGGGGTGTCAGGAACATGGTGTAACCAATATAATAGAATTTCCGGGCAAAACACCAGGATTGCCTGATTAACCAACCAGGACAACCTATTAAGGGAAATGAGTAAGAGGTCCATTCTCCAGAACCTGAGAAAAGCCTCTTCCCATTCCAGGGCCATTTACTCTACCTCACCCAACAACCTGAACTTTAAGGTGAGTACTTAACCAACTGGCCCTCACCCCTGAAGGGGGAGCCTAGGGTGTACAGCAGATAAGGAATTCCCCTCGCCATTCACTGCCACGGACTGGAGGCAGATGTCTATCTTGTCTCCATCCCCCACCAATCTTCTAACACCCTCTTGATACCTTCACTAAGAGCTGATAAAAATAGATAATCGCCCTCATCTGAAAAATGGAGCCCAAGTTACTTTCAGCTAGGTGACTGTGCTTGAGATTTTTTAGATCAGATTCACTACCAGTCTATGCAAAAGACTGCATATTGAGGAGAAAAAATGGAAATAAACTGCATGTAATAATAATATAATAATAAACTTTATTTATACCCCGCCACCATCTCCCCCAACAGGGACTCGGGGCGGCTCACATGAGGCCAAACCCAAACAACAAATTACAATAAAATAAAATACAATAAAATAACAACCGAAACGCAAACAATATCACACAATATGAATACAATTAGCAATATACACAAAACATAAGAAAGCAATAAACAAACATAATGACAGTGAGCGGGCCGCATGTTCAATAAAATGATTTTAAAAACTCATGGTAAGATAAAAGGAGCAGATTATTTGCAAGGGAGGACTCATAGAGAAACAGGGTAGTAGACATACCTTACAGCAGGGGTGCTCACACTTTTTCAGCATGCGAGCTACTTATAAAACAACAAAGTCAAAATGATCTACCTACCCACTATTCAGAGAGTCATAAAAGCAAAATATTTGGAAATTTATTTCAGTGAGAGCCATATAATATATTTTAAGACTGAATTCAACTAAATGTGAGTATAATAAGCCCCTGAATTTATTCATAATAATAATGATAATATTCATTCAGCCTCTGCTACTACTACTACTACTACTACTACTAATAATAGTAACAACAACAGGTTCCTAGAGTAGAAGGAGACCTCCAAGGGCCATCCAGTCCAACCTCCTTCTGCCATAAGGGAAAAACACAATCAAAGCATTCATCACAGATGGCCATTCAGCCTCTGATAATAATAATAATAATGGGTTCTTAGAATAGGAGGAGACCTCCAAGGGCCATCCAGTCCAACCTCCTTCTGCACCTGGGCGGTGTCGGGAGCCTGCGGGGCGGGACTGAGCCTTCCTCCCGCCCTGCCTGCGATCTACCAGGACACCCTGGTAGATCGTGATCTACCTAATGAGCACCCCTGCCTTACAGTAATAATATAAATATCATTGAAAGCCTCAGCTAAACATGTTACATCATTGGTAAAAATCTACTGAGCATTAAAAATAACTGAAACAGTGATTTAAAGTAGTTTATATAAGTCTAAACATGGAAAAATTACAACTTGTCTCCATTTGGAATTTACCAGTTACTGTTCATCTTGTTTCATATCGGAAGAAAAGGTTACAAAAAAGACAAGAAGATAGCCTTTGTTCATACGAAGAAAAGCTTAACAAGCAAAAATGTTTACTTTTAGAATTGTTCAGACTTAGTTTATACTTTCTCAATAAATAGATTTATAAAATAGGTGGTCAGAACACAAAGAATTAATAGAGAATAATTATTCTTGGTCTCAAACGGTGGGAACTTGGACTCATTCAATAACATTGACAGTAGTTAAAGGGAAACAACATGAAGCTCTGTTTTCGATAGCATACAATAAATACTTAACATAATTCATTGACCTAAATCAAATTATTAGTTCCAAGTAGAGGAAACTAATTGAATCAATTGAAGTTATGTAAACGATGACTGACTAAGTTTCCCATTGATTTAATGGGTCTATGTTAGCTGGAACGAACAATTCCATTGATTTAAGTTATTGATGATAGGTCCCAACTTTGGCAGATTTGAAAAGTAGATTAGGCAAATTCATGGAGGGTAATCTATCAATGGCTGTTTACCTGTGATGTTCCAAATAGACACAACTCTGTGTGTTTATAAATCGATGTAAAAGCTGCAACTGGAATTGCAATTGACTTTCTATACTGCTTGGGGACAGTGTGCTGAAGTTTTGTTCACATCAATTCTCTTAGTGCTATTATTCCATTTGTTTTAAGGTGGCAATTGTGGTTTTTATTACTATAGTTAAAATAAAAACCCATCTTAACAGATTCCAAAACATTTTCTGTCTCTGTATGTGTAAGTTGAAAGGAAAAATGAATGTGAAATATAATTTAGATAGAAGAGTGATGCAGCATCAAATCCAGAAATTGAGCTTCACTGTCATATATGATTAAATGAATAAGTCCACCAGAGAAGATATGGTTGTATTTAATAGATCGTTGTTCACTGTAAACTCACTGTAAACCGTGCTCTGACTTACAAAAAGCACTGCTTGACTATCAAGCAAAAAGTGGGTGCTAGAAATAATATCAGATGAAAGCTGACTAGCACAACCTGGGAATCACAACCAAACACAGTGAAGACATGCGTTGCTACTCTGCTGTTGAATAAGCATGTCCAGTGTGGAACATATCTCATCACATTAAAACAGTGGATGTGGCTCTTAATGAGGCATTCTGCATTCACAGGATGTCCATGCCCCACACCACTGGAGAAATTATACTGTTTAGCCAGTATTGCACCACCTAACATCTGTCAGGAAGCAGCAGCCAATAATGAAAGGACCAAGTCAGTGACCTCTTCGGCTCATCCTCTGTTTGGATGTCAGTCAGTACGCCAATGCCTTAAATCAAGAAATAGCTTTCTAACATCTACAGAAATACTCACAGGAACACCTCCGCAAACAAGAGTCCAAAAGTGGCAGGCTAAAACCTGGAACTCCAATCCATGGCTGATGCCCGATGAGTGACTCCCTCCTGGGCACACAGAAGACTGGGTGACTTGGAAGGCACTGAACAGACTTCGCTCTGGCACTACAAGTGATATTGGAGGTGACCCCGCCCCCCCAGGATTTTGCAAAAGATAGTTCAAAACCAAGGAATTCATGGTTTTTCCAAGAACAGAAGGCTGGAATGATCCCATAATCCCCTATCTCTCCCCCCATGTGGGAACCTAAGGCTCTTCCCATGGCCCCACGGCCCCACATGGCAATGCCCCAGTAACCCACACTTTATGGACTTTCATGAACTTTTGCCTACTTTTAAGGACTTTCAAAACTTTTAAGAAACTTTCTTTCTTCCTTTCATACTCCATGGACTCTTCTCATGATATATGAACTCTGGTGGGTGGGGTGTTTATTTTTATTTCCTCACTTGGGACAATAGAGGACAAGCTTGAGGACTTTTTCAAGTAATCGTTGGCATTTGGACAAACATTAGTCATTTTAATCTGTTCATCTTTCCTTCCTGGTTCATTGTTTCCCCGCTCGAACCGCTTCCTTTGCTCTCATTGGACGAGCTTGGAGCAACGCTGGCTTTCTAATTGGCTGAGGCAGGGCAAAGCCGGCAGTGCCTCCCAGACAACTGGTGACTCCAACCAATCAGCTGGAAGCCGGCAGAGGGGTGGGGGGCGGGAAATTTGAACCTTGGCAGCCCTGTTTCTCTATAAGAATGTACTGTGTTGCCTTATGCTTTATGCCAGCTTTGGGCAAATGATTGCGGTTTGACATCCGCTCCAACTGGAATGAAATAAACAACTCGGTGGCGTTTCTTCAACTTGGTGAGATCTTTATTGGGGAAACTGAGGGAAAATTGAATTGGCTGCTTCCTATCTCGCCAGGGATCCTCTTTGGTGGGTCCGACTGGTCTGCCTTCATGGCCAGACCCCCAAATTCTGCTCGGTATCACAAGGTGCAGAACCAATCTTCAGAAATGGGGTTACAAAGTGGAGACAACAACATGTGAGTGTGGAGAAGAGCAAGCAACAGACCACTTACTACAATGCAGCATGAGCCCTGACCAGGCCCGGATTAACACCGTTTTGCACCCTAGGCCACACTTTGGAATTACGCCCCCTTTAAGCTGGGCAATGTGGACAATAAAACATGTAGAAATGCATCCAAACAGTTTCTTCCCCCACCTTGGCATAGTGGCACAGATATAATCAGGCAGAATGAAAGCAGACAGACCTTTCAGCTGCAAGGCCATTAATTGCTGGGCAATTGGGACAATAAAACATGCAGAAATGCAGCCAAACTGTTTCTTCTCCCACCCTGGCATAATGGCACAGATATTATCAGGCAGATTGAAAGCAGACAGACCTTTCAGCTCCAATTTGGTCAAGCAGACGAATTCCTCGCAGTTGCAGATGCTTTGGCAGAAAATGGCTGCCAAAGCCTCCTTCTGCTTGTCCTCCCTTGTGGCTCGTCTTCGCGCACGGCCGCACGCTCCAAGTGCGCATGCGCGGGGCAGGCGCCCGCCCCCTCCTTTGCTCTGCTGCACTCCTCCTCCCTCTCTCCTTCTGAGGCCACGGCGAGTTGTCCCAGAGGCAGCGGCAGCTGTGCGGCGCCCCTTCCACGCGGCGCCCCATCTACGCAGCGCACCTTCCGTTCTGCTGCCTCTGGAACGACTTAGCGTGGCCTCAGAAGGAAGGAGGGAGGAGTACAGCCCGAGCGACATCACTCCCTCCAGGGGCAGGGCCCGAGTGACATCACTCCCTCCGGAAAAGAGGACCGGCGGTGAGTCATCGCCATTTTTTTTGCCGTGATCTGGCTCCCCCCTTGGCTTGCGCCCATAGGCCACAGCCTATGCTGGCCTAATGGATAATCCGGGCCTGGCCCTGACACATGCACAATGGAGGACCTTCTTACAGCGACACTAGAAGCACTCCAAGTGATCAGCTTCTGGTCAAAGGACATTTAGTATAATGCCAAGTTTTTTGTGTGTGTTTTCAAAAGCATTATAACTGTATTCTCATTTCACTGACATGATAAATAAATAAATAAATACTGTAAACTCACATGTCTTAGGTACACTGTGTTATCTAGATTTTATCTAGTTTGAAAAAAAGATGGAGGCAGCATTGGAAAACACCAAAGGGCTACAAATATAATCCAAGATAGAAAAAAATTAGAGACTCGATATTTAGATGCAGTACCATTTTCTGCAGGAAGCTAACAAGGAGGTTTTTTTATTTCTGTGTTTGCTTGATGGCTTGTAACATTTTGTACATCTAAAATAAGAGGAATTCATGACAGATAGTCTTTCACAGGGAATGGGAAAGAATGGAGCTTTCATACAGTGTTCCTTCAATTACCGTTTGTGGATTTACCATCTGCTTTTTAGCTTCCAGGGAAAATCTGGCTGGCCACACTTGAACATAGAAGCAATGAACGGAGTGCACTTTCCTTAGACTGATCATTTCATTTATGCTGAGAAAAAGTATGACTTAAATCAGTTGGATTCATGTATATTACAGTTAAGGATGCATGTAAAAGCTGGTGTTGCCAAAAGGAATGAGAATAGTAAATGTGAAAGTGACCCAGAGTATCAACTTTGTTAATGTAAATGGTCGAAATGAATAATTTTGGCTTTATTGCAAATAAAAATGTAAATTAGTCAGTTACACTGCATTTATATCACTTAATCCGCCACGATTAAAAAGCAAGGCCAGGAACCTAACCTTGCTTGGCCATTAATGAAATCATTATGGTATGCTTATGAATCTTTAGGAAATGTGCAAAACAGCTATGAATAAACTTTTTTGCCTCTGGGAAAAATTATATGGCTAGTGGCATATGACTGAATACAGAAGGCAGTTGGGTGCGGTATGAGATATTTCGGAACTCCAAATTACAACTAAATTGAAAATATCTGTAATGGAGCTTTGAATTAGAAGGTAATAATAATAATAACACTTAATTTATATTCTATTTTATTTCCCCAGAGGATCTCATAGCGGATTATGGTATACAGGTTCTGGTCCAGCCTATCTATCCGAACATATCTCTCTCTATGAACCAGGTAGAGCATTAAGATTAGCTGAGAAGGTCCTTCTCTCAATCCCGCCACCATCGCAGGTGTGACTGGTGGGGACGGGAGATAGGGCCTTCTTGGTCATGGCTCCCTCCCCAGCGAGATTAGATCAGCCCCCTCCCTCCTGACATTTAGGAAACTACTCAAAACTTGGCTGTTCAAACAAGCATTCGGGGAATAAGATGAAGTAGTTAAGATATCCTGGGATTGGTGCAATGTTGAATGTCTTATGTTTTATGTTAATCTATGTACAACGTTTTATAGTCTATTGGTCTTAATCTATTGCTATATGCTAATTTTAATTATGTAATGCATTTTATATTTGGGGGCATTAAATTTTGCCATGTGCTTTGCTGTGAACCGCTTTGAGTCCACCGAGGGTTTGAGAAAAGCAGTATATAAATAAATAAAAAACAAATAAATAATATACACATAAGGCAAACATTCAATGCTTTTTACATGAATAACATACAATACACAGATAAGGTAAAGTTCTTCCCCTTTTTCCATCTCCGGCGTCTGGCTGTGATGCTCAACTTCCTGCCATGGGGAGGTGCTCTTGTTCCATTTTCCATGCTGAAGGAGCCTGCTGTTCGTAGACATCTCCATTCTTTTTGTCGGCATGGGGCACCATTTTACCTGAGTTTATGACATTTATGACATTTATTTTGCTGATGCATAATGATACTTATATTATAACTTGGCTGGATATGTGAGATTATTGGGACACCGTCTCCCCAGTGTATTGTAGATGAAGAACCACACGCCACAACTCTCTTTATCTGGTGGGGATAGTCCTGGTCATCTTTACTTTCCTGATATCCACTTTGTTCTTGGCTTGCAAGAAGCACATTCCTTTCTTATCACACCTTCATCCAGCCAGCACAGGAAACTCCAAAAGTGACACTCTAACAATACTATGTACACATCTCTATGTTTTAGGCCCCTTCCACACAGCTGTATAAAATCCACATTGAACTGGGATATATGGCAGTGTGGACTCAGATAACCCAGTTCAAAGCAGATATTATGGATTATCTGCCTTGATATTCCGGATTATTTGGCTGTGTGGAAGGGCCCTTAGATTTATTTATTTATTTACTTCATTTATATTCCACCTTTCTCACCCTGCAGGATACTCAGAGCGGATCACAATGAACATATACAGGCAAGCATTCAATGCCTTTAGACACACAATACACAAGATGGACAGAGGCAATTTAACACCTGGCCACCAGGTATCTGTATCTGTATGTGTCGCACTCCTTCATTCCTTAGCATGCTTCCTGGAGATCTTTATTGCCTTGTAAATCAGTTAAATTTAGCCTCCCCACTAAGTGGTACCTTAAATTTCCTACTTGACAGATGCAACTGTCTTTTGGGTTGCAAAGGTCAACAACAGGCTACACAATAGGTCGAGAGCCCACCTCGACCTGGGTAGGCCTCGAACTCATGACCTTCTGGTCAGTAGAGTTCTCATGCAGCTGACACCCAGCCAGCTGCGCCACATTCCCAGTTAGATTTCAGCTTCCAGAATTCCTGACAGTTGGACAAACTGGCTGGAGTTTCTTGGAGTTGAAGTCCCAAACACTGCAGGACTATAGATTGAGAATCACCAGTCAAGGACATGAATTGGCAGATGTGAAGTTTGGATAGTCTGCACAGTTTTCTACTAGCAGCAGAAATGGGAAAATGTACTTATCTGAATAATAGGCATGGGAAAAATGAAACGGAAATTAAATGGATTCGTTAGAGATTCGTATGTAATGGGACTTTTGATGTTTTACGTATCGCTGTCGCGAACCAGGAAGTAGACTTTCTTTTTACGGCACTTCGCGCCATTTTTGTATCTGGGTCGTAAAGCATTCGTATGGTTTCTTTGCCCTTAGTAAGCGTGTTTTGTCATTGGCTGATGGATACCAGGTGGACATACCCTCCCTTCACTCCACCTTTCCTTTAGCCAATCAGAGGCAAAGAAACATGGATGGGGTGAGCGAGGGCCTCCTCCTCCTCTCTCGCCAATGACAGGCCTGCGAGAGCCCCGCGCCCCTCTCTGCCTCTCTCTAGCCTCGATCCATGCATCGGGGCTAGAGAGAGGCAGAGAGGCGCGCGGGGCCCCTTTCCAGCTAAAATATAAGCCGACCCAGGCTTGGGTCGGCTTATATTTTAGCGGGAAAGGGGCACTCAATCGGAGGAATTTCCTCCTGTTTCCCAGGCTGTCCCTCAGAGCGGAGGGACAGCCTGGGAAACAGGAGGAAATTCCTCCGATTGAGAATCGCAGGGGTTAAGGGAGGCATCTGCCTCCCTTAACCCCTGCGAGTTCAATCGGAGGAATTTCCTCCTGTTTCCCAGGCTGTCCCTCCGCTCTGAGGGACAGCCTGGGAAACAGGAGGAAATTCCTCCGATTGAGGCCCAGCCAGCTAAAATATAAGCCGACCCAGGCTTGGGCTCGGCTTATATTTTAGCGGAAAAGGTGCCCTCACCCACCCCTCGCCTCTCTCTGGCCCCGGTGCATGCATCGGGGCTAGAGAGAGGTGAGGGGGTGAGCGAGGCCTCCTCCTCCCCTCGCCAGCCTGTCATTGGCGAGAGAGGAGGAGAAAGGCCCCCGCCCCCGCGCCCCTCTCTGCCTCTCTCTAGCCCCGATGCATGCACCGGGGCTAGAGAGAGGCGAGGGGGGGTGAGCGAGGGCGCCGGCGAGCGCGGGGGGGGGGGGAAAGAAGGCTGGAAGGGAGCTTGCTAGGGAGTTGATCTATGGTTCCCAACCTTTGTTCCGCCATCTGTTTGGGACTTCAACTCCCAGAAGCCTTAGCCATCACAACCAACAGTCAGGAATTCTGGGAGGTGTAGTCCAAAACACCAGGAGGAACAAAGGTTGGGAATCACTCCAGTACTTCATCGTTTGGGTTCACAGTGCTCTCCGGATGTAGGTGAACTACACTGTCAGTTCTTCTCAAACATCTCCAGTATTTTCTGTTGGTGATGGGAGTGTGTGTTCCAAGTTTGGTTCAATTCCTTTGTTGATAGTGTTCAGAATACTCTTTGATGGCAGGTGAACTATAAATCCAAGTAGCGCCAACTCTCAAATGTCAGTGTCTATTTTCCCCCAACCTCTCCAGTATTTTCTTTTTTTTTCATGGGATTTATATATGCCAAGTTTGGTTCAATTCCATCGTTGGTGGGGTGCAGAATGCTCTTTGATTGTAGGTGAATTATAAAGCTCAGCAACTACAACTCCCAAATGTCAAGATCTATTTTCCCTAAACACCAGTGCTCAAATTTGGGCATAATGAATATTTGTGCCAAGTTAGGTCCAGATCCATAGTGGTTTGGGTTCACATTTGCTCTCTGGATGTAGGTGAACTACATCTCCCTAACCTCTCCAGTATATTCTGTTGGTTATGGGGGTTTTGTGCACCAAGTTTGGTCCAGGTCTGTCATTTGTGGGGACTCTGGTCTGTGGAAGTCAGAGCTGAATGGTTGAAGGTACTGCAAATCCCATCATCTGTTGTCCATACCCCTAAACATATTGTTTTTGTGATTAATCCCTATGCTTTAACTTTGGTCAATTTGTAACAATGAAAATACATCCTGCATATTAGATATTTGCATTAGAATTCATAAGAGTAACAAAATTATGAAGTAGCAACGAAAATATGGATGGGGGTCACCACAACATGAGGAACCACTGCATTAATACATATCTCTCTCTCGGCATTACTTCACGAACGAAGATTCAGGAAGGACTCATCCCACGCTTTTTACAAGCGCGTAATAAGGGGGAGAATCGTACTTCACTTTCACAATTGTCCTGAGAGCAAGTAGCTACTACCTCTTATATTTATGTTATACATGTACAGCTCCACTTAATTGCACTGCAGAGGTGAAGGGAATGTTCCCCATTGATTTTTAACTGTTTCCCTGCTTTTAAGACTTTAGAACCACTTTACAATTTCGTTAGTACTTAAGTTACATTTTAGAACTTTTTGGAATTTTTTTTTGTAAGTCTTTGATATACTAATCAAAAAAAAAATCCCCCCCCCCATTTGATTTTAGAATCCCGATTTTAGGATTCTAAACCAACCCTACTGAATAATAACTTGCAGACTAGCCCAGATAGTATATCCATGCTGGAAGGAAGATTCTGGAAACTTATCTTAATTTTCTTTAGCTTTCTCTATTCCTAATCTGACTGTATTGGGCACTCTGATAGCAGCTTGAAAAATCAATGGCATGTTATTAACTGGGCAAGTTCAGACTGCTCTAACTGTTATGAGTTGTTACAGCATGTAATGCTAAGCCTGTTTTCTCTTTGGAAATTCACTGCCTTCCACTGGTATCAGGTACAATTTAGGTTTTAATACACAGTACTTTTAAACAGTGATGCTTGGGGAATGTGGGTGGATAGGAGTTCTCTGGGCTCGGTTTCTGGTATGTTTAAACTTTCCAATGTGTGGAATATGAGTAATGAACCTTAGAAATCATGAGTTTGGGAATACGCACTGTGAAAAGATCAAATATGCTCATAAAACAAAAGTATGAGCAAGGCTATTTGCCGAGTGTCTGACCACTCTGAAAATTTATAGGAATGAATGTACTGAACTTTACCTAACTCTGGGCAAGTAATAACACTAGGAGACACCTGTACAGATGGGAAGAACATCTATGCTTACAAAAGACAGTGAATATATATATATATATATATATATATATATATATATATAAATAAGGCTGTGAATTCTCAAAGAATCTTAAAGCAAGCATAGAATCTGGTCTACAGATTTGATTTTGAATTCTGCGATGGGCATTTTCCCATCTTTGCATTATGCTTCTATAGTGGTATTTATTTATTTATTTATTTATTTACAATGCTTCTACCCCACCCTTCTCACCCCCGGAAGGGGACACAGGGCGGCAACAAGGCAACAATTCGATGCCTACATTACAATATAAAATCCATAAAATACAACATTTCAACATTTAAACAACATTTCAATACTAAATTACATTAAAACATTAAAAACAATGGTCCATCCACACATCGAGTTAATAAAGGAAAAGCCATATTCCATCGATCAGCTTACCAGTATTATTCCCATCCACATACTTCATTCTGCTACTGTGCAAAGGCCTGGTCTCATAACCACGATTTCACTTTTTTCCTAAATGCTAGGAGGGATGGGTTTGATCGTATTTTGCTAGGTAGCGCATTCCACATGCAGGGAGCCACCGCTGAGAAGGCACTGGCTCTCGTCCCCACCAGCCGAATTTGAGATGCTGGCGGGAGCGAGAACAAGGCCTCCCTGCATGATCTTAACGTGCGAGGTGGGACGTAGAGGGAGAGACATTCAGACAAGTAGGCTGGGCCAGAAACGTATAGAGCTTTATAGGTCAAAACCAGCACTTTGAATTGAGCCCGGAACTGGACAGGTAACCAATGAAGCTGACACAACAGGGAGTCCCGATTACATCACAAATACGGTAGACAGTCCCTGCCGGTTCCACATACAATTACATGCAACATACAACATATAACAAGTACAATTTTAGAAGGATTTTTCTTCGGGCTGCGTCACAAGGTGTGATTGCGTCATTACGTCACAAGGCAGTGCTGTTGCTTCATCCTCATGACGGAGAGCCTCTGTTTTCCGCATTCCACCTTCGGACAGCCGATCTTACTTATTTAGGCATTCTAAGTCCTTCTTTTGAAAAAATCCTTCCTTGCTTGGCGGTTCCCAGTTTTATCTAATCACAGCTGAGCTGTTTTCAAACTGTTGGGTGAACAGTGGACAGGGCTCACAGCTGGGTGTCCAAACCAGCCCGGGATTCGAACCTGCAATCTTCAGATCTTCAGATTGCCAGCACAGCTGTTGCTACCGCTGTGCTATCTCCGGGAACACTGTACTAAGCATTGTGAAGGTTGATACCATTTTAGGATTCAATTGGTTGGAAAATCTCCTATTTGAGATAGCCCACATTAAATTAAATTTGAGGAACATGTGGTTATTTTCTTTTCTAAACTTCATAACTGCTAAAAACAATATTGCCAAAATTTCAGGAAAAGAAACTAACCATTCTGAAATAAAAAGATGCACATTTCTGGTCTACAGAGCTGTATGATAATCCAATTAGTAACAGCTACTTTGCTAGTATTTCCCAAACAGAGTAGCAATTTTAACATTCTGCCTTAGCAAAGCTGCCATATGATAGCTATTCAGTCTCAAAACAAGGTCTATAAATTGGCCAAAACCGAATTCTGTTTCGAATAATTAATTCCGTATCTGAGTCACTCTTTATGGACAGAGGTTCAGTGATCCATCCGTGAAGTTTCCATCCAAAAAAAGTCTCCATATTCCTTTCATGACTGACAGTGAAAAGGACTGTACAAAGTTAAAAGTCTCTCCTTTTGAAAGAATGGAGACACTGCTAAAATATGTGAGAGAAATACACACAATTACCCAAACACAGAGTTGTCGATGGAGGTTTTTATTAATTCATAAGGAGTATGAAAACTTGTTATTGCCTCAAGATGGTAATTCCGACATCTATCTATTGTAATATCTGACACAGACACATCCAACTTAGCCATTTTTCAGATTACTGTTAAATAAAAGAATGACAGGCTGCTGAACCCAGAAACTGATTTAGTTTAAGTCTGAAATTAATTAGCATGTGACTATCTAAATACAGGAAACATTTCATTAAGGAGGAATGCCAGATGGTGAAAGGCAGGTACTTGTAAATTCAGAACATTTGTCATAATAATTTCAATACTATGGCAAGATACAAGCTGAAACTTTGGGGAATTTGTCGTTCAGATGTTGTACGATCAGCTTCAAGTGTGATATTCAGATAAGTGATTGTCTCAAGAAAAGCATAATGACAATTGGGAAAAAAGAAACACAACTCCCTCTTAATTGCTGACAGTTTAGAAGCTGCTATTATAAAGGATGATATTGCATTTGTTTTGACCTATAGACCTTTGTTTTAGGAAGACTATTTAAAAAGCATGAGGAAACAAGAAGACATGGCTTGTGTTGCCGAAGGCTGTTATGGCCAGAATCACTAGATTGCTGTGTGTTTTCTGGGCTGTATGGCCATGTTCCAGAAGCATTTTCTCCTGACGTTTTGCCTGCATCTCTGGCAGGCATCCTCAGAGGTTGTTGGAAATTAGGCAAGTGGGGTTTATATATCTGTTGAATGTCCCGGGTGGGAGAAATAACTCTTGTCTGCTTAAGGCAAGTGTGAATGTTGCAATTGGCCACCTTGATTAGCACTGAATAGCCTTGCAGCTTCAAAGCCTGGCTGCTTCCTGCCTGGGAGAATCTTTTGTTCCTGTATGGAATTCCCCTGTTGTTTGAGTTCCTCTCTATTTACTGTCCCTATTTTAGAGTTTTGTTTTGTTTTTTAAAAAAACGGTAGCCATATTTTGTTCATTTTCATGGTTTCCTCCTTTCTGTTGAAGTTGTCCACATGCTTTCTATGGCTTCTCTGTGTAGTCTGATATGGTGGTTGTTAGAGTGGTCCAACATTTCTGTGTTCTTGAATAATATGCTGTGTACAAGTTGGTTCACCAGGTGCTCTGCTATGGTTGACTTCTCAGGTTGAATTAATCTGCAGTGTGTTTCATGTTCCTTGATTTGTATTTGGGCATGGTTTAGCACTATTTATTTATTTATTATTTATTATTTACTTTATTTATATTCCTCTCTTCTCACCCCGAAGGGGACTCAGAGCAGATTACAGTACACATACTTGCAGACAATCCCTGCAGTTCAACATATGACATATAAACATGTGACATTTATCACAGTACAGTACATACATTTTAACATATCACACACATATATAGATGAACAGAGGCGAACTTTCTGGCCACCAGGGGGAGCTGATGCACTCCTCATCTCTCAGCATTTTCCAGCATCCCTTTGTTGTTTCTTCTGCATTCCTCAGCGATTCCTGAGTTCTTTTTAATGGCTTCATAAATCAGTCAAAATTTGCCTCCCCACTTTAATGTGGTACCTTTATCTCCTACTTGACAAATGTAACTGTCTTTTGGGCTGCAAAGGTCGACAGCAGGCTACACTTAAGATCGAGAACCCACCTCGACCTGAGCAGGCCTTGAACTCATGACCTACTGGTCAGAGAGATCTTATGCAACTGACATTTAGCCAGCTGCACCACATTCCCGGTGCACTGGTGTCTACTTTCCCTTAGACTGATTAATAATCCTTTTCCACAATCATTTTGTTGTCATTGTGATGCTTTGAAGGGCTTCTCTTCTATGATAAGATTTCCATGATTCCTCCAGATTCTAAACTAATTTTGTATGAAATTACTTAGAGAAAGATTAGGCCACTTCTCCTCTTTCTTCCTCTGCCAGTAAAAAGAGAAGAGCTTGAACGGTGGAATCAAACTGATTGTTGTTGTACTCTTTATGATGAGACAATTATGAAGTGCATACAATATACTTTGGTAATTATTACCAAATGAGGGCACAATCATAGAACAATGGGACACAATGCATGCTAGGACATCAGCCAAAAAGTGCAGACGCTCATTGGTAGAGCATCAGCAACCTCTTGTCAGTGCCCTTTTACACATCTTCACAGTTTACCATTTACATTTGACAGTTACCAAGGTACGAATTACTGTATTTTATTGTTTTTACCAGGGTACTGTGAATTTATGATGTTGTGTTGACTGTTTATTGTCTATATTTTGTTTTACACTTGTATGTTGCATGTCACACCTTGAGTGTTCTGTGAGCTACCCTGAGTCCCCCTGGGAGATTATCTATTTATCTATCTATCTATCTATCTATCTATCTATCTATCTATCTATCATGTCAGGAGTGAACCAAGGGTACAATTGTGATGTATTTGAGAAAACACAAAGTTGGCTCCGCATTTTGAACGGCAAATAACACTAAGATATTGGGAAAGTTTTTGGAATATACATTTAAATTATACATATGTGTACAACCTTAAGGAAAATGGACTAAAGATGTTTCACAGATGGTATCTTACCCCAAATAAAATTGCCAAATACAACAAGCAGTATAGTAACAGATGTTGGAAATGTAAGATGGAAATTGGAAATTTTTTTCACATGTGGTGGAGATGCAAGAAAGTTAGGAAATATTGGGAGAGAATCCATAAAGAATTACAGATTGCGTTGGAAATTAAATTTGATTTAAAATCGGAATATTTATTACTAGGCCTAATTGATTTTAAACTAGAAAGTAATGAATAAAAATTATTTGTATATTGTATTTCGGCGGCCAGAATGACATTAGCCAGGAGATGAAAGGAAGAGGTGATCCCGACAGTTGAAGACTGGAAAGTTAAATTATTGGACATTATGAACATGGACTGTCTCACCAGAGCACTTGCTCAAAATAGAAGAATGAAGTCAATGGACTGGTCTTTAATTAGAATATATTTAACAAAAGGAAATGTTGAATGGATAATTCCTATGGAATAATTGATATATAGATATATAGATTCAGTTGATGAAATATACAATATAAAATAATGCATTGATATATTAGAGATATAATTTGGGAGGGAAGTACTCAGGAGGTACAGATTTTGTGTATGTTCAATATGTTTTATTGTGTTAATTGTGTGTTTTTGTATGTGTTTTAAACATTTGAAAACCAATAAGAATTTTTTTTAAAGGTTGGCTCCGCATCTGGTGGTTCCAGAGTGCAGTCTGTTCAGCACCTTCCAAGTTGCCCAGTCTTCTGTGTGCCTAGGAGGAAGTCTCTTATTTTGGATCAGTCATGGATTGAGGTGCTGGGTTTGAGCCTGCCACTTTTGGACTCTCTCTTGCTGAGGTGTTCCTGTGAGTATCTCTGGGAGATGGTGGCGCCGGCGGGACAGAAATAAAAGTTTGTTGTTGTTGTTGTTGTTATTATTATTATGAACATAATTATTTAGCACTTCTGCTACAGAGCTAAGGATGCATGAAGTTACACAATACAGACTGCAACAGAAAATCCCAGCCTTTGTTTTTTGGGATACTAATGTTCAACCTTTAAAAAGGCGACTCAAAAAGGATCCTTAGCTCCCTCCTTCACATGCAAGAGAATTTCCTTAAACCGCTGTAATTTCTTCTTTGAAAATTGTTACAAATTCTACCTTGAATCAAAATATTTTTGGAAAGTGAAAGCAAGGGTTTTATCCATTTTTGTAGACTGCAGCTCCCTTTATCTTTCATCATTGATAACCCTTTCTTACTTCTTTTGGCCCTTAACATCAATTTTTTTAATCTGACATAGCAATTTCTCTTTTTCCTTCCAGTTATCAAAACTGTACCCATATTTCATTTTTTCTTTTTCTTTTTTAAAATAAGCTATTTAGTTGTATTGACTTGATGGGCTTTTGACAACAGGCTTTTCAACGTCTCAGATGAATCCCCGTAGCCACTTAGAGAGGGGGGAAAACATCTCGCTCTCTTTTTTGAAAGCATGCTAAATCTAGCAGACAAATAACTCTGAAACTCATGACCCCATAAGGTGCTTGATTATAAGCCAAGAGTTATTGACGGTTCTAAAGTGTGCTTGTGGATTTTCCAATTTCTTTATGTAAGTGCCCGAGGGCTTTTCTAATATTGCTTTATATTGCAAAATGAAGCCTTTTCTTCCCCTCTTTTCATTTCAAGGATAAAGGCTCTGGGTTATTCCTTTGCTTTGCTGTTTGAAAAACCACCCCACTGGGTGAAGGAACAATTTAGCTAAGTGAATATTTTAAAAGAATGATTAGCTGCATATGTAGTTGGACACAATGAGTCAAAGCTAATTATGATGACCTTTGGGCCATTGCAACGTTGAGATATCTCCCTGCTGACTTCCTTGCAGTGCTCTGTCGACATGACATACAAACCTATTTATTTACTTATATGCAAAGTCTAATTATCAGGGGCTTTCAGGGGTTTAATGTACCTATGCCAGTCTACATTATTGCCATAGGACTCTGGAACTCAATTAATACAAATTGATTATATTTTCTTTACTGAAAAGTCCATACTATGTTCATTTCTGTTATGAGTATCATTATGCTATAAACAGGCACAACTTCTGCTGTTTAGAAGTACTTGTGTCTCTAGGACAGTGTTTTTCAACCTTTTTTGAGCCGTGGCACATTTTTTACATTTACAAAATCCTGGGGCACACCACCAACCAAAATGACACAAAATGACACTCTAACACAGTAATACAGATAGTTAATATGTTATCAAATGTATTTATACACTCACTTAGTGTGAAACCTGGGCCTGTTTCGATGCTGGGAGTTATAGTTCACCCGCAATCAAAGAGCATTCTGAACTCCACCAATGATGGAATAGAATCAAACTTCCCACACAGAACTCCCATAACCAAGAGAAAATACTATAAGAGTTTGGTGGGCATTGACCTTGAGTTTTGGAGTTGTAGTTCACCTATATCCAGAGAGCACTGTGGACTCAAACAATGTTGGATCAGGAGCAAACTTGGCATGAATACTCAATATGCCCAAATATGAACACAGATGGAGTTTGGGGAAAATAGACCTTGACATTTGGGAGTTACAGTTTCTGGGATTTATAGTTAACACACAATCAAAGAGCATCCTGAACTCTTGTAACAACGGAATTGAACCAAACTTGGCATATTGAACTCTCATTACCAACATAAAGTACTGAAAAGGTTTGCTTCGGAATTGACCTTGAGTTTGGAAGTTGTAGTTCACCTACACCCAGAGAGCACTGTGGATTCAAATAATGATGGGCGGGCGGGCGGGCCTCTTCTTCATGGGGAGGGGGACACTCCACCCATTTCCAACCCTCCCTTCGCTCACCTCAGCCTCTCTGCCGGCCTTTCCTCCTCCTCAAATGGCGACCGTTGGGAAGGGTGCAGGGCCCGAGTGACATCACCCTCCCTCCCTCCCTCCCTCCCTCAATTGGAGGCTGGCTGGCGTGCACAGAGGGAAAACAGCTGAAGGAGGCAGCGCCCCGGCCCTTCCTCCCCCTCCCCCCGCAAGCAGCAGCAGCAGCAGCAGGAGTTCGGCAGGAGGGGGAAGAAAGGGTATATTGGAGGTTTTCCCACGGCACACCTGATGATCGCTCACGCCACACTAGTGTGCTGCGGCACACCGGTTGGGAAACACTGCTCTAGGAGATAACATTTACTTGTGTTTTTCCCACTAATAGCAAACTCAGGACAAATCCAGATAGGAACCATTGTTCACCTTCTGTATTGGACATGTTACTATTAACTGAGATCTTACATCACAGCATCTAGGGAAGCACTTCTCTAGGAATCTCTGGGTCCTCCATCATGACTCTGTAGTCAACTTCCAGCAGACATTTCAGCAGGTGTTGACCATATAGTCACACTAGAGGTCCTAGAGATGTCCAGAGATAATATTTCAATCAATTCAATGAATAATCAAATCTGCAGAAGTCAACCAACAAATGTGGTGTAATTGCAGGTGTAATTACAAATGTGCGACTATGGACCTCATCGCACTAGAGCAGGGGTCCTCAAACTAAGGTCCGGGGGCCAGATACGGCCCTCCAAGGTCATTTACCTGGCCCTCGCTCAGGGTCAACCTAAGTCTGAAATGACTTGAAAGCACACAACACCACCACCACCACCACCACCACCAACAATAATCCTATCTCATCAGTCAAAAGCAGGTCTACACTTCCCATTGAAATACTAATAAGTTTATATTTGTTAAAATTGTTCTTCATTTTAATTACTGTATTAAGTGTTTTTTCACTACAAATAAGATATGTGCAGTGTGCATAGGAATTCATTATTTTTTTCCTTCAAATTATAATCTGGCCCTCCAACAGTTTGAGGGACTGTTGGAGGGCCGGTTTATAATTTGAAAATTGTGTGACCTGGTCTGCTCTTTAAAAACTTTGAGGACCCCTGCACTAGAGCATGGATCCACTTAAAATCCAGTTTCTGCCTCCTGAAGAATTCTGGGGCTTGTACTTTAGAGAGGAGTCTTTAACCTACTCAGCCAGAGAGGTCCTGGATATCACTTAAACTACAAACCTCAAAATTCTGCAGGAGGCAGAAACCGTATCTGGTGTGATGAGGCTGTACCTTTTGTCTCTCAGTCCAGCTCCCCAAACCTACCTTAACAACCAGCAATCACGTTAAGCAATGGCCTGTTGATGATAGCCAGTAAGAACCCATCTCAGGTTATCTAGGAAGGGGCTTTCAAGCATTGGGAGCAGACACTGAGGAGGCCGTCTTCCTTGTTCCAACCAGAAAAGCCTGAGAAGGTGGTAGGACAGAGAGAAGGAACTCTCCCAAAGATCTTAGAACTTAAACATGTTCATATAGAAAGTGTGGTTGTTGGTCTTACACTATATCTCCCTATAAGAATATTGTCTGCCCAAAATGTCATTTTTGATTCATCACAGTCCATTATATTTATGGTTGCCTGTTTTATCTCTCTGCCATTATTTTGCAAATGAAGATACTTAGGAAGGCCTCATCCCACACTTTCTACAAGTGCATTGATGGCTAAGGAGGTTGGATGTGTCCTTCGAGCCTGTGCAATGAAGCACAGCATGCACAGAACTGACCTCACCCTTTAAACCAAAGGTTCGTCTGCTGGGGCCTAGCAAGCTTAGTATGGTGGCAGCGAGGTCCTCAGGTTGTAGGTTTGATTTGAGTTTCTTTCTCTAGTTAGTTGACCTTACAGGGTTAGACAAGCACCATCTGCCCAGATTTGAAATTAGAGTTTTCCTTCTCTTAGGATGGTTGCCAAAAGGCTAGAGAGCCCATCCTACCCATCAACACTCTTTGTCAGACCCTTTGGTTGTGACATGCCTGGCATGGGAGGCCCTAGCGGTGGCTATTATGCCACCGCCAGCATATCATGTTTTTGTATGGCTCACCATCACACAGACGGATCTATTAACATCCCCCTTGTAATTCCCTCAGATGGCTAAATGGCTGCAAGTTTGGAAAAGAAATAAGGCAACCCAAAACTGAGAGAATGATTACTATATGTTCAGGAAATCTATTAGATATGCAATATTTAAAAATATAAATTAAAATAAAAAGACATAAAAATGGACAGACAAAGGCCCATAAGTTCACACAATATGACAGGGCTTGTTAATTATGGGGAGCACAACAACCAAGGAAGAGCATAACTGAGTACTTGAGAAGTGCTCTCCACAAACTATGTCCTGAAGCAGAAGTATTAGGTTTATGAGGATATAAAACATGAAGTCAACAACACCAGCATTCTCTTTTGTTACGTAAGGGCATATGTTAGCAAGAGGATTTGATTTGTTGTTATGGAACAAGGCAGCTTCCTACATTTTTGGATCCTCTTTTTGATAACGGCTGCCCCGAGCAGTGCTCTTGCTTTACAACTGATATTGCACCACTGGTTGAGAGACCTGTTCCACCAATCTCTGCTGTCCTCTGTTGTCTTCTGGCTGCAGACATTCCATCTTTGTGCTTCTGGGGAAAAGACAGGCTCTCAGGATCCTGTTGACACTAGCTCCATTTAGCTTTTCTTCAAAACGTAATTTTGATGATCTTTCCACCAGGTTTCTGTAGGATTCCTTTCTTCGGTTGACTTGAGAGACAAGCTCCAGTAAGATTTCTCCTCTCCTCAGTTTGCTTCCAATCAAACTACTGATCAGAATAACTTTCTAATTCAAAAAACTGGTGCTTGAACTTGTTTCCACAACTATCCTGTCATTTCATAATGGGAGCTTACCAGTAGCCATGTTTAGATATTTGAAAGGATGTCACATTGAAAAGGGGGCTGGCTTGTTTTCTGCTGCTTTAGAGCAGTGTTTTTCAACCTTTTTTGAGCCACAGCACATTTTTTACAAAGTCCTGGGGCACACCACCAACCAAAATGACACAAAATGACACTCTAACACAGTAATACATATAGTTAATATGTTTTTAAATGTATTTAAACAGTGTGAAACCTGGGCCTGTTTCGATGAACACAACATAGATCTCCTGGCAGGAATGGCAGAAAGACACAAACTTCCCACACAGAACTCCCATAACCAAGAGAAAATACTATAAGGGTTTGGTGGGCATTGACCTTGAGTTTGGAAGTTGTAGTTCACCTACACCCAGAGAGCACTGTGGACTCAAACAATGTTATGTTATGTTGTTTGTTTTCTATCCAGAATCACAATGTTGGAAGGAGGCTCACCACTTTAAAGTCCCTAAAACAGGCATGGGAAAACTTCGGCCCTCTGGGTGCTTTGGACTTCAACTCCCACCATTCCTAACAGCCTGAGTCCCTTTCCTGCTTAAATGGCTGAGGGGGGAGGAGGAAAAGGGCCCGAGGCTGCTAGGAATGGTGGGAGTTGGAGTCCAAAACACCTGGAAGGTCCAAGTTTGCCCATGCCAGCTTTCGACAGAGACCTCTTCCTCCCCCTTTGCACCCTTTCTTCCCCCTCCTGCCGAACACTTACTTTTTCTTCTACACTGCCGCTTCTGCTGCCATTTTGATCCGAGGGGGCAGCATGAGCGTGTTCAGGAGGGTAGGGGGAGGGAGAAAGACATGACTCGTGTGGGCGCTACTGCGCAGACTCGCCCCAGAGCAAAGCAAGGCAAAGCGAGCAAAGCGAGGCTGGGAAGAAGGAAGCCCGAGTGAAGAAGAAAAAGTGTTCGGCAGCAGGGGGAAGAAAGGGTATTGGAGGTTCCAATTTCCCACGGCACACCTGATGATCGCTCATGGCTCACTAGTGTGCCACGGCACACTGGTTGGGAAACACTGCTTTAGAGAATAGAACATGGAGCAATGGATTCAAATGGCAGGAGAAGAGATTCCACCTAAACATTAGGAAAAACCTCCTGATGGTAAGAACCGTTTTGCAGTGGAATATGCTGCCACAGAGTGTGGGAGAATCTGCTTTTATTGAGATTTTTTAAACAGAGGCTGAATGGCCATCTGTCAGGGATGGTTTGCTTGTGTGTTCCTGCATGGCAGGGGGTTGGACTGGGTATCCCTTAAGATTTCTTCCAACTCTATGACTCTATGATTCTATATAACTATATGGTTTGTTACTACTTATATCAGCCATCCTGGTAGGTGTTTTAGCGTACATAAAGGTGACAATGCCTCAAAATGAATCGGGGAAATAAACGTATCTCCTCTGTTTTGTGTCAAGAATACTGGCCTGACTTTAAATCATTCATTGAGCTCACAGAGACCATGACAACATGATCAAATTATTTCAGCATTTCTCTTCATTGTATCCCAAGTGACTGGATTGCAGTACACAGTAAACCTGCTCTGCCCCCTTTACGCACAAACCAATACTGCAGTTGGGAGTCAGCCAAGGCATCAGACCTAGGAATGTAACTCAAGAGTGGCCTCATTCTGCCTGAAACATTTTCTGGTACTGCTACAAAATTCATACCACTGGTAAAAGTAGAGTTCATCTTCACATTTTACATATTATTTCATCTGAAATCTGTTCTGCTCTGATCTGCTATCAGCCCGGCTAGCTGAAATTTTCATTTAGAACATCAACACATCAAAGTATTGAAATGGGTCAATGGTTTCATGCAAATGTCTGGAATTACACTATTTTGTATGCCAACTTCTGGATTGTGAGATTAGTTCCAGTAATGTTACTATAATACAAAATAAAGTATCTGGTTTTTGTTTTTGTTTTTTTAAAAAAAGTTTATTCTGATCTCAGGCCTGGCGTTGGGAGTCCTAACAGCTGGGGGACTTCAACATCCATGTGGAGACCACCCTACAAAACCAAATCTAGAAAACCAAATCTAGTGCGTGCCCAGCTGTGTGGGTAGGGCCAGATACCATCTGGGACATCCCCATGGCAACCATGGGGCTGTCCCAAATGGTATCTGGCCCTGCCCACATAGCTGGGCACACACTAGATTTGGTTTTCTGCCAGGGATGGGAGAACCATGGCGGTGTGGAAGACTTGACCATTGCTCTGTTGCCATGGACTGATCATCACCTGATTAGGTTTACACTGTCTGTGCCTCCTTACCTCTGTTAGGGTGGATGACTAATTAAGATGGTCCGCCCTAGAAAGCTGATGGATCTGGAGGGATTCCTGATGGTTCTTGGGGAGTTTCCCGCCACCTTGGTTGGTGATCCTGTTGATTCTCTAATTGCTCTCTGGAATGGGGAGATGACTAGCACAATTGACATGATCGCTCTAGAACGTCCCCTCATAAGAGAGCTGAATCAGCTCCATGTTTCAATGAGGAGCTGGAAGCAATGAAGCACATGAAGAGGAGGCTAGAATGCATGTGGCATTTAAGGCCTAGCGAGTCAAAGCCAACACGGCTGTGAACCTATGCAAGAACCTACACCATGGCAATCAATGCTGGAAAAAAATATCTCTTTTTGTGGCCAACATTGCGTCTGCAAGGAACCATCCAGTTGAGCTGTTTCAAATGGTCAGAAGGTTGTCAAATCTCACATAGCAAGACGAGATCCCTGACCATTCGGCAGTCCGCTGTGAAACATTTGCTTGGTTCTTTGTGGATTATGGATGAATGGTGTTATGCATTTTATATGTTTTTGCCCCCGGTGGCGCAGTGGGTTAAAGTGCTGAGATGCTGAACTTGCAGACCGAAAGGTTTGCAGATTCGAATCCGAGGAGCGGCATGAGCTCCCGCTGTTAGCCCCAGCTTCTTCCAACCTAGCAGTTCAAAAACATGCAAATGTGAGTAAATCAATAGGTACCACTTCGGTGGGAAGGTAATGGGGCTCCATGCAGTCTTGTTGGCCACATGACCTTGGAGGTATCTATGGACAACGCCAGCTCTTTGGTTTAGAAATGGAGATGAGCACCAACCCCCAGAGTTGGATATGACTGGACTTAATATCAGGGGGAAACCTTTATTCTATGTGTTTTAGTTGCTTAGTTGTTTCAATTGTTTAATTGTTTTATATATATATTTCATGATTATGTTTTAAACGGCATTGAATCTTGCTGGAGTTGTAAGCTGCCTTGAGTCCCCCTGCAGGGGTGAGAAAGGCAGGGTATACTTTAAATGAAATCTATCTATCTATCTATCTATCTATCTATCTATCTATCTATCTATCTATCTATCTATAACATATAATAAAAGTCAGTGTTTGCGAGCGGTGGTGTGGCCGAGCGACTGAGCGGAGGGAGGAATATGTGCAAGCGTTTCGACTGGCTGCCACTGTGGGATTATTTGCATAACGGGCTCTGATTGGCCAGCCTCAGAACTCCAACATTCTACAGAGGGGATTGGTTGCCACTGAAATGATATTTGCATAACGTACTCCAATAGGCCAACCACATTCCACCATTCCAAGGTGACTCAGAGGGAAAAGGAAATGCCTCAGGCAGTCACCAACTGCAGCCCACAGCAATGGCGGCTCACGACCAAACTTGGCAAACAGGGGAACAATGGCCCACTTCACAACCTGGTGTGGTTTAGGGCAGGATGGGCCACGAATGATGGAATTTGCAGTACATTCACCTCATACACTTCTCAAACAACACGGTAGCCCCTAAAAATCACATACCACGCCCAAACGGCCCCAGACAGAGGGGATTAGCTGCCACTGAAATCGTATTTGCATAAAGGACTCCGAATGGCCATCCACATTCCAACATTCTAAGGTGACTCAGAGGAAAAAGGAAAAGCCTCAGTCAGTCATACATTGCGGCCCACAGCAGTGACGGATCAGGACAAAAATTGGCAAACAGGGGCCCAATGGCCCACTTCACAACCTGGTGTGGTTTAGGGCAGGATGGCCCACGAATAATGGGATATTAAGTACCTTCACCTAATTCACTTCCAAAACAACACTGTAGCCCTTATACATCACAGACCAGGCCCAAAATTGACAACAAGGCATCCTTAACTTGATTTTCCTAACTAGGCCTCAGAACATGGGATATTGTTAGGCTCCCTCAACTTGATTTTCCTGACTAGGCTCCCGGGACTCGCAGTACCTTCACTAAGTTCTTGAAACCACTGCAAGCCACATAAACATCTAATAGGAACCAACCTTGGCATACAATACCTTCCTCAAATAACCTGGGCACCGCCGGGTCCTCAGCTAGTAAATAAATAAAAAATAAACAAACAAATAAATAAATAATGCTAAAGAATTCCTGAGCAGAATTAGATAAAGTAGGCTTCTTAGAAGTGAGCTGAATGATCCAACACTCAGTGTTCTTGAAACAAGTCTTTCTAAAGGTGAAACTCTAGTCTCGCAAAATAAGTCTTTTACCTTTTACATTCAGCTTAATCAAAAATGCACGCTGCCCAGTAAATCCTGATGTAATAAATTAGTTCCAGAAGATATGAAGTATCTATTCCAACTTCTGCAGAAGGTCAGGTGCTACAATATCAATATAAGGGCATAAATATAACACACTGAAATAAAACACGGTTAAGTATCTTTTTAATTGCTAACATTATCAACCAGACAGCTGAGATCTTTTAAAAGATGGTCAAGTAACACACTTTCTTCAAATAAAAATGTGAAACTGGGATTGTAAAAGGTATGCAGATGGAGAACCTGAAATAGGAAAAAGTAGATTTTTTTCCCTACCTAGGCAGGTAGGGAAAAAAATCTACTTTTTCCTATTTCAGGTTCTCCATCTGCATACCTTTTCTAAAAAAAGAGAATATGGATGCTTACGCACTTAAAAACTTCATTACTATTCAACTAAGCATACACAAGCAGAACATAAGCTGTGCAATCACTGGTTTTGAAACAAGACAATGTATATATCGATACCATGAAAATATTTTAATTGCAGTAAACACCCGATGGTGGATTAAACGCCAATTCCAGAAACTTTCAACTCACAGCTGACAAAATTGTGATCTCCATATGTTTCTGTACTACAGATCCCATAATCCATCCCCATTGGCTATGCTGGCTAGTTCTGTTGCAGGACAACAACATCAAAAGGGCTGCTCTTTGTCCACCTTTGCCATATACCAAATAAACCACTAAAACACAGTTGATAAAATAGGACTTAAAGTCTTATAGATTTCAACTCACATCATGCTTTACTATTTGTAACACTGACTCAGAATTATATCTGAAGGTTAACACATTTTGGCACCACTTCATTGGGGTTTTCATCCTTAAGTATCACTTTATCACTTCAGCACCATCATTCCAAATATGGGAAGTGCTCCATAAATGGGCTAAATAAATAATAAGTAACTTCATAAGAAATAAATACATGCATTGGGATTCATTGAGATATTTTTTAAAAAAAAAAACATACTTGCCTATCTATAATGAGAGATCTTGATGATGAGACCCAAGTCTAAACATGAAGTTTATTTACATTTAATTTACATCTCATAAACATAGCCTGAAAATGAATTTAATATCCAAGATTTGAAATAATGTTGTGTTTGAGACAAAGTTTGCATGCTCTGAACTATTAGAAAGTAAAGGTGTCACTATCCCAGCTACCTATGAGGACAATTTTTGATTTTGGAGTATTTTGGATTTTGAAATTGCAGGTAAGGGTTACTTAACTATGTAGATCAGAATCAGCAGATTAGTCATTTTCCAAAATTTCTTTACCTTTGGACACAACCACCAAAGATGGAAAAATGTTCCGTTTTTTCCATTACAATTCCAACAGTTAGGTCTTGCATTTTTATATAGTTTATCTAGTCTCTCAGGGGCCAAATACCAATATTCCTTGACCATTTTCTCACATGGTCTTTTTGTTGATCCTTTTCATTTTCCCATCTTAAAAGTATTTTATTTATTCTTCCTACTAATTTTCAATCTTTACCTAATAATATTTCATCTAATTCATTATTTTGACTTTCAAATCTAGTTTCTTTGTCTTTCCGAATTATTTCTCTAATTTGGTAGTAGGGAAACCAGTTCATCTCTTGATCTTCTATAGCCAATTGTTGTTTGGTTTTCAATACATATTTGCGCCCATTCCACCAGAGTAATTCCTTATTTGTTGTCCATTTGGTCCATTGTCTAATTCTGAATGCTTCCTTTATAGATATCCATATTTGTATTTTTGTATATATTTTCTTATAGTATTTTGTCCATATTTTTATTAATGCTCCTCTATTGTAATGATTTTGGAAATTTGTATCTACTTTTGTTTTATTATAGCCCAAATATGCATGAATTGAGAAAATTATCAATAAAGAATTGGTGGGGAAACCAGAAGCGTTTCTATGAGGGATAATGGCCCCTGGCTTGGACAAAGTAGAAAAGGAAATTTTCCTAATAACAACTGCTGCAAAAATGTTATATGCAAAACATTGGAAATTGAAAAACAGCCCAACAAAAGAGGAATGGATATTAAAGATTGTAGAAACAATACAAATGGAAGAGCTTACGGAAAAGTTAAGAGATAAAGAAAGAAAAGTTATTTATGAGGGTAGATGGAATTTATTTAGCGTATATTGTAGAACAGAATGCAATATAGATATAGAATTTAAATGGTAGCAAATACTACTACTACTACTACTAATACATTTTATTTATATTCCACCCTTCTCACCTCGAAGGGGACTCAGGGTGGATTACAGTACACATACAAGCAGACAATCCCTGCCGTTTTGTATTTGACATACAAGACATACAACATATAGTAGGAGGATCTTCCAGCCACAGATTCTTTCCTGGTTCTTCTAGTTTCTTCACCAGGTGCTGTTGTTCCATTGCTCCATTGCGCCACAGGGGGTGCTGTTGCTTCATCCTCCTATGATGAAGAGCTTGCCAACCCGTTGGGAGCTTCCACCTTCTGGCAATCGGTCTTCCTTATTTATTGGCATTATAAAAGTCCACCCCCGCAAGCGGTTCCCAATTTTTCTACTCACAGCTAAGCTAGTTTTTGACTGCTTGGGTAAACAGCAGGCAGGGCTCACAGCTGGCTGCCCAAGCCAGCCCGGGGTCTCGAACCTGTAACGTTTGGTTGATAAGATCTTCTAGAAGCTGTTGTTACCGCTGTGCTAAACCTCTGGGGGAAGGATACACACACAATAAGAAAGTCACACTAATGTTTTCCCTTACATTATAGGAGATAAGAGGACCACCACTATATAAGAAGAAAAGGATAATGGATATTATATATGATTCTCTACAGAACTTTCTTACTTTTAATTACAAGAGATATATAAGATACCCTATTCCCGCATCTGGTTAGAGCACTCTTTATAGCTGTATATTCGATATTCTTTACTCTCTTTTTATCCTTTACCCTTACCTTTCCTTTAGTCCCTTCTCCTTTCTTTTTTCTAATTCCCTTTCATTTTCGTAAAGAAATATAACGGAAGGTTGAGGGGAATGTTACCCTCAGCAGAAGAATCGTAAAATGTTTTTATTATTCTCATGTTTTTATTATTCTCATGTTTTTATTATTCTCATATGTTTGTCTTTATTTCTTATCTTTGTATTCTTTTATGGAAACTTAATAAAGAATATATTATTTTAAAAAGAATCAGCAGATTAGTTACTCTTTGGCCAATACTTGATCCATAACGGCTGTCAAAAATAACTTCTGAATCTAATGGAAAGGCCCCTCCCCTCATCCAGAATATATTGCACCAATATTGTCATGAAAATGGTGCTGCTAGGTTGATTCTAAGTGGGCTTAATAATGTGTGAAAACATCTCTGGATTTATACAGTCCTGGGCATCAAAAGCTTATGGACTGTCATAACAATGTCCTAACAGTACAAGTAGTGACAGAACACCCACCTTATTTGCTAATTTCTTGTTTGCAAAACATCTGGCGTATAAATAGAAGGCTCTCTGAAGCATCAGTGGGACTTCAGAGAGTTCGTGTGACATCTTTCACAAAGCACACACAATTTGCGCAGATGAATAATGATCAAGCTTTGCACTTGTAATTACTGTTTATCTAGAGAGACTCGGTTATTGATGGGGGTATGGCTGTTTTCATTACATTTCTCGATAATCCCTCTGGTACAAAAATTATAAAGCCTTATTTAAACACGCACCACAACATTTAATGTTTCTTACTTGATTAAAAACAGCTCCTCCTCAAATTAAATCTATTAACAGTTGAATATATTTTTTAAAGTGTGTATCTCACCCAGTGAAATGGCGATACTTTCATACACACACACACATACACACACACACACCCTGCTTTCATAGTGATAAGAGCTCTCAAATCACAATAAAACAGCTTTGGCTTTCACAAAAATAAACAATACTTCTAACAAAGTCAAATAGAACAAGCTACAGTGTGCCAGAAGCCTCCAGCATACTTAGAATTTCTAAAAAATATATACAGATTTGTAACTTAGAGAAGGATCTCGTAATACCAGCAGGGAGAAACTTGCAGCCTGATCCCAAAAAATATTTCTCAGAAGCAAGAGCCAATTTTATTACAATCAGTGGGTTTGTGGGAAGTGAAGGCTTGGCAGGAAAGGCACCCTCATCCGTATTATTTGTCCTTTTCAAAAATATAATGAAAAGTAGTGTGAGAACGAAGTGCTGTGGCACAGGGCTAAGAGGCAGAGAGGAGACACACACACACTCATTCATTCCATTATTTCTAACATCTTCACTTCCAAATTATTTTTAAAAGTTTATCTAAAATTTGCTATTATAATTTTTAAAACATCCAAAGCTCATGTCTATTAAAACATGTAGTTAAAACCGTTTAAAATACAGTACGTCCCTGTAAATGTAAGGGATCCATCCCAAGACTTCCTCATGGATATTTGAATGTGAATTATAGTGAACCCTAGATTTTGACTGAATTTGGCCAGACATATACCAAAGAATCCTATTAGAGGACGGCCTCATGAACTTTCCCAGGAGGTAGGTGAAATATGGATAGCAAATATATGAATAAGGTTTTTTTTAACTGTGCATTTTAATTAAACATACAAAGTAGACATACAAAGCATTTCACTACGAATACCCCCTTTTTATTACATGACTAGTTGAGGACCCGGTGGTGCCTGGGTTATTTGAGGAAGGCATTGTATGCCAAGGTTGGGTCCTATTAGATGTTTATGTGGCTTGCAGTGGTCTCAAGAACTTAGTGAAGGTACTGCGAGTCCCAGGGGTCTAGTCAGGAAAAGCAAGTTAAGGATGCCTTGTTGTCAATTTTGGGCCTGGTCTGTGATGTATAGGGGCTTGCACATATTCCTCCCTCCGCTGGTCCGCACCACCGCCCACATACACTGACTTTTATTATATGTAATAGATAGATAGATAGATTACTATCAGTCACAGGATTCTGTGTGACTCAAAAATGTCTGAATAACTCAAGGCTACGATCTACACTATAGTTGTTTGCTTAGTAGTCTTCTATGCGGCAGAGTGCTGGCCAGCAAGAAAGAAACATGAACAATCCCTTAACAGAATGGAAATGAAAATGCTGAGATGGACACTTGGCTTGACATTTCTTGACCATGTGCCAAATGATGACATCCGTCAAAGACTAGGAATAAACGCGATCAGCAATAAAATGCAAGAAGCAAGACTATGGTGGTACGACCATGTCATGAGAAGAGAACCAACTTCAGCAGCACAAAAAGCACTACATTTGGAGATTGCAGGATGAAGACCACGTTAACAGCCAAAGAAGAAGTGGATGGACACCATCAACGAAGACATGCGTGCTGCCAAGACCTGAGGATGCCCAAACAATATATAATAATATAATAAAACTTCATTTATATTCCACACTATCTCCCAGGAGGGATTCAGGGCAGATTCCAACGTACAACGGCAAACATTCAATGCCTCCATAGAAAGATAAATATCAACATAATAATCTCAGAGGAACCCCACATATCAAAACAGTATAAGAGCCTAACATCAGTAGATTAAACCCAACGTAATCAAACAAAAATTGCATAATGGCATGAAATCTGAGCATAAAAACATTCATCTTGACTTATAGAAGCCAATTATAATTCACCAAACAAAGCCCTGTGGAAACAACAGTCACAATGATAACTCCTTCATTGGGAAAATAGCTTAGAATGAAGAATCAAATAGAAATTAAAAAGTTTATCTAATTGGATATATGTGAACCTACAGAGTGTAGTTTCACAGCAGCCCCACACTGAATAATAGCCTTATTTCGCTCCCCATGAAATGTCTATAGCAGGGGCATCAAACCCATTTTCATCAAGGACCACATCATCCTTATGGTTGCTTTCAAAGGGCTGTTGAGTCAAACAGGGGATACAGACATCCAACCTCTGTGTGCTTTAGTTTTTATCCAATTGGGTCTCTAGGTGTCATTAAATGACAACTCCGATCCCTTATGATTATCTGCCATGGGGATTGGGGATAAAGGGAATTGCAACCTAATAGAACTTGTGGCTCTGAGCTTGGGGAGCCTTATATATAAATTCAAACCCTACTCTTCTGAGTAAACAACAAAATGCAACCTTCCAAATATTATTGTATGCCAACTCCCATCAGCTCTAGCCATGGTGTTTAATGATGAGGAATACAGGAGTTGTAGCCCAGCACCTCGAGAGTCACATATGATGACATGGAGGGCCAAATTCAGCCCATGGCCCTTGAGTTTGACACATTTGGTCTATAGTGTATTTCTACAGGAGCAATAGAAAAAAGACAGTGGAAATGTCACTGAGTGTAATATAACAAGACAATAAGTACAAAAAGTCTATGGGCCAAAAAACGGTGGTAACCTTAGACCAGTGTTTCCCAACCAGTGTGCCGTGGCACACTAGTGTGCCGTGGGAAATTGGAACCTCCAATACCCTTTCTTCCCCCTCCTGCCGAACACTTTTTCTTCTCCATTTGGGCTCCCTTCTTGCCAGCCTCGCTCTGCTTGCTTTGCCTCGCTTTGCTCACGCTGCCGGCTCTGCTGCCATTTTGATCCGAGGGGGTGGCGTGAGTGTGTTCAGAAGGGGAGGGGGGGAGGAAGATATGGGGCGAGGCTGTGCAGTAGCGCCTGCACGGGTCACATCAAAGCGAGGCAGAGCGAGGCTGGGAAGAAGGGAGCCCGAGTGGAGAAGAAAAAGTAAGTGTTTGGCAGGAGGGGAAAGAAAGGGCGCAAAGGGGAAGGGGGAGGAAGAGGTCTATGTCGAAATCTGGCATGGGCAAACTTGGACCTTCCAGGTGTTTTGGACTCCAACTCCCACCATTCCTAGCAGCCTCAGGCCCTTTTCCTTCCCCCCTCCCTCAGCCACTTAAGCAGGAAAGGGCCTCAGGCTGTTAGGAATGGTGAGAGTTGAAGTCCAAAGCACCCAGAGGGCCAAAGTTTTCCCATGCCTGTTTTAGGGACCTTAAAGTGGCGAGCCTCTTTCCAACATTATGATTCTGGATAGAAAACAAACAACAACATAATATAACATTGTTTGAGTCCACAGTGCTCTCTGGGTGTAGGTGAACTACAACTTCCAAACTCAAGGTCAATTCCCAAGCACACCCTTTCAGTACTTTCTGTTGGTAATGAGAGTTCAATATGCCACGTTTGGTTCAATTCCATTGTTGCAAGAGTTCAGGATGCTCTTTGATTGTGTGTTAACTATAAATCCCAGAAACTGTAACTCAAGGTCTATTTTCCCCAAACTCCATCTGTGTTCACATTTGGGCATATTGAGTATTCATGCCAAGTTTGGTCCTGATCCAACATTGTTTGAGTTCACAGTGCTCTCTGGATATAGGTGAACTACAACTCCAAAACTCAAGGTCAACTATATGTATTACTGTGTTAGAGTGTCATTTTGTGTCATTTTGGTTGGTGGTGTGCCCCAGGATTTTGTAAATGTAAAGAATGTGCCGCGGCTCAAAAAAGGTTGAAAAACACTGCCTTAGACCACCACCTCCCCTCCTCCTCCTCCTCTTCTTTTCCTAGACTTGGATTATTGGTTGATAAACAGTCTAAAGTGCACAAGGCTAGTCTTTGGTCATGGTCTTTTAAGTACTTAAATGTCACTCCTGCTATTTATAATTATACTCAAATATATTTTATTTGAATAGTGCTGGTCACACAAAAATGACATCAATAAAAAATTATATATAAGCACCACGGAAAGGACAAATAGGCACAATTATTCTGTTAAGTTGTTTGTGACTTAGCAACGGTGAAGGATTCTTGGCAGGTCTACAATGCCCCCATTTGTCATTGATGGCCGTGCTTCTTGTAGTGCCAGCAATTGCTTTTCTGTGGAATACTAAGTAATAGGCTGCTTAGAAGTTCCAACGATAAACAGCACAGCTTTATCATCGACTTATGATATAAGCCTTTCAAAATCCATAAGAGATGTTCCAGTGGGTCAAATAGTACTTGGAGATGCATATCTTAATTTAGACAGTTTTCTCTTGAAAGCCACATTCTGAGTTAATGTATTATCCTAGGTTATGGACATCCCTGGCTTTCACGCCATTTACATGGAAGCAGTTGCTGTAAGACCGTGCACTGCAGTATTAAACAATATTTTGTAATGCGAAAACATGCCAGATTATTTGGCTGGATTTACTGCGAACAGCTGCTGGCTTTCTAAATAGATAGAGACTAATTTTCCAGATCTTTGACCCTCTTACTAGGTTGTGCCCACTGGAAACAAAGTTTATTTGTAATTTCGTTGAATATAATTCATATATAAGGAGAACTGTTCATGTGGTACTGCTGGGTCTTTGTTGTTTAGCCTGAAGAGGTAAACAAACATTTCTGTTCATATTTGTCTGTTATACTAGCAGTTAGACAGGCACATTATAAGTGCAAGTGAATTAAACTGCAATTGAAATGATGCATAGGCTAGGCGAGAAATTCAATTATAAAGTATTGATTGCCAGTAACAACAGTGGAATGCAACAGCTTTCAAACATAAACTTCTGCTTGATTAGCAACAAAGTGGATTGATTAAGGAGTTTTGGTGCGATGGATAACGCAGGACAAAAATGACGATCAGTAAGTCTGATGAGGAAACTGAAGACAAGGAAGTGTGCGTGGGGAAGCAAAAAGTGAATGAATATAAATTTATACAAATTATTTCAGAATTACAAGCCAATGCTCCCTTCTATCTATCTATCTATCTATCTATCTATCTATCTATCTATCTATCTAGTCTATGTATATAATAAAAGTCAGTGTTTGCGGCGGTGCGGAGGGCGGGAGGTGCGGAGGACGGGAGGTGCGGAGGAATATGTGCCAGCATTTCGATTGGTTGCCACTGTGGGATTATTTGCATAAAGGATACTGATTGGCCAGCCTCAGAACTCCGACACTCTAAGGCACCAGATTATTTCATAAAGTACTCTGATTGGCCAGCCTCAGAACTCCAACACTCTAAGGCACCAGACAGAAGGAATTGGTTGCCACTGAGAGACAATTTGCATAAAGGACTCTGATTGGCCAGCAAAACAGAATGCAACTGAATGCTTGGGTTAGCCACATGACAGTTTTTTCCCCGTTGGAAATGGAATGTTCATTTTCTGGGAGGTAGGGAGGTGCCAAGGAATATGTGACAGTGTTTCAATAGGTTGCCACTAAGGGAATATTTGCATAAAGGATTCTGATTGGCCAGCCTCAGAACTCCAACATTCTACGGCCCCAGAATTGGGGAATTGGTTGCCACTGAAATGGTATTTGCATAAAGGACTCCCATTGGCCATTCACATTCCAACATTCTAAGGTGACTCAGAGGGAAAAGGAAAGGCCTCAGGCAATCAGACACTGCGGCCCACAGCAGTGACAGATCAGGACCAAACTTGGCACACAGGGGCCCAATGGCCCACTTCACAACGTGACCCTCACCCAATGACCACTACAGACCAAAATTAGCACACAGAGCTCCCTTGACCCCCTGGTGCTGTTTCAAGGAGGATGGACCACAGATGATGGGACTTGAAAAAGCTTCACTCACCTTCCGAGACCGCTGCAACCCTCATCCAAAGAATGATCAAGACCAAATGTGACACACATAGCCCCCATGACCCACTCTACATCCTGGTGCTGTTTGGTGGGGGATGGACCATGGCCAATGGGATTTGCAGTACCTTCACTAAGTTCCTGAGACCACTGCAAGCCACATAGGAACCAACCTTGGCACACAATGCCTTCCTCAAATAACCTGGGCACCGCCGGGTCCCCAAGCTAGTTGTTTAATAAAACTGGAAAAATCATGATTGAATATCTTCAAAGAAGATCTGGAGCGATATGTTCCTAAATGACAGCAAACCCTATTGAAATGAATGACTTCTTCTGGAAGTTACCATAGAGTTGTGCCGGTGGATTACTAGAGAGGTATTTTATTAGCATGATTGTATGGCAACTTCCAGTAGAATCGTATCATAGAATTTATTTATTTATTTTATTTCCACCATTTCTACCCCGCTTCTTCTCAACCCCCCGAGGGGTTGATTGATCAGAATCATCTGGAGGACCTAGAAGATTCTTAGAAAGGACATTTTTTGTCAAGTGCATATTGGTAAAACCACAGATACAAGTCCATGGGTACAGGGGTCATATTGTATTTTCTTTCTGTAACTTTGCTCTAACATAGACTCTTATACAGTGAGACTTTTCATTAAGAGTCTAATTCATTCTGTGACTGTGCTCTTAACTCAAATCACTCTTATCTCAATGTAATTTTTCCCATTGAAATTCATTGAAATGTTATTAATCTGTTCCAGCCCCCAGAACCCCCTATTTTTGTTATGTGTTTTAAAATAAGAAAATGTACAATGTATAAATGCACTTTCACATGGAACAATAAAAAAGAAAAATCAACTTTAAAATGGTAGAAATGCAAAGTTGCGGTACAATGGTAGAAGCATGTTGCAACCTAGACCTAGAGGATCCCTCAGTAAACCACCACGAAGCAGCCGTGATTAAATGCTTTATTTAGAATAGATAATAAAAGGAAAAAAGAATAATAGATAGTCCACTGATGCTCCCAGCATCCAAGTATTGCAAAACAATAGTCTTTAAAGAGTTCAATGATCCAATAAATGAAGAAATAGTCTTGAAACCCCAATGGGCTAAAATCCGGGCTAAGTCCTTGGCAAACGATGGCCTGGCTTGGTACTTGAGTACAGTGATGTGGAGACTCGGCGGCCTGGTCCTGAACTAGAGTTCCGTGGAGCTTGGCAATGAAAGCTGAACGTTGGCGCGAGATGCCAAGCACCAACAGGGACCAACTTAAATAGGCCCACCAATGTTTTGGTGTCGGAGGCGCTGACTTCGGTGCAATACTTTCTCAGGAACAGTTTGAGGGTCTAACCTTCCCAGGCCTCCCTCAGCAGGCAAATATGTCAGCTCATTAGCGGCTGAACCTGGAGGAACGGGGGAAGGTGAAGTTTTGCTTTCCCAGCGTTTCTTATCCGCTTGGGAAGAAAGAGGGCTGCGTCTGGCCTTGACCGCTGGTTGACGCGGAGGCCTCTGCAAAGGTTCTCTCCCAGGCCTGGCTGGTAACTTGGATTTAACATGGCTTCTGTCTGGCTTGGCTATGAAGTCAGGCTGGGGCATGACACAGCACAAAGTTGTGGCAAGAAATCACAAAGCATAAAGTGAAGAGGCAGAAGCATAATTTTCTTCATAATGTACTTAATGCAGCCTGCCCCCCTCTCTTGCTGTCTCTCCCCCTCTCTCTTCATGAAGTCAAACATACCATGAATAAAAACCACACAAAATCAACAAACCCCAAGTTCCTCAAAGTTGACAAGAGCAAAGCAGACAGCAATCTCCTAAAGCAGACAAGAGCACGAGGCATGGAGGCCACTCCCTTGAAGCCCTAAAACCTTGAATTCTGGCGCTAGTGCTCCCTCTGGCGCTAGCTTTTAAATGAAAATGCTACTTGTATGTCAAAACAAAACCTGAACTGAGCAATGGCTCTTAACTCAAAATGCTATTAACTTGGGACACTCTTAAGTCGAGGTTCCACTGTATATACTTTTGTTTAAAAATGGATACAAAGAGATGTATTTATGTATTTGGATTTTTGTTTTAAATAAATCATCCAAGGCGACACAGTAAATGATGCAAATGATTATTATACTGTGTGATATATATTACAGCTATCCATAGTGATAATTTAGTGAACTAATACAAATAAATTACAGCAAAATGAATAAAATAGTAAAACAGCAATTCACATTCAACTATTAATGAAATAGAAAGGAAGTCACACTTTGACAATGAAAAACCACATAATGCCATTGCCATAAAATAATCTTTTGATGGTAAGGATTGCATCCTTAAATTTGGGGAAATAAACCGCATTCTGCATAGAAAATGCTGAAAATACTAACTGAACACCTTTCTCTAGCAAATCATATCTTGTACTTTAACCAATATATATGTCACCCAGGGCCATAGCCAGGATTTTGATTCGGGGAGGCTGAGAAAGAGGGTCTACCCTAGCAAACCTTTTGTATTGGTATCCCAATAACCCAATTAATGTGGGATATAATGAGCATGGTGATCAGATCATGATATGAATAAACATAACAGTTTAAATAATGTACCAGTAAGGCCTTCTCGACCACCCTGAGAATGGGGGGCTGAAGCCCCCTATGCCTGATGTCACCAGTGGTTTCTAACACTATCAGTTATTGAGAAATATTGTTCCACTGGAATACATTGAGATGGACTATAGCATACAGAATATGAATTCCTAAGGCTTTTGCACTAATGGCTCATTTGAAAATAATCGACATCCAGATGGAAGGGTAGGGAAATTTGCGAGCAGAAAACCCCCAGTCTACTAATTTTTATAAGGCATTAATTGTCTAGACATATTGGTTGGCCTGGGACTGTGCCAGCTTGAAATGAATGACTTGATGTCCTCTAATTACTTTACTCTAGGATGTTAAAAAACTATCTCCTCCTGTCTTGCTGTGCTGCCGATTTCAGAAACCCGCCTTCCCTCCTTCTTGATAAGGCCATAAATCAAATGCAGGACAGATGAGGCAAAGTGACAAAAAAATAGACACCCCACTTTGCATTGCAATTCAAATTAAGAGGAAAGAGAAAGTGTTGTGAACGAAATAGTGCTGCATGCAGTTTATGGCTATAAATTAGAAATGACAAGGCTAGAATATTTCTTACCCACCTGTGGTTTCAGGAAGAGACTAAATGTATAAGTTGTCAGCGACATTTTAAAAATCATTTGTCTGAAACAGGAGCAAGCAGTGAGAAGCTCTGGGGCAGTAAAGCATTACCAAATTCCTATCAGATGTTCTATGCATTTTCCTTTGTATCTTTCCCTTAAGAAACAAATAAATTTAACGATCATATCTGGAGCCTCCTGCACCCCTGAAAAATGGAGAAAATGACACTATTTCAACTTTGCCTTGGGAGTTGCAAACATTGTGACATTGTACTGCATAGTTCTAGAATGAGCAGAATTTATCCTCAAATTAAGATTAATGACATAGTTTAAAATAGGTGCAAGTGAAGTCAGAAACCAACGTTCTTTTTTCTTTAGGATTCTCTTTCCTTAGAATTCTCTCAAAGGGATTTTAAACTAACACCAGTTATCTTTTATTTGAACTCTTTCTTTTTCTTGGAAAGCCTTTAGCAAAATCAGGGCCAACTCAAGACATATGGCAGCCTGCAGCAGAATGGTAAACATATTTCCAGATACAATGGTGTGTCTCCACTAAAGGTGCATGCTAGTACACAAAGCCAGCTATGTTATTGTGACTGGATCAGGAAATTCTACAGATCCCTCTCCCAGCACGAAAAATACAGTCATAATGAACTCAAGTTGCCTGATGGAGCCCCAGAATTCTTCAACCTATGACAGTGTTTCCCAACCAGTGTGCTGTGAGTGATCATCAGATGTGCTGTGGGAAATTACAGTGGAGAGAGAGAGAGAGAGAGAGAGAGAGAGAGAGAGAGAGAGCGAGCGAGAGAGAGAGAGAGAGAGAGAGAGAGCCTAGAAGGAAACTTCAGACAGCGGAAATGTGGCTTTCCTGGCCGAAGCAGCAATGCCAGCCAGCCTGGCTGCAGTTAAGGAGAGTCCTCAGCATCCAGAACTTTCCTCCCTCCCTCCCTCCCTCCTCTCTCCCCTCGTTCCCTTCCTTCCTTCCCTCCCTCTGCGCACCAAGGGCTACATGGCCGGGCTGCGCTTCCTCCTGCTTCCTGGCTCCTGGGCACTCTTCTGCCATCCTCCCCTCCAGCAGCAAGGAGGAGGAGAGGAAGGAGGAGTCCGCGGAAGCTGCCCCCATCCGACCCTGCTCCTGGAGGCTTGAGGCGAGGCTTTCTGCCCTCTAGCCCCTCTGTGCCGGGGAAGGGGAGCAACCCCTCATCTCCTGGCCACTCCTGGCTGGGCTCCGGGTTCGCTGCAGAGCAGAGCAGAGGCTGGGATGCGCAGCTCCACAGCCCAGCTTAGTTCCTTCCCGATCTGGCCCCAAGATGACAGCAGGGAAGCCAAAGGGATGCGCGGGGGAGGCACTTCTGGGGGGGGGGGGCTGAACCCCTTTTGCGAAGGGGCTCGGAGGGTGACAGTTATTAAAATGACAGAGTGTCATTTTGTGTCATTTTGGTTGGTGGTGTGCCCCAGAATTTTGTAAATGTAAAAAAATGTGCCACGGCTCAAAAAAGGTTGAAAATCACTGACCTATGGGCATAGGCCTGTGTTTCTTGAAAGTGTCATCCACAAAAGGAAAGTTTTCAAGCATTCAGCCATGACCTGTCTTCTTTCAGCTTGGCTTTCCTATAAAAATACCTGTAACGCTGTGATACTATAATGTTTATGGAAATCATGAACTTCAGTTGTGTCAATTAAATATTGCTCTGACTTAAGCAATTCCTTGGATGATAATGAAACTCAGATCTGGTTTCTGATGTTTTCTCTTCAGTTTATTAGCACCTTGTTTTAATTGGTTTTGTTTGCATTTCACAATAACACAGCTACATCTGTGGCCACAACAACAACAACAATAACAACAACTTGAGCCACAAATACCACCTGCCTGTGACAAAGAACCGGTGGGATCGCAAGCCTGAAAAAGTTGTTGAAAATGAACATGTTAAACTACTTTGAGACTTCCGAATTCAAACTGACAGAGTTTTAGAGCACAATACTCATGACCTCATGATTATGTAGCAACCCAGCCTCCAGCCCCGCCCCCAGCCCCGGCCCCAGCTCAGCCCCCAGCCCAGCCAGGGGGGTCTGGGGATGCCCCGGGGGTCCCAATTGCTCTGGACCCGATTGATGGGGAGTCAGGTGAAATGGATGAGGGGGCTGTTGGGCCTGCATCTCCTACAGAGAGCTTGTAATGGGAAGACGATTGGCCCGATGCCTATGAGGACGAGGAAGGTCAGTTTGACCAAGGATTAGATAATTGGTATGAGAATCCAGGTGGGCGAGGTTCCCAAGAACGAATCTGGGAACCCGCGGGGGCCGAGTCCATGGAGACCGAAGAGGAGGATGTTTCTCATGAAGATAGTGAGACAGCTGGCGAAAGGGAGGGAAGGAGCTTTGACCGCAGAAGGAGCATCGAGGCTCATAGAAGGGAATAGCGTCAAAGCCTAGAGTGGCGTTGGGCTCACAAAGGAGGAGATTAAATATACGTTCCCTGGGAACAGATCCTCAGTTGAACGGCCACTTCTGATCCTAGGAAGTGAAGCGTTCCTGATCCTTGAAGCCAGCGTTGCCCTGCCCTGCCCTGCCCTGCCCTGCCCTGCCCTGCCCTGCCCTGCCCTGCCCTGCCCTGCCCTGCCCTGCCCTGCCCTGCCCTGCCCTGCCCTGCCCTGCCCTGCCCTGCCTTGCCAAGTACCTTGTACCTTGTACCTTGTACCTTGCCTTGCCTTGACCAACGGAGACTTTATTGCTTTTGATTCGCTTTGTTTTTACGGACTTGCTTTGAGAGATTCCCTGGATTGTTATTGGCACTTTTTGCCAGCTATTTTGGACTAATTGCTTTTTACTTGGACATTCTTCTTTCACACCTGTTTTTATTATTCAATAAATAGTTAATTGATCAATTGTCTCTGTGTGTGTGATTAAGGGGCCGGGCCAGGACCCAGCATCGTGACAGATTATGGGGAAAAAACAATGTATGGATTGTCGATGTTGCAATCCCAGGAGACAGAAGAATTGACGGGAAGCAACTGGGAAGCTGACACAATATGAGGATTTAAATATCGAACTGGAAAGACTCTGGCACAAGCCAGTCAAGGTGGTCCCAGTGGTGAGCGGCATTCTAGGTGCTGTGCCTAAAGACCTTGGCCTACATTTGAAAACAAATGGCGCTAACAAAATTACTATCTGTCAGCTGCAAAAGGCCACGCTACTTGGATGTGCGTGCATTATTCACTGATACATAATATAGTCCTAGACATTTGGGAACTGTACAACATGTGATCCAACACAAAAGCCAGCATAGTGATCTTGTTTGCTGCGTACTAACCTTGTTGTGTATCAAATAATAATAATAATAATAGTTTTTTACCCACCTCTTCCCAGGCTTGAGACAGGTTACAACAGATTTAAAATACAATAGATAAAAACACAATAGACAAAACAGGAATTCATTTAAAACACATAGACATAGATTAACACACACACAAAAAATCAAGCATAGCTCTAAAATTGCAGTTTAAAATTAATAAGTTAAAATGGACTGGGTAAGACCTACTAGAAGAGATGGATCTACAGTTTTATTGACTCAATCATTTTGTTTCTTCAACCCTTTCAAGGCTGGTTTTCAGATTATGTTTGGCATAGGAAAATGCTAGGTTTTCATATACATATTTTGACATGCCCGAACGCATTAGCACATTTCCCACCCACTACGTTCTATTTCGCTGTGACTTAACATATTATCCAAATATATTATTCTGCATATTCATTTCCCCCTATTTTCTCTTATGCATTGTGCCGCTTCTTAGCCCACTCCAATCTGGCTTTTTGACAGAAAGGGGTTATGAGCAATGAAAGGAGTGTCAGTGGAATTGTGTTCACTGAGTTGGAATGGCAGAAGTGCTGATATTTGCAGCCTGGCTGAATGGGGTTAGTTTATTTATTAAAACATAGTGGGAAAAAGCTGCATGCTTCCAGAGATATAATATTTTTGCAGAAGGTAACATAAAGTTTTGCTTCCTCAAAGACAAAGACACCAGAGTTCACAATGGGGGGGGGGGGGGTATGACAAGCCACTGAATCGTTGGTCAAGATGGTCAGTGGCCACACTGCTGGAGGATTGTGAAAGCTGTTGAGCAGAAAAAGTAACTTTCCCAAGCTCTGGTTTCATGTCGGTCAGGTATCAGAATTATAGAAATAAGCAGGTGCTAGTGGTCATTCTTGGAAGATGACTGTGGTAACTGCAGTCCAAAAGAGTAACATTTCCATATTCCAGCTAAGACAACTCTTGGGACCTTACCACATTGGCTATTGGCATTGTGGCAAATCTGTGGGGTCTCATGGAGAACTCATCGTCCCCATGCCCCACATTGCCTGACGCACCACTGGCACCCACCGGGGGGGGGGGGGGAGTATCCACCACCTGGCTTACCCCCCATTGTTGCAAATGCAATATGGGAAGCCTCCCAGGTTGCCACATCACAGCGGTTGTGTGTGCCACTTCCTCGCCTCTTTCACCATGGAGCCCGGCCAGAAGTAGATGTGTGTCATGTAATGGACTGTGTGGCAAAAGAGGAAAGCAAGTGGAGTACGGCAGACAAATTTCCCATCCAATGAGGTTGTAGGTGCAAATGTTATCTCTTTTCCTTTTCTTATAAAAGAATGTGCAATGGGCAAAGATATTTTTATTTCCAAGGAAGGGTCCATGAAACCTGCACAATGTTTATGGAATTTGGATTATTTTAATATATCTGATTTTCATTGTTATTTTTCCATTAGGTTTTTTTTTGTCTCATTATGGTCCATACAGAAATACCTCTTTGGCTGAAGCAAGTGGCGTCATTCCACTTGTCCGGGTTTAAGAATAATGTACAATATCTCTAAGCAGCTGTTTTGTCAGATGGGAGAACATTCTTCAAGCACTAGGAGAACAATAATGGAGAAATCTTTGCTGTTTTATATTTTTTGTAGTTTGCTGTTTTCTGGACTTAGACAAACTGTGGTAGCTCAAAGCTACGGTTTGTGGGGAAAAGTCAGCTTCAGTATCATAGTTTATGAAGCAGGCTTGTTTCACTAACTGTAGTTCATATCCATTAGGATGGCACTGTAAATGATGTTAATATACAATGAAAGAGAAACTTTCTGATTCCTTCCTTGTAATCATACCAAAAGATGAGGGGGAAGATGTTGGAACCTGCAAGGAATCAGTGAGAGAGAGAGAGTGTGAACTGATTGGTTGGGCAATATCTGGGGAGATGGCTGAGCCTGGGACTTTTGGTTACTGTTACACTTTTGTTCAGGCTTGAGCTATGCAGATGTTCAGCAGACAGAGAAGAAGAGAGAAGCAGAGAGAGAAGCAGAGAGAGAGAGAGGGAGAGAGAGAGAGAGAGAGAGAGAGAGAGAGAGAGAGAGAGAGAGATTTTGGAGTGTGCTTTCACTCCATGAGCTGCTGAAGGAGTTTTTCCATATGGACAAAGAAAGACCATTTTAAAATCTCTCATAAAAGGAGATTATGTGAGTTGATGCAACTGATCACTCTTCGAAATTATGAAAATGGACATTTTATCCCAGGCGGTAACACAAGCAACCAACTCCAAGAAAACAGACTGGACCAGGGTGATGGAATTCTTAAAACAAAACAAAATCGAAGGGTGGTCTGTGATAGAGCTATAGGACAACTAGAGATGTTAAGTTATAGTACATCTGTTAATAAAGGGGTATAACTTTAAAAGATAAAATGGGTAACATCAAATAAGATGTTACAGAAGGCAGGTTGGAAGGCTGGAAATACTCATGTGATGTTTGTCTTAGTAGGGTGTTTGTACGTCTTTGTTTATAGTGTATTGTATTTGTATATTTGTCTTATTCGATGTTTACTTGCTTGTTTTTAACTTTTGTGAAAATCAATAAACATCATGAATAAAAAAAACCTTTTCCAATTAAAATATAGAACTTGGGATATACTTGCCGTATAAGACTACCCCTCTTCCAATGCAGACCAAATAAAAATTTAAAAAGCATCAGATTTGATTTCAATTTGATAATTTTCCTATTACTGTTCCTCCTTCTCTGCCTCTCAGATCTTGCACCTGTGCACCTGCATCGCTTCACTGCAGTCTTCAGGAGTGAGATCTGAGAGGAAGAGGAGGAGGTACGGTAATAGGATACAAGGATGGGCCACACAGGTAAAAGAGGTGTGCTTTTCTGGGCAAAGAGCCACTCTATCTCTTTTTTCCATACTCGGGACACCCTGGATGCCTGCAGCTTCCTCCACCTTTCACTTACACTTTCCCGGTGAGGCGCCCCTTCACCTCACCATTGGGACCGCATTAAGTCCATGAACCTTGATGAATGGATTTTCTTCTACTGTGCTTGCACAGCGTCGCCCTTAATGCTTTCATACAGTCACTGCATATGGCAGGGACGCGGCCACTGCCATTTTTGAGCTCCCCCCACCATATGCGGCAACCACAGATTCTCCAATCCGGATTGGAAGTTTCAGCACCCGTTCTATAAGATGACTCTCGGCATATAAAACGATTCCCATGTATAAGATGACTTTCGCGTATTAGACGACCCCTGGCTTTTGAGAAGGTTTTCTTGGGTTAAAAAGTAGTCTTATACACCAGAAAATATGGTACTTGTTCTTTATTGTTCACTTGCATGGCATATTTATTTCTCTGACAAGGCAGTATGTGGACTGATGAAAATTGAACTACACGTGGTTTATTTTACATTGTGCCACAGTGGAGAACATATAAGCTTGGGGAAAAAATCTGACTCTGTCAGGCCCAGATTACCCATAAGGCCACACTAGGCCATGGCCTATGGGTGCAGGCCTAGGGGGGCGCCAGATCAAGGACCAAAAAAATATGTTCAAACAAAACCGCAACGTGCGGCATGATGACTGTCTCTCTCTCATGGATACCAAGGGAATCAGTAGTTACTGAAATGGACATCCAAGTGCCACCTCTGTGTTGATGGAGGCAGGCAGGATTTTCCCCGGGTACTGGTTGTGGGGGGTCGGGAGCAGGTGAGGGTTTTGCCCTCCTTTCTGCTAGAGATCCCTGTGTACAACTAGCGGGCCACTGTGTGACACAGAATGCTGGACTAGATGGGCTGAGGCCCGATTCAGCATGGCTCTTCTTATGTTCTTATGTTCTCTCTCTCAGAGGAGGGTGGGGGGAGAGCGCTGCGAGGGGCCGGGGGAGGAGGAAATGGCACCCTCCTTCGCCATTGCCCCCGCCTCCTTGTCGGGAGGAGGAAGAAAGGGAAGCCCCTGGGACCGCTGCCGGCCATGCGCGGCACCCAGGAACATGGCAAAGGAGGCAGAGGCGCCCTCCTGCCACGCACGCATGCCCGCCAGCAGCCCCGGGGGTGGGGCTTCCCCCCCTCATCCTACTCATGCCCAAGGAAGGAGGGTGGGGTGAGGAGGAAGAGGCGGAGGGAAGCCACGCATGCCCAGTAGCCACGCATGCCCAGCAGCGGTCCCGGGGGCGGGGCTTCCAAAGTGTGGCCTAGGGTGCCAAAAGGAGTTAATCCGGGCCTGGACTCTGTGGTTTAACATTGTGTCCCAATCAGCCCACTATAGTCAAATAATTGCATGTAATTGTATTTAGCATTATCTTTAAGTGCAGCAACACTGTTCTTCTACACAACGTGATCAAAATTTCAAGAGGAAGAATGTAATATATACCACTATCAAGGTTCCAGTTCCAGAAAGCTAGATGTGCCCCTGGGAGTTAACTTACACAGCTGAAATAGGAAGCCTTCTTCCCGTTTAAAATTGGTTTGTTTGTTTGACTCTGTTAGTAACAGCAGTGGAAATTTCAAACATATATCTGGCTGTTTATCTCTGGTTGTTCTTCTCTCTGCAGGCAGGCACACGTTCTTAGTATTACAGTCTGAGCTTGCAGGAAAGAAGAGTTCATACAATATTCACCTTTTAGTTCACCCTTCCAAATATTAATTTTTAAACATTTACAGCATGTAGCAAATCCAAATCTTCCCCAAAGTGGTAATATTCATGTCCTACCTATGCCAGGGTGAGGGATAAGTCTAGTTCCTGCTCTCCCATTAGACAGAGTAAAGCAACTGCTTCAGGCAAAAGATTGTGGATTTAATTACAAAGTAGAAAACTGTGTGTTGTTTAATTTATCCTTACTTAATTTTTGTTACCATGGCATAGGGAGAGTTTCTTGTGGGAATTTCTATCTCACCTGCCAAAAACAACTTGATTTGTCTTTTATTCATTTCATTCATTAAAATATTTATATCTCACCTTATATTATGAACATTTGCCTTGATTTAAGGAATAAATCAAGTAGGGGTGGGATTTCCAATTTTTTTATTTTTTGGAGAGTTTTGAAATGCCTGCATTTGTGTATACATAGTAAATGAGGGATGACGGCAAAAGGGGGCTATAGTTACACATCCAGTACCTACTAAATTCACCACTTGATGGGGGAAAGAGAGGAGAGGGACAGGGATAAGACCCATCATACACAAGGCCACTGTAAACAGTAGACTCTTTCCTGCATACCAATATACTTTATTCCATTTGAGGAAAGCAGCCAGGAAGAGAACTCAAAATCTCCCCCTACATTCTCATAGTCAGATGCAATTCAAGACATCCTCCTCCAAGATATGCCACGTTCCTCCAGAATTCTAGGCAGATGTTATCAGCAGTATGAACAGCCAGATGTTTCCCCAATCCCATCCATTTGGAATGGATATTGTGGACAACAGGTATGACTCCTGAGAAGGTGACTTTGGTCTCTGCAAAAAGAGGAAGGGAATATCAACCTCCATTACAACTAATGGCACCAGGAATGTGGCGCAGCTGGCTAAGTGTCAGCTGCATAAGATCTCTCTGACCAATAGGTCATGAGTTCGAGGACGCCCGGGTCGAGGTGGATGCTCGACCTTTAAGTGTAGCCTGCTGTCGACCTTTGCAGCCAGAAAGACAGTTGCATCTGTCAAGTAGGAGATTAAGGTACCACATTAAGTGGGGAGGCAAATTTTGACTGAATTATGAGGCCATTAAAGAACTCCAGGAACGCTGAGGAATGCGGAAGGAACAACAAGGGATGCTGGAACGCTGAGAGATAAGGAGTGTGTCAGCTCCCCCTGGTGGCCAGAGTTTGCCTCTGTTCGTCTATATGTTGTATGTAGAACTAGCAGGGATTATCTGCTAAGTATGTGTATCTGTAATCCGCTCTGAGTCCCCTTCAGGGTGAGAAGAGCGGAATATAAATAAAGTGTAAAATAATAATAATGCACATGTGTAAGTTATTAACTAGGTGTCAGCCTGTGTGTGTGTTCGTACAATTTGCATGCATGGAATATTTCCATCTAAACCAATGGTTCTCAACCTGTGGGTCCCTAGGTGTTTTGACCTACAACTCCCAGAAATCCCAGTCGGTTTACCAGCTGTTAGGATTTTTTGGAGTTGAAGACCAAAACATCTGGGGATTTACAGGTTGAGAACCACTCATCCAAACGTTTATCTGGCCAGGACCATCTCCTCACATAAAATGGGTTGCATTTATGCTTGTTTTTATCTGTGAATATATCAAAAACAATCAAACAAACAAAAGATACTATGTGTCTACAAACAATTACTCATCAGAGTGACCCTCCTCAGGAAAAACAACAGCCTTTCTCTGTTCTTTCTTTAAAAAACCCTCTACTGCTATCAATAACGTGTGATTTTATGCGATTTTATGTGATTTTATGTGATTGTAATTGGTTGGGATTGTTTTATGGTATTTTATGATGTTTTTAAATATTGATGTGGAAACCGCCCTGAGCCTCGGGAAGGGCGGTTTAGTAAATCGAAATAATAAATAAATTTTAAAAAGCTTTTTAAAAAGCCTTATTGCAAGTCTCTCAAACCAACACACCCCTGCTTCTGTTTCTGTCAGTTCTGCTTCTGTAGGTCTGCTCTTGTGTTTGGGAATTCTCCTTCACCCTAGAACAGGGGTAGGGAACCCATGGCTCGGGAGCCAGATGTGACTTTTCATGATTGCCTCTGGCTCTCCAGAGCAGCCCGGGCCTCGGTTTCCCAGCATGCAGTGGGAAGGAGTGATGCAAATCCACCATGGCTGCCACTTCTGTGCCGCCATCACCGCCTCTTCCTCATCCCCCACTGCTCTCAGGGCCCTGCGTCCTCTTAGCTGGGGCTGGCACAGCCCGGTGGCGGCGCCTTGTACTCGTCTTCCTCTGCCACGGGCCTCGGGGAAGGCGGCAGAGGTGGGCCTGGCCCTGGCGCCACGGACCCAGCCTCGCTGCCCCCAGGGGATGCCCAGCTCATCGCCCTCATCGTCAGGCACCTCAAGAGCTTTGGCCTCTTCAATGCCTTCTGGAGGGACTGCCTCGCCGACGTCGACACCAGGGTCTGCCTTGGCCCCGTGCCCTTCTCCCCCTTCCTTCCTTTCTCTTCCTTTCTTTTTCCCTCCCTTTTCTTTCATTCTTTTTCCTCCCTCTCTCCCTACCTTCTTTCCTCCCTCCCTCTTTGTTCCTTCCTTCCTCTTCCATTCTTTCGTTCTCTCTTTCCTTTTCCCTCCCTCTCTCCCCTTCCTTCCTTCCTCTTCCTTCCTTTCTCCCCTTCACCCTTTCCTTCTCTCCTTCTTTCCCTCCCTCTCTCCCTTTCCTTCTTTCCTCCATTCTCCCTCCCTCTCTTTTCCTTCCTTCCTTCCTTCCTTCCTTCCTTCCTTCCTTCCTTCCTTCCTTCCTTCCTCTTCTATTCCTTTCCCCAAGTCTTCCTTTCCTTCTCCTTCCTTTCTTTTCAGTTCCCTCTCTCTCCCCTTCTTTCTTTTCTTCTTTTTCCTTCATTATTTTACTTTTTCCTCACTCCTTTTCCTTTCTTTTCCCCACCCTTTCCTTTCCTCCCTTCCCATTTCCTCCTTTCTTTCCCCCTCCTTGTCTCTCTCCTGCTTTTCTTTACTTCCTTTTCCATTGTTCGTTCTTCTTTTCTTTCTTCCTATCCCCCTCCCTTCTTTATTTCCTCTGTCTGTCTGTCTGTCTGTCTGTCTTTCTTTCTTTCCCCCTTCTTTCCATCTTCTCTTCCTTCCCAGAGTCTTGAGCGTGCCTTTGGCAGATCCAGGTCAGAAGTGTCCCATCATTCTGCCAGGGGAATTCTTTTTTCATAGCATGTACGTATATACTCACATTTAGTTGAATTCAGTCTTAAAATATATAATATATATTATATGGCTCTCACTGAAATAAATTTCCAAATATTTTGCTCTCATGGCTCTCTGAGTCAAAAAAGTTCCCGATTCCTGCCCTAGAAGCTTTCCTTGTGTGCTGCTCTTTAAGGAAGGCCTGCTTTGTCCAAAAAGGATTCTTCTTCCCCAAGGAGTTTTCCTTCCAGCAGAGCAACCAGCTTGCATTTGCTGTTGATATAACCTCCCACATTCTCATGCATGAAAACAAACAGCAGGTCACTGCAGGAACTCTTACTATCCATGTTCAGTCTTTCAACATAGACAATGTCATAGCGCTCTGGTCCTCCACTTCAATGTCTCCTGTAAAATTTGCACATAAAGGACTTATTTTCCTAGTCCTGTTTTTTTGAGTTTCAGGGACTGAATAGACAGCTATATATGACTTCATCACATCACATTGAGAGGGGAAAGCATGGGAAAGCATAAGAGTTGAGATTCACCCCCTCTCATATTGTTAGCAGTCCCGTTTCAAGTTCTGCCACCCCATCACGCTAGCCATCTTATTACATTGAGACATTTTCTCCGGTAGGACACTTTAACCTCTTTTCAAGCATGGAGAGGCACGGAGCTCATCACATGTTCCGGGGCTGAAAAGAGGCAGAAATGTCTGAAAGGTGGGACTCTGAACACAGGCCAGTAATTGTGATCAGAGCTGCTACCTCTCACTTTACCCCAATGTTTACAATTGAAAAACAGGTGGGATGGGAACCATCAAAAGTTTCCCATACTGTTTCATTGCCCAGCCCTCAGTGGTGTCCTGTATCCTATGGGTCAGGGGTGCTCAGAATGGTGATCGGGATCACCAGGGTGATCTTCAGGCCTCATCCTGGTGATCTTCAGACCCCTGGCCAGGTTTTTTGCTGTTAATCCTCTTCACATGCCCCTGCACGCTGCAAAGAAGTCCTCCGTCATTGCTCCTCCCCGCTCCCTGCTCGCGTGCCGCCTCCATAAGCTCCAGAGTCCAAGAGGCAGAATGGGCCCCCTCTTTTGGATTCCTCCTCCTCCCTCCGTCCTTCTCCAGCCACTCAGAGTCATAGGAGACCAAAGGGGGCGTGCCTGGATGACGCGATGCATGGCTGACCCCGCGCGCATGCGCAGAAGCGCCCATTCTGCCTCTCGGACTTCTCGTGAGCTCTTGGAGGCGGCACGCTTGCTGGCGTCGTGGAAATAAGAGCAACGACAGAGGAGAAGAAGAAGGACGCTTTGGGGTCATTTCCTTACCGCATCTCAAAGGTCGGTCTTTTTTACTTTGGGGTGGGTGCTTGATTGTTCTGTGGCATGTCTCTTTGTTTATTTTTAATGTTTAAAAATGGCCTTTTAGCTCCAAAGCCTCTCTGCTTGCTTTGTTCCTTGAGAAATATATGTTGGGGAATATGGAAATGTGGGAGAAATGGGGTGGTTGGATGTATTTTTGCATGCCCCTTTGTTTACCTTGCTGAGTATTAAATGGCCGTGCAGTTCAACAGCCTCTCTTCTTACTTTCTGGCTGATAATATGTGTGGTAATATGACAGTGTGGGAGAAATGGGGTGGTTGGATGTATTTTTATGCTCTGTTTTATATTGTTGTTATTAAATTGAAATGTTGATGTTTTATAACTTCATTTTATGTAAACTGCCCCGAGCCTGCTGGAAGGAGCGGCACATAAAAATGAATAATAGATATAAATAAATAAATAAGAAAATAGTTATACGTTTTACATTTCTGTGTAGGTGATCTTTGGGACTTGGTTTTTTTAATCAGTAGCTCCCATGCTGAAAAAGTGTGAGCACCCCTGCTATGGGTTTTGATTCAGAACCACAGGATCCCATTGAAAGCAATGGTTTTAACCTGGATCACTGTCTCTTTTGTCCTATGGGCTTTGATGCAGAACCATAGGATCCCATGGAAAGTAATGGTTTTAACCTGGATCACTGTCTCTTGTATCCTATGGGCTTTGATGCAGAAACATAGGATCCCATGGAAAGTAATAGTTTTAACCTGGATCATTGTCTCTTGTATCATATGGGTTTTGATGCAGAACAATAGGATCCCATGGAAAGCAATGGTTTTTAACATAGATCGCTGTCTCTTGTATCATATGGGCTTTGATGCAGAACCGTTGGATCTCATGGAAAGCAATAGTTTTAACCTGGACCACTGTCTCTTGTATCCTATGGGGTTTGAAGCAGAACAATAGGATCCCATGGAAAGCAATGGTCTTATCCTGGATCACTTAAATTTTCAAGTGTAACCACCTCATCACATCAAGAGGGGAAAGCAGGGCTGGGAGAGACAGAGGTAGGGACAGTAATGTGGAAGGCGGCAGAACCCAAATGGCAGCAATGGAATGGCCCCACTTCTTCTGAACTGTTGGTTCACTCTACTTTCAAGTAACTCATAAATCAATTTGGCCCTTGGTCCAAAACCATTCACCACCCCTTCCTTCACTTTAAGATATAAACCATTTAAGGACTAGTAGCTTGAATTTCATTTTTGAGAAGGAAGAAAAAAGGGGAAAGCACAAGGGGGGGGGGCTTTCATACTGTAATAGTACACTGCTATGATTCCACTTTAGCTGCCATAGAAAAATTGCATGGAATTTAGGAAGGACCCTGGTATGCCTAACAACCTGCAGATTGAAAAAGGACAGACTTATGCCACAAACGTCAAGTTATTTGGTATCATTTCTACAAACTATAGCAGTTTGAGTTTCTTCAAAACGGATGTAATCTAACAGGGAGAGATGAAACATTTAAAAGCCCAGTGGGCATGTGCTAATGAGTACAGGAGGAAAAATATCAAAGGCAAATTACTATATGGTACTGACATCAAGAAAAGTGCTCATTTCCCGTTTGACAAAGAAACATATTCAAATAAATAGAAGAAGTCCATTTGACTCCCTTTAAATCAAGAATTGGAATTTTAGCCCAAGAGAGGGAGAGTCAGAAGCATTTACTGAAATATTTAAAGAAGAAAGATTTTTTTAAAAATCCATTCTGGCCTGGAGGCTTTTTTTTTGTGTGCAATATATACAGAGGCACAACAATACACCGTTGACATATAGACTTAGGAAAAATACACATGTCGCATTTAATGATCTGTCACAGCAAGTTAACAACTTCTGTTGCTGCTTTAAATCCCAACCAACCAAATATCGCATTACTCCTTGTCTCTACTCTTGGGCATTACGTGGACTGTCAATTACCATTTTTACAAAGTCTGTCATGGATATTTCTACTTTCACCAGTCCAGTATAAAATAATATTCAAGCTGGTGTAGTGTTCTGCTTGAAGTGCTAGACTGTGATGTGGAAGATCAAGGTCCTCGTGCCCACTGAGCCATGAAACTCAGGCCCCTTCCACACAGCTGTATAAAATTCCACATTATCTGCTTTGAACTGGTTTATATGGCAGTGAGGACTCTGCTCAAAACAGATATTGTGGATTGTCTGCCTTTCTGTTCTGGGTTATATGGCCATTAGGAAGGACCCTCACATGTCTCATTGGCCCCTTGTGTTGTGGGCCCTTTCACACAACCATATAACTCAGAATATCAAGGCAGATAATCCAGAATATCTGCTTTGAACTGGGTTATCTAAATCCACACTGCCATATAACCCAGTTCAAAGCAGATAATGTGGGATTTTGCACAGCTGTGTAGAAAGGGTCTACACTGCCACATAAAAATCAGGTTATCTGCTTTGAACTGGATTATCTAGCCGTGTAGACTCATATAATTTGGATTATCTGATTTGATAATCTGAATTATTTGGCAGTGTAGAAGGGGTCTCAGCCTAATTTACAGGGTTGTTGCAAGGCTATCGTTGTGAGAAGAAAAGCAGTAAATGCAAAGTCGATAACGGGTGCACTTTGAGGCCGAATGCCACTGTGCCTCTCATCTCCAATGATGAGGTATATGATACAGCAGTAGGTCAATGTATGTAGACTGCAGCTCAACCCAGTGATATTGTGACGCCCCCACGGGACTGGTTTTATATCTCTGTTTTGTATTTTGTTGCCCTTTACCTGCATGGGCCTTTGTTCTATTGTGGCCATGTGGACCGATGGGAGGGGCTGTGCCTGGCACCATACCTGGCATCAGCTGCCCTGAACTCCTCCCCTTCCAGAGGTCACCTGAGAGGCTGGGTTTCCTTTCTGGCCTCATTCCAAGCATAGAACATGGACGAAGCAGGCGGAAGTCTGGAGCCAAGGCTCAGACAAAGCACTTTCGTTCACGTATAGCAAACCTACGCTCTCAAACCAAGGAATTCAGTAATAGGAAGGGCCAACCCTTCAACAGCAACTTTGGGGACCAAAGGACTTCGTGCGCCAGAGGACCATTTGAGGAGCTACAGGAGACCTGAAACCTAAGAGGGGCACCTTCACTCTGCAAAAGGCAAGTGAACGCAATCCCTTTGTTTAAAGGACTTCAAGCTTTTTGGGCCACCAGCACTTGTACTGGTTGTTATTCAATAAATCTTGGTTTTGGTTCACTATTTTGAGTCTAGCACTCAAAGCTACTCCAGGTCTCCTGTACATGGGAGGGCTAGAACACGAACCTCAGGGCCTATAGAGCTCGTCCATCCTTTTTAAGCCCCCTTTTTTCAGCCCTGGCGGGACGCCACAAATATTAAAGGGCATCCAGACTCCGATTTTGCTAATTTTCCTCTCCATCCATGCCCTGCACACATGTTTTGCCTTTATTAATTCCATAGATTATATAATAAAGAAATAATGCTTTTTTGCAAGGAGTAGTTCAAATGTTGCTTCTCTCTTTCTTCATTTGTATGCTTCTTTGGCCCTGGGCAGATCTAATCAATATCTCTGATAGTTCTATAGTTGGGTTTTCTTGGACAGACTTAAGGAATTGTATGCATGCTGCCTTCTCCTTTCTAGATTCTGCTCTTTGAACAGCTGTGCTCTTTTATTTCTTCCCCCTGTACCTGGAGCATTTCCAGAGGCTGTTCTGCAGCTGTGCTTGTACATCATAAATACTTTGAAGGAACATTGTCTTTAAAATTTGAACAGCTTTCAGCAGCTAGCACACTGTCTTCACCTTCAGATGTGGATAATCCAGAGCTTGCCCTAGATCAGTGTTTTTCAACATTTTTTGAGCCGCGGCACATTTTTTACATTTACAAAATCCTGGGGCACACCACCAACCAAAATGACACAAAATGACACTCTAAGACAGTAATACATATAGTTAATATGTTTTTAATGTATTTATACACTCAGTGTAAAATCTGGGCCTGTTTTGATGAACACAACATATATATGACTTCCTCTCACATATTTATACATGGCTATCATGTCTTCTCTCAGCCTTTTCTTCAAGCTAAACATACCCAGCTCTTCAAGCCACTCATCATAGAGCTTGTTCTCCAGACCTTTGTGAAATTTCACCCTGAGCGAAATTTGCTTCCAGTTACCTATGGATGTCATGAAGCTGTTATAAACATTTCCTGGGGGGGGGGGGGGGGAGGCAGCTCTCGAAAAATCCAGTAAAATAGTAAAAAACCCCAAACCATTTCCAAGCAGAGAGGCTCGATTTGTTTCTTGGAAACATGTGGGGCTGCTAGGAGGGGGAGTGCCAATTTCCCATGGCACACCTGATGATCGCTCACGGCACATTAGTGTGCCACGGCACACTGGTTGGGAAACACCGCCCTAGATTCATTGCACATCCAGACTGCAAAACATGAAATGCGAACACAATTATGATCAGAAATATTGAATTGCTACTTCTCTTTCTTCCCATATCAGTGGGAACCCCCCTCTCCCAATTATGAAGCAATAGAGTAGTATTTAATATTTCCTACATGCCAAAATGACTAAACTGAGGCTAAAGTACTTGGGACACATCATGAGATGAAATAACTCACAAGAAAGGAAAATAGTGCTTGGTAAAGCTGAAGATAGAAGGAAGATGCATATGCAATAACTCAAGTCAAGGACTATAGTGCTGAGTTCACAAGATCTTAGCAGGGTTGATAATAATAGGTTGTTTTGGAAGTTTCTCATTAATAGGGTCACAATAAGTTGAAGCTGACACGATCTACCATATCCAGAACACATCAAAATTATTTGGAAATGTGTAAAAATATAATGTGTACTACTGGGGTAGAGGGGCAATAATTAATTTAATCCTAGAGCAGACCTATTAAATCAATGGTAAACTGATAAGTCATTTGTAAATTCATTTTATTCAATAGGTCGATTTTAGGTCTACTCAAGTTGGTATCAGAAGTTGGATCAAGATTTCAGTATACAAAGAACTTGTATTTCTAGGGAAGCCTGAAGATTAGTGATGCCTCAGCTATAAAGAGACTACATTCATATTTTGTCTTTTTTTGTGAGTGAGCTCTGCTTTATTCTACTCTACAACCTGTTACAGTAGGTCACTTATCCAGATTGAGAGAGAATAGTGCTCTCGGGAAACAAGACTCAGATTGGAACACAGAGCACAACACTGCAACAGTTGCACAAGCAACTCTTAGCAGCTTGAGGTGTGGGGAGTGCATTGCACTGGTGATAGTATTCCTCAGCCCCTTAAGTTCCAGTACCGGGTTGTGGTGCAGCTGGTCAGGAGTCAGCTGCATTAAAATCACTACTGACTGAAAGGTCATGGGTTTGAAGCCAACCCAGGTTGAAGTAAGCTCCTGACCATTTGTCTAACTTGCTGTTGACCTTTGCAGCCCGAAAGACAGTTGCACTGGGAATGTGGCACAGCTGGCTAAGTGTCAGCTGCATAAGATCTGTCTGACCAATAGGTCATGAGTTTGAGGCCTGCCCGGGTCGAGGTGGGTGCTCGACCTTTAAGTGTAGCCTGCTGCCGAGCTTTGCAGCCCAAAAGACAGTTGCATCTGTCAAGTAGGAGATAAAGGTACCACATTAAGTGGGGAGGCAAATTTTGACTGAATTATGAGGCCATTAAAGAACTCCAGGAATGCTGAGGAATGTGGAAGGAACAACAAGGGACACTGGGAACGCTGAGAGATGAGGAGTGTGTAGCTCCCCCTGGTGGCCAGAGTTTGCCTCTGTTTGTCTATATGTGTGTATGTGGAAACGCCAAGGATTGTCTGCTAAGTATGTGTACCTGTAATCCACTCTGAGTCCCCTTTGGGGTGAGTAGAGTGGAATATAAATAAAGTGTGTATTATTATCTGTCAAGTAGGAAATTTAGGGGAGGCTATTTTGACTAAATTTAACTAAAGATCTCCAGCAGTGTGCAAAAGAATGAGGAATTACTCCATCTGTGTCACAAGTGGATGGTGAAGCGGCAGCTCCCCCAGTGGCCAGAATTTGAAACATACCCTCATGAAGCTGGAAAGTTAAATAGCCTCTGTGTGTCTGTCTATATATGTTGTGTGTCTATGGAATTGAATGTTTGCCATGTATATGCGTATTGCGATCCGCCCTGCGTCCCTGCGGGGTTTGAAGGGTGGTATATAAATACTGTAAATAAATAAATAAATACAATTTATGTCCCAGAACATAATGCATATTTTGTCTTTATAAATAGTACACTTCACTATCTTACTGAACAAAAGGTAGCTTATGCAGGTAACAGGTAGTACTGGAAATTGACTTCCAATTACTTCAGTACCTCAATGGTAAAATAAAATAGATATATTTTGATATAACCCCATTTTTAATCTGTAACATAAATCCCATAGAAATAGATGGTGAGTGAAAACGGTACAGTTTTTCAAACTTTTCAATTGACAATGTTATACAATGTTTGCCTTGCAGGTTTGTTTCTGTGCAAATTCTGAAAAAGAAAAGTAACTCTGAGGAACACATACACCCCATCTGCCTAGAGGAGGGTTATAACCAGTCAATAAAGAAAATACAATACCTGTCTGATAAAAGTAACCTTAGTTATTTGCCAAAGGTCTGCAAAATAAAACAATCTTGGTTTTTAAATTTTTAACACATTTAATACATTTTTTAAAAGACACACAACAGCTCCAAATCTTTGAGATTAGCTTTACAATGCTTACATTGCACCGACAAGCTTGGGTGGGATAACGTAAAAGACAAGTAGTCGAACATGGATACTCATAGTTCTTTAGCACATAAATACAACTTTACAACAACAAAAACAACACCTGCAATGATATTTTAAGAGTGATATTTCATTAAAAACAGAGAAGAAGGGTTGCAGGAGATGGAATTAGGATTTATTTGAGTAACTCTGAATAGTATTGAAAATAGATGCCTAGACTCGAGCAAAGTGAAAAGGCATTTATCAAGTTATTACTCATTATATGGAACTAGGGGGTTGATGATGCAGAGTGCCTGTCAAGGCCAAGGAAAAAACAAGAAGTTAACAGAGGAAGCATTTATCAAATTGGGAAGGAAAATCAATGCATAAATTATAGACACCAAAATGAACTTCCTCCGAGTTCTGAAGTACCCAGATCTCTAAGGGGTTGACATTTCCCAATAAGAGGAAAAACCGACTGGCCACCTAGATTCTCAAATAAAATTGTAGAACCAGGAAACCAAAATGATCAAGGAACCAAAGCATCTTAAGAGCAAAGGCTACAATATGGTTTTTGAGATTTAGTCTTAGTGTTTTTAAAAAAAAAATAAGGAAAAAAAATAACTGAAATGTGGAGGATTAGGATAGAAATATTGCACATGGCTCTTCAGTTGATTTGGATTACAGTTTCCACAATTGTTCACAGTGGTAAAGCTTGGAAAACTTACTGTTGTGTTCTTCAAATACCAGAATCTCCCATGAGATGGTCATGATGTGTGAGGAATTCTGGAATTTCTGTTCCCAAAAGTATTATTTCCAATTTGTGGTGATTGGCTGTGCTCATTGGGATGTGATGTTTAACATATCTAGATAAGAAAAGGAACCTTGGCATAGACAATAGAGATAGAAAGAACTCCCATTCCCCTCCATAATATTAAAATTCAAGGTCATCCAATGAAACTCATTGGCAGGAAATTCAAGATGATTGAAAGTACTTTTTCACAAATTCCATAGTGATAATTTTGTCTATTCTAGATGGCTTTACAGTTTATGAATGAGGAGTATCACTAGCTCTTACTACTTCATCACACTAGAGCAGTGTTTCCCAACCTTTTTTGAACCGTGGCACACTTTTAACATTAAAAAAATCCGGGGGCACACCACCAGCCAAAATGACACAAAATGACACTCTGACACAGTAAAGAACGGCTGGGGGATGGTGGCTTGCTGGGAGCAGCTGCTGGGAGTGCCAAAGCCGGGAGAGAGGGAGGAGCCAGGACATGCCATGCCCCGCCCCCTCCCCAGCTTCAACTCTCCCACAGCTTCTCCAGCCTTAAGGGGGCAGTGCCAAGGCAGCGGTGGCAGAGCCAGCACAATGCTGGCTTGGCACTGTCCCCTCATTGCTGGAGAAGCTGTAAGAGAGCTGAAGCCGGGGGAGGGGGCGGAGCCAGGCCACACCATGCCCCGCCCCTCCCCCGGCTTCAGCTCTCCCACAGCTTCTCCAGCCTTGAGGGGGCAGTGTGAGTGAGGGGCGGGAGTCATGGCCCCCATCCCCAGCTCCACTCTCCGCCATGACTCCTGCCCCTCGCCCGCTAAAGCCGCACGGAGGAGGAGGAGCATGAGTGGTGGACAGGTTTCAGTGGGTGGGGCTTCTCCTCTGCGTGGCTTCAGTGAGCGAGGGGCAAGAGTCATGGCAGGAATCATAGCAAATTGGAGGCTGGCTGGGGAAATGGCCGAAGGAGGCGGCGCTCCAGCCCCTTCTTCTTTTTCTTTGCCGCTGCCTGACCCTTACTCCTCCTCCCCCAAGCAGCAGGAGTTCGGCAGGAGGAGGGGGGAAGGAAGGGGGGGCAGAGAGCTTTTCTTGCAGCACAGCAGGAGGTCCGTCACGGCACACTACTGTGCCGCATCACAGCGGTTGGGAAATCCACTTTAAATTTGGTTTCTGCCTCCTAAAGAATTCTGGGGTTTGCAGTTTAGTGAGGCTGTTAAAGGCTTCTCCCTAAACTACAATCCCCATTATTGTGCAGGAGGCAGCAACTAGATTTAAAGTGGATTCATCCTCTAGTGTGATGAGGTCATTAGTCATAATGGCTGCATGGAACCTCCAGATTTATGAGATAGTATGCTTCTGAGTACCATTGTACAGGAAAAAGAAAGTATCACCAAAGTACTGCTCATGGGCTTAGCAGAGGAATATGATTAGTTGTTATGAAAAATAGGGCTTGGTTTGTGTCAGGAGGGTTTTCACATTCTCATCTTAAGACACTCATCTGGTCTTCTCATCCTCAAATTAAATTCCATTAATATAAGCGAAATAACCTGTCAATGATGCCCTTAGTATATAAGTCCCTACAGTCATGATCACATGATGCACTGCCCATTTTGTATGTAACCTGTAGGGATTTGCATTCAAAGGGTAGGCAACCAGTAGCTTTTGTAAGACAGATTCCAAATTGCCTTCACCTGTAGCTTCTTTTCTTGCCATGTGTAAGAGGCATAGCTTTCCAGGTGTGATCGTACTCCCATATGGCAAGGGAATAAGGTGTCACTTGAGGAGTATTTTGGGGGTGATATTCTCCTACCAATCAATTATCTTTTGTTGAATTTGATACAGTGAACCGATTTGGAGTCCCGACCTAGAAGCTGTGACGTAGGGGAACATTGGACAGATTGCAAAGAGTCTGGTTGTGGGGGGTCAGGAGCAGGTGAGGGTTTTGCCCTCCTTTCTGCTAGAGATCCCTGTGTACAACTAGTGGGCCAACATTGGACTAGATTGGCAAAGCTCTCAAACCTCTGCCATGTGATCAGACGAAGTGTGTTATTTGAATAGATGTGAGAAGGAGAGAACTGCAAGTGTGATCTGGTTTTTATGTATCCAGACCTCAAGTGCTTTGGACAGCCTACAGGAAAGGTTTTTCCTGCTTTGAGTATGAGAAGTAACATGCCCACAAACTGGCTTCGGCTAATAAATTGTACTTAGTCACTCCCTGTGAGAACTAGTGGGTGCCACAACCCTACAGCTCAGTTGGCCAGCAGTGAAACATGCTGCATATTCAGGAACCTCAGGAGCACACTAGCGTAGCTGACACACTGGGGGAGTCTGGCTGTGTGAGTTTCTGTAATAAGTAAGTACATGGAGTTCATACCTAGTTCGGGTCTGCTTCCTTCTCCAGTCAATTATTTGAAATTAAATTTGGCCTTCCTCCTATATAAGAGGGCTAAAAAACTCTTCTTGGTGCCAATAGAATTTGACCCCTTTTAAACTTCTGTGTTGTGTGAGCTGATTTGGTTTAGAAACTGGTGGAAATGTTTGACACCTCACACCCTCAAACTTTAAATCTAATAGATGTCATTGACTGAGGACTGGCTACTTAACGGGGCTAAACTTGAAGGATCTAACTCTAAGGTATTAGAGTTTCTTGATCATCAATCAGTAAATATTCATGGAGAGGGTTAAATCTTCTGTAGCAGAAAACATAAATGGGCCATTTGTGGCGGAGAGAAATAGACCAGTGGTGATCGGAAAATGCTTTCACATCGCTATCCATTGTGATCTATAGAAATTGGAGATGCACAGGTATAAGGACATATATATTAGGGTTGTGAGAGATGCAAAAAGCCCCCAAAAAACCCCAAACTAAAACAACAAACCAACCCCCCCCCAAACCCATGCTGTTTTTGGTCCCATTTTTGATACCTCTCCCCCCATTCCGTTTACTGGGAAATTCCCAAAATCAAGAGGACAAAAATGCCATTCCGTGATCTGGCAGCTGGAAGTTCCCTTTATGTTCTGGGAAAATCTGGCTGGGGTGGCATCGACATGTCACATCACACCAGCCCTTCAGCATCTGCACTGGATTCCTATTGAGTACCGGATTACCTTCAAGGTGTTGGTGCTAACCTTTAAGGCCTTACATGGTCTGGGGCCAACATACCTGAAGGACCGCCTTTCCCCATATACTCCCCAGAGATCACTACGGTCTGAAGACCAAAATCTGCTGGAAATTCCATCTATCCAAACCTGTCGGCCATCATCTACAAGACAACACGCCTTCTCGGTGGCAGCGCCCAATCTATAGAACGCCTTACCGGAGGAGGTCCGAGCTATAACAGATCTGCCCTCCTTCCAGAGGGCTTGTAAGACCAACCTCTTCCGGCAGATGTTCATTCTGCAATGGTCCGACCCAATCTTCTCTTTTCTGTCTTAGTCTAAATTGTTTTACTGTGTTTTAAACTGCTATTTTATGATTGCTTTCATATGTGTTGTGAACCACCATGAGCCATTGGAAATGGTGGTATATAAATTTGAAATAATAAATAAATAAATAAACTTCAAGCCCCCCAAGTTTCAGAATGTTTAGGTCAGCCACTGATTTTTAGATTTTTTAAAAGTTTCTACAAAGAAAATGTCTTAAAAAACCCAAAAGAGATATCCTTTGGAATGTATATCTTTTTGGGGGGTGGGGGTGGGGAATGAAGGCTGCTGGACAGATGCAGGAAGGAGTACACACAAGCCAGAAGGTAGGGCTGGGGAGGGAACAGCAGGGAGTTAAAGAAATAAACTAGAAGAAAGGGCTTTTTTGGGTAATTTTGAAATAGTTCTTTCTTGGGGGGGAAGGCTGCTGGTGCAGAACAGAGTACAGAAACCAGAAGGTAGGGTGGGATTTAAATTGAAACAATATTCTCCCTGTGGTGACTCAAAGGAGTTTGGCTATCCCTCCCTTCCCTAAACATATCCCGCATTTAGTTAAGTTAAAGCAAAAAAAAAAAAGAAAAGGTAAAATTGTTAAAACAAACACACAAAAATGCCCCTTTAAAACCCACACCCACATACACCTCCCAAGAAAAATTAGTAAAATAAAAGAAGGACTATAAGGGAGACATTAACTAAGAAAATTTAATGATATAATGCAGAAGAAAAAGATTTGAATTCTCTAAAAGCGATCCTCATCAGCCGTGGCACTGAGATAGAACATGGAGCGAGGTAGCATACAGTCTGTCTCTTTTAAATTCCAGGATGCCACAAGAAAGTGGAGGAGGTCACCCTGGTATATAGAGACCAGCTTTCCAAAAAGATACATGATTCTTCTTCTGATTGGCTCTGGCAAGGGTAAAGGGGAGAAAACCCGCATGCAGCTGCTTTTGCCAGTCAAATCTCACAAATGTAGCTGAAAGATCTGGCACCACGTGTTCATGCCCGGATTACCCATAAGGCCAACGAGGCCATGGCCTAGGGGCACAAGCCGAGGGGGGGGGGCGCAGATCACGGACCAAAAAACCCCCCTGGTCTGCGCCCCTCTTTCTCCCTTTCTCATGCCCCTCCGCGCTCCTTCTCCTGGCAAAGTCTCTGCTCCGTCCCCTCTGTCTCTCTGTCTCTGTCTCTGTCTCTCTTGCACACGCTCTCTCTCTCTCTCTCTCTCTCTCTCTCTCGTGCACGCCTTTGGAGCGAGGTTGCACCCGCTGCGCTCTCCCCCAAGCCTCCCGACTCCCGAGGAGACCTTCAGAGCACTGCAGAGCTTTTCAGCCAGTGGGAATGGGGACCTTGGAGATGGCGGGAGGTTGCCTTAAAGAGGGCATAATGCCAAAGTGTGGCCTAGGGCGCAAAAAAGTGTTAATCCGGGTCTGCACGTGTTTAGTTCTGACTGATCCTTTGGCTGCCCCCTACCCAGTCCATTTATGGTGGTCTGACTGATAGCTCACCGAATTTCTTCGAATCCTGTTTTGCGAAACGGAATTGTGTACACCCCTAATATATAGAATGTTTATTCTACTTGCTGATATCAGATACTGGCCTTTGGAGCAAAAAAGGTTGTGAATATCTGCCATGAATGAATATAAATTGGGGTTTTAATCTTAATACAGTAGGATGGGACAAATTATATTTCTGTTACGATTTTCTCACAAAATATGCTTGCTGACTTTTGTCAATTCTAGACTGGACAGTGAACAGTCTATTTATATAACAAATATCAAAGTATTCCCATTGATTGGAACAAGGGCATCATGGAAACTTTACCTTGAACTATTCCTTACAAAATGTCTTTGTTCCATTAACATTATTTCAAATATGAATTGATGCTTTGCACCTTTCTAGCCTCTAAATCAGTGTTTCCCAACCTTTTTTGAGCCGCGGCACACTTTTAACATTTAAAAAATCCGGGGGCACACCACCAACCAAAATGACACAAAATGACACTTTAACACAGTAAAGATGGGGTTGGTGGCCTGCTGGGAAGCAGCTGCTGGGAGTGCGAAGCGGGGAGGGGCGGAGCCAGGCTGTGCCATGCCCGCCCTCCCCAGCTTCACCTCTCCCAGCAGCTGCTCCAGCCTTGAGGGGCAATGCCAAGCCAGCGGTGCCAGAGCCAGCGCAATGCTGGCTTGGCACTGTCCCCTCAAGACTGGAGCAGCTTCTGGGAGTGCCGAAGCCAGGGGAGGGGGCAGAGCCAGGCCGTGCCATGCCCCGCCCCCTCCTCCCAGCTTCAGCTCTCCTACAGGCCATGCCATGCCCCGCCCCTGCCCCCCAGCTTCAGCTCTCCTACAGGCCGTGACATGCCCCGCCCCCTCCCCCCAGCTTTAGCTCTCCTACAGGCCGCGCCATACCCCGCCCCTCCCCCAGCTTCAGCTCTCCTACAAGCCGTGCCATGCCCCGCCCCTCCCCCAGCTTCAGCTCTCCTACAGAGGAGGAGCATGAGCGGTGGACGGGCTTCAGTGGGCGGGGCTTCTTCTCCACGCGGCTTCAGCAAGCGAGGGGCGAGAATTATGGTGGGAGTCATGGCGGAATGGAGGCTGGCTGGGGAAACGGCTGAAGGAGGCGGCGCCCTGACCCCTTCTTCTTTTTCTTCACCACTGCCCAGCCCTTTCTCCTCCTCGCCCAAGCAGCAGGAGTTCGGCAGGAGGGGGGAGGAAGGGGGGCAGAAAGCTTTTCTCGCGGCACAGCAGGAGGTCCGTCGCGGCACACTAGTGTGCCACGGCACACTGGTTGAGAAAGACTGCTCTAAATGGCTGTTAGCAACTGTGAAATATTCTTAAAATTGGAAATCCTTATCAAACATCCTTACTTTCATGACTCCTTGAAGGATTGTGTTATGACTTAGGATGCCTAAGCTATCTTTTTTGTCTTTTCTCCTCAAACAGATGTGCTCAAAGCTGCTTCATGTTATATTATTTATTTATTTCGATTTGTTCGTCGCCACTCCTGTCTGGCTTGGGGCGACTTACACAAGGTAAAAACACAGTAAAATATAAACACAATAAAAACAGTCAAAACATCAGAATTTACACCAAAATTAAAACATGCAATGGGACATAGCACCTAGTAGATGCTCCTGGGCTTATGTCTAGAGTTGTCAGCCGAATACCTGTCAAAATAGGAAAGTTTTGCAGGCCTTCCTGAAGGCTAGTAGGTTGGTGAGTGCGCGGACCTCGGGAGGAAGAGCATTCCAAAGAGTTAGAGCTATGGCACTAAAGGTTCTCCTCCGTGTCGAGGTCAGATGGAGGGTTTTGACGCTTGGGACCATTATTATTTTTATTGTTATTATTATTATTATTCCAACTTGTATACCGCCACTCCCCGAAGGCTCGTAGTGGTTTACAAATAACCGAGGAACATAATACAATTAAAATACAAAACCCTAAACAGCATGATCCAAATGCTTGCCGGAAAAGGAATGTTTTGCACGCCCTCCGGAAAGAAGGTAAACTTTGGATGGCTCATGTTTCTATCGGCAAAGCATTCCACAGGTATGGAGCCACGACCGTGAAGGCTCTGCGCCTGGTGGTCGATAAATGAAAGGTCTGAGACTTAGGGACTTCGAGCAAATTTTGGTCCTCTAACCCAAGTGATCTCTGGGGTTGGTAGAGGATAAAGCAGGCCCTCAGGTACGCCAGCCTTAGACCATATAAGGCCTTATAGTTTACTCCCCTCGTAAATGTTGCCATGTGGGGTTAACTTTTAGGATCAGAGGTTCCTTATGTCATTTAGAATTTTAAAGATTTTTTTTCAAGTAAAATTCTCATGTAGCTGGATCATTAAGCCCAGAGTTTATGGTATACATGACAGGCACAAGCTAGGGTGTTTCCACCCTATTCAGTTATAGCATTATGAACCCAGTTTAACTATCCTGATCCCATTGTATGGGACCCTCAGGTATATACTGTAGTTCTTAACATTCTCTGCCACATCTCTCTAATGCTCTGTTCAAAGTAAGTTCTAAGTACTTGACTAAGCTAAGAATCCCAGGATTCAGTAGGATGAAGCCATGACAGTGTGGATATAATTTTAAATGAATAGTTACTACTTTTACAATGGTTCTGTTGCTTTTGTTATTAAACAAAGGCCAAAAGGGTGAGTAATGCTAGTCTTCTACAACCTGAGTTGAACTTCTTGGGTTTACAGCAATGTGGTATTTTCGTGTTCAGGCCTTTCTTTTTAATCTCTAGGAAAACTTGATTCAGGAGCATTGGAGTTCTCTATATCACTTGTCTGGGCTGCGCAGATTTAGTTTGCCTTAGGGCAGCAATTTTCTGTTTTCCAGAGAAGTTTCAGCAAGCTGAGTTGAGATGAGAAATAAATATATGGTTTCAATGGAAGTTGATAGCTCTGAGGCTTTTTGCTACACAATATATAGCTCCTCATAATTATAAAACCCAAAACTTTTGTTGTTGTTGTTTCCATCATGAAGAATGCCTTGGGGAAGGCTGGTCTTTCCAGCCATGCAATTTTTTCTTCAGCTACCAAAATGTATTTTGCACTATGTAGCAATATCTAGGAACTGAGGTTCAAAGTGACAGGTCATGAAGAATGGAGAGTATATGATGAACTTTCCTTATAAAAATGCTCTGCCTTTGTTATTGCCACATAGAAAAAAGAGACATTGGCAGGCATAAATAAAATGAGTTTTTGCAATTATGTATAGAGTCTATTACTTTTAAATTTTATTGTACACATGGTTTTGTTTGATGAGATTTCAGATTAAGAATCTTGCCAATATGGGGTCCACTCCCAGAATTATTAACAACATGGAAATGCTGAATAAATTACATCAACTCTTAAAAGGTCAAGGTAATTTAAGTGAATGAGTAGGTGTTGAGCAGCTTGCCAATTGTGCACCCTCTAAAAATATGGCAAGTTATCCATTCCCCTATTCCCTTGCCCAGTTTGTATTTCTGTGGGTATTTTGGTGATAGATATTATTGTGGTCCCAATGACCTGTGGCTGGCAATCTTGCCTACCGTATCTGTCGCAGCAGACACCAGTTCAGAGAGCCAAACCCAATTGAAGTGTAAATAGTTTGTTTTAATATTCACAGAGTCTCTGGAGATAATTATTTGCAAAACAAAAGCACTTAATGGTCAGTGAAAACGTTAACAAAAGGAAGCCTTAACCGGCATGAAAACAAACAGGGAGTAAAAGCCTGCATTCAAAATGCCAAAACTCTTTAGCAAAATCAAAGCAAAACAAACAGAGAAAGGCACACTGAGGGCAGCAGAGAAGATGTCATCGTCAGAATAAATCCAAGGTTATCAGCATGGAAGTCATCAAAAGGATTGTCCAAGAAGGTATCCAAAGGGGCGTGGGAGATACGTAATCCAGGAGCCAGGCCAAGGTCAAGGAGAGGAGATAGACGTAGAAGTGAAGACACAACCCCCAGTCCAACTGGGGAGCAATCTAGTGGAGTTCAAACCCCACCACAGGAAGCAGCAGAATCAGTCTGGAAACAAGGCTGCAAGATGACAGGATGCAGTCCTAGGATCCAAAGGCAACTCCTTGCTAGCCACAGAGGTTAGTCCCAAAATGCCCACCTTTTAAGCTCACTACAAGTCAGATCCACTTGATGAGGTCGACACCCTATCATCATCCTCAGGTGTTACTCTGCTGCCCTTTGACTGACCCTCTAAGATTTCCACCTGTGGTTAAGACTTAGAACATCCCCCCCATTGTCTGGGGACTCTGAGGGCCAATCCTGATCATCAGTTAATCCTACCCAGGTGTCTGAACTTGTGGGCTCCTCACAAGCCGTCTGAATTTCTCTTACTTGAGTCCAATCCATTTCAGTAGAAATGTCCTCTGTACTCTTGACTCCCATCATTCCCAGAGAATCCCTCAAATGTCTCAGAGTCTGTAGGTGTTGTAATTATTTGCTTGACTCTCTTGAGTTACAAGTGATCCTCTTCACTTGACTCACTTGACTCACTTGACTCTGCAAACACCAGTACTCCTGATACAAACAGCCCCACCCAGTTCCATACTCTCCCCAGATGCTGAGCCATCAGAGTCTTCTGAATCACTACTATCAGTAGCAGCTGGAGGCTCAATCACAACAGTATCTGTTGGCTGTACAAATAGGACTGGTGACCAGGTGGTGTCCTCCATTGCAGACTTCAGTAGTCCTTCAGCTTCCTACAACTTCATCAGACGGGCTGAGTTGCCCCCGGTGGCACAATGAGTTAAAATCTTGTGCCGGCAGGAATGAAGACCAACAGGTCGGAGGTTTGAATCTGGGGAGAGTGCGGATGAGCGCCCTCTGTCAGCTCCAGCTCCCCATGTGGGGGCATGAGAGAACCCTCCCACAAGGATGGTAAAACATCAAAACATCCAGGCATCCCTTGGGCAACATCCTTGCAGATGGCTAATTTTCTCAAACCAGAAGTGACTTGCAGTTTCTCAAGTCACTCCTGACACACACAAAAATTTGCCCATTGTATGCTGCTTTCTGACCCCTTTTGCTACTGAGACCCTAACGCAATGCACACTTATTTCCAGTCGGGCTCTGTGGTGAAAGAGACGAGGAAGAGGAGCACGCTACCATAGCGGCAACATGGGCGGCTTCCCATATTGTCTTTGCTACAATGGGGTGAAGCCGGTTGGTGGATGCTTCTCCCCATAAGATGGGGCCAGAGGTGAGTTGGGCAATGTGGGGTGAGGGGTTCCCCACGTCTCCTGCCAGGACTCCACCGATTCACCACAATGCATGGCAAATCCAATACCTAATGTGATAAGGTCATTAAACTTGTTTCACACTTGGTGGCAGTCCAGTTTATCCCCCTTCACTGTAGGTTCAAGGCAGCAGCCTGTATCTTTCTCTGTCTCTTTCTCTGCTTTTTAAAATTTTTGGGGCTGGTTAAGATGGGATGTGCTGCATTTACCTCCAACAGCTGGTCAAGGAGTGTACCTAGCTGTTTCATTGGACAGCCATTAGGCGATCTAATGAGAGCAGCTATTTCTAGCACCTAGAACAGCAATTGCTACCAGCTTCCCTGCTCAAACAAACCATGTAGATTCAGCCATAGTTAAAACTACAGCATTCAAAAGTCATTCAACTATCATTAGATGAAAACTAGTTTAAAACATAAACAATTAAACAAAACATAAAATCCAACATGTTATAAGATTGCCACATATTTTGAAAGCTTGTTTGTTTATTTGTTTACAAAGTAAATCAAAGTAGAGCTCTCAGAGTGGTTGGATTTGTATTCCATTATCATGAAGACTGAGACTGCAATTTTGAAAATATTTATTTATACCCCGCTTTATCTCCCCAAAGGGGGCTCAAATGACACTGGGTCACTCATGAAGATGGGAGCCCCTGGGGGAGCAATGGGCACAATGGGCCCTGGCAGGACTGAAGACTGATTGGTCAGAGGCTCAAATCTAGGGAGATCATGGATGAGCTCCCTCTGTCAGCTCCAGCTCCCCATGTGGGGACATGAGAGAAACCTCCCATAAGGATGGTAAAATATCAAAATGTTTGGGCATCCACTGGGCAACGTCCTTGCAGACAGCCAAGTCTCTCATACCAGAAGTGACTTGCAGTTTCTCAAGTCCTTTCTGACACACACACTCATGAAGATAGAATCTTAACCCAATTCAACCAGTCTCAGCAGATTGTACCAGACACAGAAACTTGTAGGCTGTGAACATGTTTCTGTCTTTTGAAAAGTCACCAAAATCCTTCTTCCTCCAGCCATAAACTTAATTAGTTGCAAAATGTGTAAGTAAAAGGAATTCAGGTTAGCTGCTCAGATTATACCTTCCTGGCATTTTCTTTCCTATTCAGGTCTGTATAGCTGAAGAACACTGGCATCACAACAGTAATATATAGTAGATAGTATATAGTAAAATACAGGTAGGACCATTTGAGCATTGTGATAAAATGGACACTATTTTTTATTGTTACAGTACATGGAGGACAAAGGTCAGTTGATTCCCCCAATCCATCTGCTGGGAAACCAGTTCAATTTGATGTGATTCAGGACCTGCTACAGTGGGAACTGCCCTGGGGCTCCCTGCTTCTCTTAGCAGGAAACCAAGAGACGAAGTGGACCTCTAAAGCAGTGTTTTTCAACCTTTTTTGAGCCGCGGCACATTTTTTACATTTACAAAATCCTGGGGCACACAACCAACCAAAATGACACAAAATGACACTCTAACACAGTGATACGTAGAGTTAATATGTTTTTAAATGTATTTATACACTCAGTGTGAAACCTGGGCCTGTTTCGATGAACACAACATAGATATCCTGGCAAGAATGGCAGAAAGACACACAACAGCCATCAGTATTTCTCTGTGTTCTTATGCATCAATAAGGAAAGAAGGAAGGAAGGGAAGAGAGAGGGAAGAATGGAACCAAAGAGCAAAGAAAGGGAGGGAAAAAACAGGTAGAGAAGGAAGAAAGAAAAAGGGAAAGAAGAAGGAAAAGAAAAAGAGGGAGGGAAGGAGAGAAAGAGGGAGGGAAGGTTGGCCACAGCAACGCGTGGCGGGTACAGCTAATACATTTATACAACTTATATATATGAATGGTGGGAGTTGTAGGCCAAAACACCTGGAGGGAGGGCCCAAGTTGGCCCACGCCTGCCTTAAGTGAGGAAAACCTGTTAGTTTTCGGTCCCTGCTTAAAGGTGCCTCATCCCTGTGTCCCGAACGCCCCTTGACCCGCCTTGGCTGAGTGCGAGGGAATCACGGGAGTGGTAGTTTGACACCATCCTGAGCCTTCCCAAACTACAAATCCCAAGATTCCCCAGCCTTGAGCCCTGGAAGACCAAGGGGTGCCTCACTGCATGAATGCTATGGTGTAGATCCGCCCCTAGGCAGCCAGGGGACCCGGGGAAGTCCCATCCCAGGATCTTCTCTCTCTCCGCATGTCTCTTTCTGCCTGATGCAGTCCCTGCCTTTTGGTTCAAAAAACTCCGAAGCCGAGGAAGGAGCGGAGGGAAGGAGGAAACCCAAGAAGGCAAGTGGTGAGTAGAGGCTGTGTTTGCGGGACTCAGGCAAGGGCTTCCCGGTAGGACAGGAGGGCTCTCTCTCTCTCTCTCCTATCTCCAATTTCCCACAGCACACCTGATGATCGCTCACAGCACACTAGTGTGCCACGGCACACTGGTTGGGAAACACTACTCTAAAGTAAGTTCATCTGTGACCCTGCTGGCCATTTCTGCCAAGAGGAAACCATGTGATTTATGGTTATATGTTTGTTGCTGCTCTATATAGCTGATTTCTCCACAAACATACAATCCTTCCCCCCTTGAATATCTCCAAGAGAAGGTTTTCAAAACTTGCTCTCAATGTTGTCTTTTCTTCTAGTAAGCCTTGGTCTTTAAGTTTGTCAAGTCTGAACAAAGCAACTGGATATTTCAGCTTTTAGCACCAGCATAAAATGAATGCAAGCTTATATCACTTCCAAAGAGTCATTAAGGTGAACAATGAAGCTTTAAAAAAATCTATAGTTCTATTGTGTAGCTACTTCCTTTAGTGAGACCTGGAATGCTTGCCAGAAGCAATTCCTTAATAAAACAGAGATTTCAGCAACATTGGTAGCTTGACCTGAAAAAGAAAAAAATCCATTATGGCCTGCGGCAATATGAATATGCTGAAGTAGAACTGCAGGAAAGAGGAGGGAGGACCCTGGGAATTAACATTTTATGCAAGGAGATATAATATACATAATGGAAAGTAATACAATACCCTCTTATTATGTGTCTTTAAATCTATTCTAATTTATGACCATGACTGAGTGAAAATCCAGACTCTATAGTCTCCAGTCCCAATCCAGCATCTAAATCATGTTTTCCTAAAAATGGTTAAACCAACATATACCCAGCAGCTGCCATATCCTCTTTTCTCTCGGCATTACTTCATGAACGAAGATTCTTAGGAAGGACTCATCCCATGCTTCTTTTTTAAAAAAATTAAAATTGTTTTATCATTGTCAACACAATATTATACAATGTCTATTTACAGCAGATTCATGTTATTCATTTCTAGCTACAATACTTCAATCTTTAGCATCTGCCATTATGTTTTTCTTATACATTTTTGTATCCCTCACCACTGTGCTCCCCCTCCCCCTCCCCAAGCCATTGCTTTTACATATCATTCGTCCAAAATTTCATTTCTTCTTGTGGATGTAACCTTCCTTTTCTTATCCTTTTCAATAAATTTTCTCCATACCTCATCAAAATCACTTTGTTTCCATATACCTCTTTTTACTTTTAATATACATGTTAACTTATCATTTATTGCAAGTTTCCATACTTCCTTGTACCATTCCTCTATTTGTATATTTATTTCTTTTTCCCAATTCCTAGCTATAAGCAGTCTTGCTATTGTTAATAGGTTTGTTATCGCATCTTTATCCTTTTTTCCAATTGTTTACTATTATATAATGATAATAAAGCTATACTAGGACTTCTTTCTATTTTAATATTCATTATATCTTCTATTTCTAAAAATACTTTCACCCAGAATTTGCTTACATATTTACATTGCCACTACGTATATATATATATGTTCCTGTTTCTTGGCATCCTCTCCAACAGTTTTTCGAGTAGTTTTTATTTATATTTGCTATTCTTACTGGTGAAAGGTACCATTTCCATATTAACTTATAATAATTTTCTTTAATCCTTATTGATAAACTTTTTAGATGTCTTTGTCTCCATAATTGTTGCCACTCTGTTTCCTTTATTTTTATGCCTAAATCTTCTTCCCAAACCTCCTTAAGGGTGTTTTTTGTTTTTCCTTCCTTTATTTCAATTATTATCTTATATACTTTACTAGTTGTTCCTTTCAAGTTTTCGTGCTCTTCTACATCCCTCCCATTTTGTATTATTTGTTCAAATTGGTTAACCTTCCTTTTTTTATTATTTTTTAGCCAATTTTTAAACCATTGTTCTAATTGTATACAATGGAACCATGTCAATTTTATTTCTCTAAATTCTTCCATAATCATTTCCTTCTTCGTTCCTACCTTTATCCAATCCCCCATTTTATCTAAATTTTTCCCTTAACTTTTTATCCATTATTTATCCATCCCATGCTTTTTACAAGCACGTTGAGGACTAAAAAGGCCAATCTGATATAGGCAAGTTCGGTTACAGAAAGCACAGCAGAAAGTCTCTTTGGGTGATGTTGTTTCCAAGTTGCGGTTCTTTCTGCGTTGTCGTTTCTCTTAGAGACCCATTCGGCGTGTCTTCTCGAAAGAGGCCGCAGCATTGTGGATAATGCATCTCGATGCCTCCAGATGTGAGGCCAGGGTGAACCATTGTTGCCATATACTGAGTTGCTATTGACTCAATACTGTGTATGCTGATGGTGGGCAATGGATGTCCAAATTCTTTTAAATAGTAATGATTGAACCTTAGACGAAACACAGGAGCATCAACTACTGAACTATGGCCTCTTCCGTGGTGATAAAATCATAAGGTAGATTTATCAAGTTTCAAAAATAGTGAGTGTTGTTCAATGTCTTTAAAAACTTCTTGAATGAAGGAATAGAAGTAAAAATAATCAGAAAATACCAAACTTGGAGGGATAGCAAATATCTCAGTTGAGATAATTCAGGTTGAACATAATGGACTGAAATGGGCAGTTAAGTCAAAACTAACAAAATGCATTTCACCTGCATTTTGTTTAGGGCACCACATTTTTAGAAGCAAGTCCAGAGGAGGGCAGCCAAGATGGAAATGAGCGAATGTGTTCCCTTTTCTCAAGGCTGCTGAGAGTTGATGCAGGGACAGGCCTCTGGCCAAATGGGACTCTCTACTATAAAATTCTGTACCAACCAAATATAACTAAATTCTTAAAATGTGTTTAAGTTGAATTATAAACTATTTAAACACTTGTTTAAAGATTAGTAACATTTAGTTGGTATGAAATTTTTATAGAGAACAATACAAAATAAGAAATTTCTATTTATAGTAAAAAAGCATTCATTAGAATGAAATAGTTATTGAATGTGTTTATAAAATATAATGCTGTTTAGAATCACAAGTGAAAAAAATACATTATTTACTACTACTTTGTTATTACTGTAGTCTGTCTTCAAGTTTCCAACTTTTGGCAACCCTAAGGCCAACTTATCAAAGGCCGGAAGAAGTGTCACTGATCACCTGGGGGGCCGTAGGTGATCAGTGAGCGGGGGCGGGGCCGCTCGCGGGGGCGGGGTGGGGCCGCTCGCTCATGTAGCCCCTCCTCCTTCTCCCCGGGCGCGCCGCTTCTCGGATCCCGAGCAGCGGCGAGGAAGAGAGGAAGAGAAGCTACGGAGGAAAAAAGGCAGCCGGCCGCCTCCTTTCTCCCGAAGCCTCCTCTTTCCCCCGGGCGTGCCGCTGCTCGGACCCCAAACGGCGGCACGAGCGGGAGAAGGAGGAGGGGCTACGGAGGAAGAAGGCAGCTGGCCGCCTTGGAGGTGCAGGGAGGAGGCGCTGGCTCCCTTCCTTCTCCCTGCCCCTCCCCCCCCCCCCGGCCACCATTTTAAAAAAAAATAATTTAAAAAAAAAATCTTTCAGGAGGGTAGCGGGGGCCGTGTCCAACAGGCTGGGGGGCCGTGTACGGCCCGTGGGCCATCTGTTGGACAGCCCTGTCATAAGGCTTACATGACAAGATTTGTTCAGAAAGGATTTGCCTTTGTCTCTGAGACTATGACTTGCCCAGGGTTAATCAGTGAGTTTCCATGACTGAATAGAAATCTGAACCCTGGTCTACAGAGTTGAGTCAGTATCACATTGAGAAATTCCCCAGTCCTAGGACACTTCAGCCTCTTTTCAATCATAGAGTGGCACTGAGCTTAAGCTACTTCTGGCTGTCATACATAGCTCTGTGGTTGAAAAGAGGCAGAAGTGTCATGAAAGGAGGGGACTCTGGCAATCAACCTCATCTCATTGAGGAATTTCCCCTTGATAGGACACTTTAGCTTTTTTTTCAAGCATGGAGAGGCATGGAGCTCATCACATGTTCCAGGATTGAAAAGAGGCAGAAATGTCCTGAAAGGAGGGAACTCTGAACATGGGCCAGCAATCATGATCAGAGCTCCTACCTCTTATCACACTTTACCCCCATGTTTACAACTGAAATACAGGAACCATCAAAAGTTCCCCATCCTGTGCAGGCCCGGATTAACTTCTTTTGGTGCCCTAGGCCAAAAGAAGCCGGGCCGCCCCTGGGGCTTCTGTCCGCCTCCTCCCACGACCGGAAGTTGGTCGTGGGGAGGAGGAGGAGGAAGGGAAGTCCCGCCCCCATGGCGCTGCTGCTGCGCTGCTGCACATGGGAATCTGGTGTCCTATGTCCTGTATTGCATGGATCCAGATGAGGGCAATCACATTCAGGGAAGTGTGGAAAGTGTGTCTTCCTCCCATTGATTTTACAGCAATATGGGAGCCCTCTTGTGTTTTCCTGGTCGCGGCTTGCACTGGCTCTGCCCTCCTTCACCTACTGAGCTGCGCCAGCATCATCTGATGGGAGCCAAATGGCTCTGTGGGTGACCTTGGCTAAAATTGGCTCATGTCGACAATTTTAGCCCTGTGTGAAGGAGTCCTTAAGTTCCCACATGTGAGTGTGATTGGAAGACAGAACATGAAACGGGACTGCTGATGATATAAGAGGGGTGATTCCCTACTCTTTAAGGGATGATCACTCATGCTTTCTCTTCTCAATGTGATGAGATGGATAGTCCAGTACTCAAACCACTACACCACTACTGCTTTAGTGTGCTACTAAATTAATAGTGTTCATGTATTTGAATAGAAACAGATTTAGTGTGATTACTGACCAGTCCATTCGTATGTAATAGATTTAATGGTGCTGTCTGGGTTTTATCACAAGCAAATGTTTTAGTGACATAACTGACTACAAGTTTAGTGTTCTGGAAAGTTTTGATTTAATGGCCAAAGTTCCCAAATCTGTGAGGTGATATTGATACACAGGTGACCCGAAGCAGCTTTTAACTCAAGTCAGAATGCTGAATGAGTCCTTGTTTCTTTCTCTAGTTATCCAGATGACCCCAGGAAGGTCCCGGAGTATAGAAACACAGCCAGATGCTCCTCTATTAATCCTTCTCTCAACTGACTATGAAATGGCCACGAGTTTTGAGGACAGTAAAAAAGAAAACTGTATACTGTCTGTGTAGATAATCTCAGGCAGCATTATTTATTTGCAGAGTAGGTGGCTGAAGCCAAGAATTCACACACATTTAATGGAGTGTGAACATACAACAATACAGTTTCATGCACAATGGGTGTCAAGACTGTGAGAACTGAGTGGCATATGAACTGTAGCATTACAACACAACCCAGAGGAAGTGCTCACTGAAATCAATGGGATTCAATTCCAGGAAAGCATGTGCAGGATTTGAACTGTTGTGAATTTCAGCTTCCTTGTTGCTTGATGGAACCAATTAATTAAAGTGTGAAATGGTTGGTGGCTTTAGCGAATTCAAAGAAATACTTCTTCTAGTCTGTAAACCAAGGCAAAGACTAATTTCATCACATTTTGTTTCCTCTGTGTATCTAAATAGTGGGAGCAATGAATCCTAAACTAAAATCATTTCGGGTTAAGAATGTTTAAACTTTGCCAGAATTATGTCCAATAGCCATTTTTTTTCCAACTACAAAAATGTTACTTTTATTCAGTGTACCAGAGACTCCAGAAGAAAATCACCAATGTTGTAGTAATAGAAGTTTGAACAAAACAGAACAAGGCTTTTCATGTTAGGGCTTTAACAGATATTTGAATTGACACCAAGTCTAATACATGTAAGACTAAATAAGGGTAACTAACAGATAGGATGGTGATTGCTACTTGTGCAGTGGTTGTAACAGGCAATCCCAAGTAGCGATACTGAATGATTTTGCTCTTCTGGTGTTGAATAGGAAGTAAGTTTTTGCAAGTGAGAGGTGTCTTCAGATTTAAGTAGTCCTAGATAAAGTATTTGGCTAAGTCCCACTCCAAAGGGTTTGGGCATGGGATGGAGGACAAAATAACACCAAAAGGCTAGAGACTGAGGGTGGATCTAGACAGTCATTTTGTTGTGGAAACTTCCGCAATAAAAAGGAGCTGTCCAGACAATGTTTCTGGACAATCCTGAATTAATTCACCACAAACTAGGAAAAGCCTGGTTTGCGGCAAATTAATTTAATAGTGGGTTTATTCTGTGCCTTCTTGGAAGGTGCGGGATAAACCCACTACTTCCAGTGTCTGGAATGCAGTCCAGACACCATTCCCACAGCCTGGAAAACTGTGGGAATATCCAGCCCTCCCCCAGAGTCCTTAAAAAAACCTGTTTTTAAAAATAAAGTACAGTCCAGCCTCCATTGGAGACCTGCGGCAGTTCTCATGGCATGTAGAAATGATGTGCCAGGAAAAAGGAGGGGGGAGGAGGAAATTTGCTGCTGTCCCCCCCCCCTTCTCCTGGTGCGTCATTTCTATGCACCAGGAGAACAGCTGCAGCTTTCCTATGGAGGCCGGGTAAGTACTTTTATTTTTAAAAGGGGGTTTAAAGGGCTTTTGGGATGTGGGTAGAGTCTCCAGGTGTCCTCCCGGGCTGGTCCCAGAAGGACATCTGGATACCCACCCCAGAAAAAATGCATGCTTTCCAGATAGCGTAGGGTGTCCTGGTAGATCGCAGGCAGGGTGGGAGGAAGGCACAGTCCTGCCCCACAGGCTCCCAATGCTGCCCAGGTGCAGAAGGAGGTTGGACTGGATGGCCCTTGGAGGTCTCCTCCTATTCTAGGAACCCATTGTTATTATTATCAGAGGCTGAATGGCCATCTGTGAGGAATGCTTTGATTGTGTTTTTCCCTTATGGCAGAAGGAGGTTGGACTGGATGGTCCTTGTAGGTCTCCTTCTACTCTAGGAACCTGTTGTTGTTGTTACTATTATTATTATTAGCAGAGGCTGAATGAATATTTTCATAATTATTATTATGAATAAATTCAGGAGCTTATTATACTCACATTTAGTTGAATTCAGTCCTAAAATATATTATATGGCTCTCACTGAAATAAATTTCCAAATATTTTGCTTTTATGGCTCTCTGAGTAGTGGGTAGGTAGATCATTTTGACTTGGTTGTTTTATAAGTAGCTCGCATGCTGAAAAGTGTGAGCACCCTTGATATAGAAAATGGCCTACAATTTTTCCTTCCTTCTTTTCTTTTTTATAAAAATATGAACATCCATCCCCTTGCTTCAAGTGATGACTTGATTCTTAGAGTGGACTTGCCATAGTTTGTGGCACATTTTGGAATGGAATTGCCATACGAGATAGTATTGGCCTAAATTCGATTTTTAATTCCGACTAGAGCAGAGAATTAATTGGATTTATATAGCTTTTGCCCCACCATTCAGCAATGATTCAATGTGTCTGTTCTAGGGCCCTCCCATACAGTCATATAACCCACAATATCAAGGCAGAAAATCCCACAATATCTGCTTTGAACTGGGTTATTCGAGCCCACACTGCCATATATTCCAGTTCAAAGCAGATAATAGGCTTTTATTCAGCTGTGTGGAAGAGGCCCTAGTTGGGATCAACTCAAAGGATGTCAGCTGTTTTCCCAGAGGCTTCTTGTGGTGGAGAGGGTGAAGAGATAGCTGCCCCATTGCCCAAAATGTGATAGTCGAAAATATCAGCCAGAAAAATACTTGAATGATAAGCAGCACCTTATGCCACGTTTCTGTGTTCATATAGTCACATTATTTCAGTATTTTGAAGGTCACCACATTTAACTGCTCAGCATAGGAAACAGAATTTTTATTGCATAATCATTACTAATGATATGCAACATGACTCTTTAAGTATACTTACCCATTGATTTTCCTTCAGATTGACTATGATTTGTAGCAGCTTACAATTTATACGCCATGAGCAAAACAGAATTTTATGTTTAATATGTAACAAAATGATGTATACCTGTCACTCCAGGCAGTAAGTGTGCCTGCCAAGAGAGATAATCTATATCTTATTTTATGTATTTGGCTAACATGAGGACTTGCTGCTTCTTCTACTAGATTTCTGTGCATGGCATCCCTTGGACAATGATTGACTACAACAGGGCTGTCCAACTGGCGACCCTGGGGCCGGATCCGGCCCCCCCAGCCTGTTGGGCACGGCCCCAGCTATGCCCCAGCCACCATTTTTAAATTTTTAAAAATTCTATTTTTTAAAAAATGGCGGCCGGGGGGGGGGGAGCGGGGCAGGGAGGAGGAAGAGAGCTAGCTCCTCTCCTCCCTGCACCCCCTCCGTCCCTCTCTTCGCGCCGAAAAGGAGGAGTAGGCAGCGCCAAGGGCAGCGCGTCACGCCAGGCCTGTGACGTGCTGCCCTTGGCACCGCCTTCTGCCCTTTTTTGGTGGCTCCCCACCCTAGGAAGGGCAGGGGTGCCGAAAAAGGAGGAGTAGGGCGGCGCCAAGGGCAGTGCGTCATGCCAGGCCTGTGACGCGCTGCCCTTGGCGCCGCCTTCTGCCCTTTTTGGTGGCTCCCCCGCCCTAGGAAGGGCGGGGGGGGTGGGTGCCGAAAAGGAGGAGTAGGCGGCGCCAAGGGCAGCGCGTCACGCCAGGCCTGTGACGCGCTGCCCTTGGTGCCGCCTTCTGCTCTCCCTCCTCCTCCTCTTTCCCGGGCGCCGTGGCGCCGGGACAGCCACGTGCCCGGGAAAGAGGAGGAGGAGGAGGGAGAATGACAGCTTTAGGAGAGGGGGGCCTGGGCGGGGGGCGGGGCCTGGGGCGGGGCCTGGGGCGGGGCCGAGCGGCCCCCGAGGTCATCAGTGACCTCTATTCCGGCCCTGGACCCGGTAGAAGTTGGACAGCCCTGGACTGCAAGGTCCATGTGTAACCCACCTCAATGCATCAGGATTCAGTCAATCTCATTTGCATCACTTTAGAAATCTGCAGTCAGGGCCCTTCCAGACAGATCCTATATTCCATGATCTGATCCCAGGTTTTCTGTTTATCTCAGATTATCTGGCAGTGAGGACTCATATAATCCAGTTTAAAACAGAAAATCTGTGATCAGATTCTGGGATATAGGGCCTGTCTGGAAGGGCCCTCAGAAGGTCTGAACATCCATCTGCTCTAGCCACAGTCTCACAACCTTTTCCCCACTTTAGGGTTACATAAATCCACTTAGCATGGCCAAGGATAAGAGATTTTGTGACTTGAAGGCCAAAGGATCTAAAACACTTGAGAAATATTCGTGCCATTTTCAAACAGTTGCAGAACACTAAGTGGGAAATTTGATGTCAATGAAAGATAGGCATTCCAATGGTGGAAATATATTTCGGGTCACTTTTCAAAATTAACTTTGGCAAAATCCACTAATTTCTTCACCAATTCAAAAGAATAAATTTTATTTTAATTTCTTTCTGTGAGAGGAAGCAAAACTGACAGATTTACTTTACTAGGCAGGGAAACTGAGCTTGAGTGCTTCGCTGGATGGATGCAAATTCATATAACTAAAATTTCTTTAAGTGAGTGGCAGGCATAAAAATAATAAGTTACATAATGGATACTTTGCTAATCTTAAATTCTTACTCTAAAATGTTGTGTTTTGACATGGGCTGCCTACCCTGCCTAATAGCAGAGGTGATTCTGAAGGGCATCAGGGGGAAAACAGGAGGATGGTCTATGCAGAGTGAGATGACAAGAATTGCAGTCCAATGCATTCGGGACATAGTTATCCTTCGTAGTAGTCATTTCGCTTAAATTTTGTCATACAGTTGACATCTTAAAAATGAGTAAAAATGCATATAAATTGTGTGGGAAAAGTTGTGTAGGAAACTAAATGTGAACTTTCATGCACTGTTTGTTTTTTAATTACACATTAATACAGAAATGGGATGGAATGAATTTCTGGTTGGACACATGCAAAAATGATATAGACCTGCAGGGGATACATTTGCAGGGGATACATTTCTGCAGGGGATACATTTCCCTAACCCCAATGGATACCCCAAATGGTGGATAATAGCAAACCCTGTATTTTGACTAGTAGTAAATCACAATTGAAGACCTAGATTGGCCCACAAACACTTCTGCTTGGTAATTTCTGGACTGTGGTTAAGCGAAACTCTGGATATTAGATCTGTGGATAAGGGGCTTGTACTGGGCACAGATTGTTCATTTCTATTCAGCACATAACTGGTGGAGCATCCTTCTCTGAAACCTTTTAAATAGACATTGGATGGCCATCTGTCAGAAGGTGGATGACTATTTTTGATTCTGTATTCCTGCATAGCAAGGGGTTGGACAGGATGGCCCTTGGGGTTTCTTGCAACTCTAATTTTACGGGCACTACTATCATTTCCCTGGACCATTTTCTCTGAAACCAGATTCATAGTTCTCACTGGTAACTGTCTGATTCCTGGCAGGACATCGCCCTGTAAAGAGCTCTTCATCTCCTTCTAAAATATATGATACCAGCAAAATGATTCCTCTAAGGTCAAGAAATACTTTGTGCTCATGAGGGGAAAGTTAAGACATATTTCACTGAAATGATTAACTCAGTGGTGCCAAATATTACTCTTTAAACTACACAATAAAACGGAATGCTTCTCCTTCCCTCTTGAGATGAGTATGATTAAATCTTAATTCCGATGCCACGAGGCTAATAAGAAGTGATTTAGTTCTATGGCTATCTTGATACAGAATGTTTTCAATGGACAAACTGTTTTGAATCCATTCCCTTTGCCCAAAACTATTTTACTTCCCTAAATGTCAAGGATTCTCTTTAGTTTCTTCAGTTATTTTCACTGGACACATTTACACTCAAACATTAAAAGTCACTTTATGATCTATGTTCTTCTATGCCAAAAAATAATTGCCTAATCATCAAGTGAAATTCACTGGCTCTGCGGTAGGCATTTCAATAATATTGAACAATGGGGTATCTGCTGTTTTAAATTTATGATGCAAAATGGTGTTATGGAATATGTTAGGCCATGTTCCCTGAAATTAATGGGAGTTGAGAGCCAGAACAGCTGTGGGATACCAGGCAGAGGAATGTAACTTAGCTTAAATATTTTAGCCAAGCTTAATTACTGTAGGTAAAGGTTTCTCCTGACATTAAGTCTAGTTGGTCCGATTTGGGGGTGATCCTCATCTCCATTTCCAAGCAGAAGAGCCAGTGTTGTTCCTAGACACCTCCAAGGTCATGTGGCCAGCATGATTGCATGGAGCACCATTACCTTCCCGCCAAAACAGTACCTATTGATTTACTCACATCTGCATATTTTCGAACTGCTAGGTTGATGGAAGCTAGGGCTAACAGCGGGAGCTCATGCCACTCCCTGGATTCGAACCACCAACCTCTCGATCAGCAGGTTCAGCAGCTCAGCAGTTTAACACACTATGCCACCAGGGGGCCCTTAATTACCTTATTACCTAAAAACCAAAACCAAATATTTCATTTCATTTCATTTCAATTTTTCATTTGATGTGTTTCTCTCCACCGGAGTTCTCTGAGCAACTTACACAGCAATAAAACAGCAAACATATCAATGATAAATCACAACTTTAAAGCTTTGACGAAAAGCCAAGTTTTGAGAGCTTGAGAGAAGGACTGCTAATCAGGTATAGCTCTAATGTATGGAGGTAAGAAATTCCACAAGGTTGGGAATAGAACCGAGAAGGCCTTTCACCTCGTGGAAAAAGAGGTTTTCTTGAGCTGATCTTGGTGGTCTCTGATGACAAGTATGTGAGAGACGATCTCTTCAGCCTCTTTTCAGTTAGCTGCTTTCCCTTCTTGGACCAACCAGTTGACCATTTCACCACCAAGGAAGTTCTCTTCTCTAACTTTCAGGAAGAAGTCTTTTGCATTGATCAAGCTACCTCCAAAGTTCACAAGAAATGACAACTGGCCCGTTGAAACATCTCCCAATATAGAATGTAGTGAATGCTAACTGTGGATACTGTGAATGTTGGTCCCAATCCTTGAAGACTATAGCTTTAAATAATTTAGCAATTCACACAACCAAACATCTATAAAATAGTCAAGAGACACTGGCACATGATCAAGGATGTCCCAGGCTGCCGAAATACACCATGGTAGCATACAAATGCACTAGAAATTTAAAAGATATGTTAATTAGATCAGTTCTCACTAAACCTACCACAAAAAGCCTACCAAACCTTAAAGGGCATACTTACTGTGGACACTGTGAATGTTGTTCCCAATCCTTGAAGACTAAACAATTCACACACCCATTCATGAGGATCACTATACCTTTAAATAATTTTACCACGTGTACTACAGACAGTGCAGTGTATTATATTCTATTCCCATGTGTTCATTTTTACATTGGAATGACTACCAGACCTGTCAAGTTCAGGATCATGGAACATCGCTCATGCATAAAAAACAAACACAATGATATTACTGTTTGTTCTCATTATTTGGAAAAAGGACATACATTTACCAGCTTCAAGTTTTGTATCATAGAAAAAATCCACACTAAGCCACATATGGACACTAGGAATTCTCTTTTGCAAAGGGAAGCTTTTTGGATTTTCAAGTTAAACAGTTTTTCCTACCAGCCTTAATGATAGACTGGATCTCAGCTGCTTTTTGTAATACGCCCCATTATCTACCTTATCTGCTTCGAATTTACATTACAGCTGTCTGCAACTAGCCCTGCCTTTAAATCATCGCTTCTGTGTAACTGCATTGCTCACTATTGAAAACCTAACTGGAGGGCCAGCTTCGTACCATAGATAACGTAAGTAATAACATACATGTAATCTATCTAATTGGAATGCATATGATTACTTTATTATCATTGAATGTTTTGTTTGGGTGCCTTTTTTGGCATATCATGTTGTTTGTTATCACCCATTTTGGAATTTATTGTGAATCACAACCTCTTATGAAGAAGTTATAGAAATCTTGAAGAAGGGGTAGTCCCCTGAAACAAGGCATCTCAACCTGGGGACTCTTATTGGATATTATTTTGGACTATATGGAGATTATTTTGGACTATAGTTTACTTTCTCAAGGACAATTTTAAGACTGTGTAAATATTTTCTCAATACTCCTACTCTGTTTTGAAAGAAAGAGTGAAGATACAACCTCTGGCTACAACAAGTTACCTCCGTTACGAGGAAGAATATATATCATATGGAAGAGTGAATCTATAACTCTCAAGCCACGAGTAAACTCCAGAGGGAAATAACCAAGTAGCATTTAGGCTTATATTTTACGTATTTTCTTCTTGTGATTTATTTTGCTATTTTAAACCAATTAACATAGCTAATGATAACACAGCATGGTGTGGATAACAGCTTGCAACTTTCATTTTTGTTATTGGCTATAGATATCTGTGTTTCCTTGATATTATATGAACAGGCAGCATATCCTTTTCTTGTATATAGAAAATCTCTCACACCAAACAGAATGGTAAGATACATTACACATCAGAAAATCATGCAGCAAAAACACCTAGGGCCATTTTTGAGTGTTGAATAAAAATCAAATGTATCAGTTGTGTCTGATATGTATTCACTAGGCTTGTTTGATTGAAAAAATGGTTCAAAACCCATTTCGGATGTAGGGGGCACTGGTGGTTCGGATCTAAAGTCAATTCCGATTTTCACAGAAAAAAAAGTTCACAACTTTTCAAAACTTCAGAGACTTCCGAGTCCTTCGTTAATTGTTTCAAAGTGTTATTTCCTGGTTCATTGGGTGGTCTTTACTTTGAAAGTAGGTGTTTTATTCCAGGAAAAAAGGGGGGAGCAAAGGAAAGAAATTCATCCACACTGGGTTAAACTGCTTCTCTCGCCTGGGACTGAAAGGAAACTGAAGGAAAGCCATCCAAACTGGGTTAAACAGGGCTCTCGCCCGGGACTGATGCGGGAGAGAAAGAAAACCGAAGGAAAGCCGTCCAAACTGGGTTAAACAGTGGCTCTCGCCCAGGACTGACGCGGGAGAGAAAGGAAACCGAAGGAAAGCCATCCAAACTGGGTTAAACAGTGGCTCTCACCTGGGACTGATGCGGGAGATATAGGAAACCGAAGGAAAGCCATCCAAACTGGGTTAAACAGGGCTCTCGCCTGGGATGGATGCGGGACGGAAAGGAAACAAAGGGAATCCATCCACACTGGTTTGAAAAGCTGAATAATTTCCGACTCATTGATTTGTAAGAGAAATGGCGGAAAAAGCTTTGAAATGGCAAGGCTATTTCTGGGTTCTCAAATCGCTTCAAAATCACTTCAAAAAGGCATTTGATCCGAATTTAGTCCGAATTACGAAGATTCTGACTGAACCTAGTATTCACATTAAAATAAGAATAATAAAGAACATGCCATCCAATCCTTTGCAACCATGGGAGAAAACAGCAGTCACTGTAACAGCAGGATGCTTTATTACATGATTGACTGAGTGACTGATTACACCATCAATATGCAGTGGTACTTGCAGAATAATGGCATAGTATATATAATGACTATCAGAAATGTTCATTCTTTTATCTATTTTCCTTTATAGCATGTTAAGGGCAAGCCTTCTCACTTGGATGACTTTTAATTTTATTTAATACTTATCAGGAGAAATGGTTTGGCTGCCTCCGTTGTGTGCACTGATACCAATTAAGAAATTCAGAAGAAATTGGCCACAGATAATTAAATACCAATTCCCTCCTGCCTCTCAAATGCATTGGCTGCAATCCTGCTCATGAGAGTGAGCCTAAATCCCATTGAGGTCCTATAAAACCTGGGACGGATCATTCAAAGTATCATAGCATGTTGGATGGTATCAGTGAATTGATCTGTCATGAGCAGGCTGCAGGCATGGAATCTGATCACTGGTCAATGGGATTTAAGCAGCCTAACTGTGTGTTGGATTATAGCCTTTGGAAAAAAGGGAATGTACAACCAATCCAAGAATATCTGTATTTAAAAAAGGATTTGTCAGCTGAGCACCATTCCCCTAAGCTCACTGATGTTTCAATTTTCTGCTAGCATACACTTAAATGCCAGAGGGAAGAAGAGAACACTTCAATCCTTAGTTCTGGCATCAAATGTCCTAGCTTGGATTTGATTCAATTGGCATTCTCGTTTATCTGCCCCAAGTGAGAGACAAAGGGAAGAAGGCAATGGAAATGTTTAGAACAAATTGCCAGAGTTCTGATATTATCTGGCTAGCCACAGACGTTCGGGAAATGAAGCATGAAGTTCATAGGCTACTGCTAAAGGTTTGCTGTAATCCAGCAGTGGGTAACCACTGACCCATGCATTGTGTGTGCTTTTTGTCCATTTTTTCACCCCCCCCCACAACTGCCTGAGTAGCTATCATACTATCAGATTTCTACGAAATGAGGTCCTAAACAAGGTGGGCACTGAGCATGCAGCTTGCTTTAAAAGCAGGGGGCGGGAACCTTTCTGACTCAGAGAGCCATGAACGCAAAATATTTGGAAATGTATTTCAGTGAGAGCCATATACTGTAATATATAATATATTTTAAAACTGAATTCAACTAAATGTGAGTATGTACGTACATACTATGAGAAAAGGATTCCCCTGGCAGAATGACGGGACACTTTAGACCTGGTTCTGCAAAAGGCATGACTCAAAATAAGGGCTGTGTAGTTCTTCCAAAAGTAAATCCGTAAATAACGGGGAAAAGTCACAAAAACCTGAATATGTAATCCAATAATCAATGTTTTATATCTTATAGAAATTAAGCTGTCAGGTCCCGAGGAAGCCAAAATAGAGGTGAAAAGGCTTGGTCCTTGACCGTTGACCTGCCATACCTGCAAAACGCTATGATTTGGATTTATAAATGATGGAATGAAATCAGTTACGTGTTTTTGCAGTGTCAACATATGATTTGGAACTTATCGCTTTAAGAGGATTACTCCCATTATATGCATTTCCGTTTCACTTCTATATTGAAGATTATTTAGATAAACATTGACTATTGAATTTGTATAAGATATAAAACATTGATTATTGGATTACATATTCAGGTTTTTGTGCCTTTTCCCGTTATTTACGGATCTGCAAAAGGCATGCTCAGGACTCTGGGAAGGAAGAGAAGACGGAAGGAAGGGGGAAAGAAAGAGGAAAATAAAGGAGGGAGGGGAGGAAGAAAGAAAAGAAGGACAAAGTATGGAAAAGGAAGAAAAAAGCAGGAGACAAGGAGGAGTGTTGCGGCCTGCGCTAAGCTTGGCCTGTTTATATTGAATGTGCTTGTGCTAGATTAACAGGCCTCAATTTGTTGTAAAGCCTCTGTGCAGTTTGGGGGCTGGGTTGTTATTTTTTCCCTGGTTGGGAGGGGCTTATTCTCTCTGTTTCCTTCCTCCAATCATTACCCAGTATTTTCCCTCCAAAAGGTCACCCCAGAGTCCCAGCCAATCAGTGTCTCAGGTTTTCCCTCCAATTCTAGAGGTTATGAAAGGGAGGGAACCTCTCTGCTTGTTCAGTGACCACCAGGGATTTCAACGCTGCAGGGACTGGTGGCTGAGTCTTCAGGTGCTTCAGCCCTGACCTGCCATTTCCCTTTAAATAATAACAACTGCTGGAGTCCATTCGCTTATTGGAAGGTTTCGAAGGAAAGTGTGGGACTCCAGTCGCCTTCGGCCAGCCCTGAATTCATCATAGGAAGGACTCGCCCTTCACTTTTATAGGGATCCAGGAGCTGGGGCCTTTAACCATCCGTGGTTATTGACCAGAGAGAGAAGAGAAGGAGAGCATCACCATCCATCGCCCACGGACTGAGCAAAAAGGGACTGAGTAAGCTGATTTTTGTCATCTGGCTCTTTTTGACTTTGTAATTTGCCAACTTCTAGTCACCTGCATTTTGTGACTTTGAAGAAATAAATATTGTTAACTGTTTCAAAGAGCCTTAGTCCTTGGACTTTGTGGTAACTCTCTCCCTGAAAGGAAGGCACCCGTTAACCCCTGGGCATAGGACCTTTGCAGCAATCCCAGTCACTCATCTATAGGCCCAGGGCGTGGCATAAGGAGAAAAGAAAGAAGGAAATTTGAAGGGAGGAAAGGAAAGGGTGGGGAAAAGAAAGGAAAGGGAGCGAGGAAAAAGTAAAATAATGAAGGGAAAAGAATGAAAGGGAGAGAGACAGAAGCGAAAAGAAAGGAGAAGGAAAGGAAGACTTGGGGAAAAAGAATAGAAGAGGAAGGAAGAGGAAGGGAGGGAGAATGGAGGAAAGAAGAAAGGGGAGAGAGGGAGGGAAAAGGAAGGAGAGAAGGAGAAGGAAAGGGTGAAGGGGGAGAAAGAAAGTAAGGAAGAGGGGGAATGGAGAATGCGTCACTCCTCCCTGCTGCATGCTGGGAAACCGAGGCCTGGGCTGCTCTGGAGAGCCAGATGCAATCATGAAAAGAGCCACATCTGGCTCCCGAGCCGTAGGTTTTCTACCCCTGCTTTAAAGCCTAACCATATACTTCAGAGACCATTGGAAGTAGACCTTGTCTTAAAAAACAATGCACATCCTTCTTGAATGTCTTGTTTGAAAGTGAAGCGTTTGTGTACATGTGTGAGTTGCTATGCCAGAAGAATTTAACATGACAGAAAACTTGGGGGGGGGGGGTGTAGGGAAAAGGCATCGAAGAAAGGATTACCAATAGTAGGTTTGTGTGTGTGTGTAGGTGTCCGTATGATTCTACCGCTGTGTGAAGCTCCTCATCTGTGCTCTGATCCTACATGTACATTTCAACTCTATAGCATATAAAATTGGGGTATCTTGTTGTAGTATCTTTACTGTGATATAATAGGCAAGTCAAGCTAGCACTTTTACCTGCCTTGAATCAGGACTGTCCCAGAAATAGTCTACATATTTAAATAATTTAGACTTAATAGATTAGCAAAGGCAATTTCATTGCCTACAATCTTTCTGTTACATAAAATAGATCTACATCCCTTGAAATCAAGGGAACTAGATGGAACTGAGGTTGGATTCAGCCAAGAATTCTATTTTATAATCCACTAGCTGTACCCGGCACGCGTTGCTGTGCCCTATTTAGGAGATGCGAGATAGTCTGAGTATGTAAGGGTTGGAAATGATGTTACTTACAGTCTTGGTGGGGTCATGGCTGTGTCGTTGTGGGTTGTTCTGGTGGGTGGGATGTTGTCGCACCCCAACAACCTCAGACGGCATCTTTCCTAGGGGCTGCATTCTGCCCGTTTGACTCTAAGAAACTTTCCAGCACAGCTGGGTTATCTCCTGGCTCTTGCAGTGGGCCTCTTTGCTGCTTTCCTGTGCCTCCCAAGAAACATGCCATGCTAAAGGCATGTCAAGGCCAAGCGGAGCCCACCAGGCTGATAGCAGAAGCGGGTACTCGGAGCAGTATGCGCTACTCCCTAGCCCAGGTGGTTCGCACTAACGAGGCTCCACATTCTTCAAGACTGAGGTTCTCAAAACAACCCGGGGCCAATCCATCATCCAACTTGATGTTCGACGCACCGGGCCCTGCTAGCAGAAATCCTATAAAAGCTGTGAGATCCTGCTTGGCAGCATCTCGTACCAACGACCGCTATTGCCACGATGCTATTGTGAACCGGGCCTTTCGGCCAGCTTCTAAGACCCTGCCAGCCAGCCTTCTTCGGCTGCCTCGTTCACGCATCAAGCCTTGTTCCAGTTCATCGCCGAACCCTGTGGAGAAGCTGTGATACTTTTGCCTTGATCCTGCCTGCAGTACCGCAGCCGCCCAGCCTTCTTGCGCCGGCTGGGGGCTCGGAGACTATCTATCGCATCCCTGCAATTGTTCCTGAACTTACTCCGCTTGAGATCCCGCTGTTGTGGATTCTCAAGCCTAGCTGATTCCAGTATCTGCTGCTAACCAGAGGCTGCATATTGAAGGCTTCCTGGACTATCTTATAACCAATAAAGCTTGTTGTACCTCAGCTGTCTTGTCTGTTGTCCGGGGAGGTCAAGTGCCAAGGGGCCCAAGGGGGCGACAGTTGTTGAAGTCCTGTGGAGTTGTCGGTGTGTGGTGTTGCTGTCAGGTATTTGTGGGATTTATTTTGTGTGTGTTGTGGTGCCCTAGTTGTCTCAGTCTGGCTGTGTGCTGGTTGTGATGTGGAGGGGGTGTGGCTTTTGCCAGTGGTGTTTGTTGTGAATTTTGGTTGGGTTGGGTTTTTGTGTTGCAGGATTGTTAGTTTGTTTTTGTGGGTTTTGGAATATTGTTTATTCCGGTGGTATGTGTTGGTCAGTGGTGCCTGTGTCCCTGGTGCCCTATTTGTGTTAGTGTTATGTCCTCCTGGAAGTTGTTATGTCCTCCTGTGTTAGTTGGTTGTACTGTGGAGGTTTCTGTTTAGCAGTGGTATGTATGTGTTGTGTGTGAGTTGTGTAGTGGGTCTGTAGAGGTAGGCATCGCGAGTTGTGTGGCTGTTATGTCGTGGGTGTGGTGTTTGTAAAGTGGAGGATTGGTGGTGTGTGGTTGGGATGGTGGTTGGAGAAGAGTGTGTGGTGTTGAGTGTGTAGTTTGTTGTTGTGAGTGTGCAGTGGTAGTGTGGTGTGGATGTATGGTGTGTATGTGGGGTGTGTTAGTTGGTTGTACTGTGCAGGTTTCTGTTTAACAGTGGTGTGTGTGTTGTGTGTGAGTTGTGTAGTGGGTCTGTAGAGGTAGGCATCACGAGTTGTGTGGCTGTCATGTTGTGGGGGTGGTGTTTGTAAAGTGGGTGTCTTTTGTTGTGGGTGTCTTTTGTCCTGTGAGTGGTATGTATGTGCTCTGTGCACATAGTTGTGTATCTTCTGCATATTTGTGTTGTGTGATTTTTTTTGCTGGCTTGGTCTTTTGGATTGTGTTTCTCGAGTGTGGTAACCTGCACCCTCCTAGATCTTGCACCAACTGACTGAACTCAAATCACTCAGCATTCTATCCTAGCCTTGGCTGGCTCTGGCCAGCGTTACTATGGTTACTCTGCCTCCCTGCATTTTGTGTGGGCCGATGTTGGCTAATGGGTTTCGCTGGCTGCCGCAGAGGATGCTGGGAAATGTAGTTTTTTAATTGTTGTTTTGGGGGCTTTCTAGGTTTTTTTGGGGGAAAGTTTTTTTGCTATAAACCTTCCTTGCCTGAGGCCTATTTCTGTTGGCAAGTTTGGTGTCTCTGCCTTGGAAGGTTTCTCTGTCTCTGTCAGTCGTTCGACGACGGGACCTCCTTTATATAATAGATCATAGAGCCTACTTAGAGCATTGTTTTGGCTAAATGGCAAACATATCTGCCCCAGTTAATCTCTTGTCATTCATTTTTTTCAGTTTCTCTCTTCTCCTTCCACTTCTCTTCCTTTGTCTTCAATTTCTATTGGTTTCTGCAAACTGACGTCAAAGTGTAAAAGTTTGTTGTTGACTCATTGAGGAGGGGGAAGGGGGAGGAAATTTGCCCTTCCCAGGAGCTTTAAGGACACTGGTGCAATTTCTTCTAGCTTGTATTGTTGTTTATTCATTCAGTTGCTTCTGACCCTTTGTGACCTCATGGTCCAGCCCATGCCAGAGCTCCCTGTTGGCTATCACCACCCCCAGCTCCTTTAGAGTAAAGGCAGTCGCTTCAAGAATACCATCCATTCATCTTGCCCTTGGTCAGCCCCTCTTCCTTTTTCCTTCCATTTTTCCCAGCATTATTGTCTTCTCCAAGCTTTCCTGTCTTCTCATTATGTAGCCAAAGTTCTTCATCTTTGCCTCTAATATTCTTCCCTCCAATGAGCAGTTGGGCTTTATTTTCTGGAGTATGGACTGGTTTGATTTTCTTGTGGTCCAAGGCACTCTCAGAATTTTCCTGCAACATCACAGTTCAAAAGCATCTATCTTCCTTCGCTCAGCCTTCCTTATGGTCCCACTCTCACATCCATAGGTTACTACAGGGAAAACCATTGCTTTAACTGTATGCAGATCTTTGTTGCCATTGTGATGTCTCTACTCTTCACTATTTTATCGGAATTGGCCATTGCTCTCCTCCCAAGAAGTAAACGTCTTCTGATTTCCTGGCTGCAGTCTGCGTCTTGTACCTAGAAATACAAAGTCTGTCACTGCCTCCACGTTTTCTCCTTCTACTTGCCAGTTATCAAGCTCGTATGTTTTCCCTCATTAATAATTTTTGCCATCTTGACCACACTTTGCCGTTGCTTGGCTATATGTGTCCTATTTTTATCTGTCAAATGTTGGATGGTGTGGCAATGTGTCTGCATTGCACACCCTGCAAATAAGATGTTCTTCTGAGGCTGAGAGTGTGTGACTTGCCCAGTGTTACCCAGTGGGTTTCCATTACTGGGGTGGGATTCAAACCCTGGTCCAGTGTTCAAAGCACTACACCATGCCGACTCTTCCTGTATCTTAACATATGCAAGTTTCTGAGTCCTGGGCCATATCAATGTACAGAAATAAGGTCTTGAAATCTACATCATAAAGCATTGATTTCACTTGCCAATGTACATATGGCTACTTCACTGGAATACTTCTTTAGCAATAAAAATCTACAATGCCCAGAGGTGATCCATTGCGCTGTTCATACACTTTAGTGCGGTGCATTTTCCCACATCATTCTGGCCTCTGCCCCCTTTCACATTCTATTATCGCTCTAAACACTGCCTTTTTTCCAGTTCGCTGTTTTGAAATGTGATTGCTTATTGCTTTTTCCTTCCAATGTCTCTTATTTAAAATGTTATTGCTTTTTGTTCCCTCACCCACCGTGCCTTCTTGAAGCTTCCTGCCTGCTTTCAATTTCCCTCCCTGCATTTCTCTATTTTGTGTTTACCAGCTGCCATCATTTTTCATCTTATGCTTTGGAGTGTACCCACTCCCTTATGCATCATGAAAGCCTCCTCCCTATCTTTGAACAAATAAATTGTTCCCCCTCCCCCTCTTTACCATGCCTTTTAGCTGTTGTCTGAGGTCTTCACTGCAATTGTTCCAGCACAAACAAGGAAGGTCTTTCCCCTTTCTAGTTTAGGTGAACCTACCAAGTTCAACTTTTCTCAAAGTCTTGAGAGATGCTAATAATAAATTAGGCTTTCTAAGCTTTCAAAGGTTTGTCATGATTTGCTCCTTTGTAATTTCCAAGAGCAAGGTTAGCAGTTGAATTCGTTGTTTTTAAACTTGAGTGACATAAATGAAAAACAACAGAGACTTGGGTCAATTTAAGTACAGGTAATTGAAATCCATGTGGCTGCAGGGATCCAAGATTGAGAATATGCTTGATTTAGCAAGATACACAGAAAAAACCCCAAAACCTATGCGCCCAGTGTATTTTCCTTCCATATTGTGTAGCAATTAGGGGAGGTGCAAAATTTCAGGGAGCTATTAGTAAGTTATTATTATTATTTATTCAAATTTATCCGTCGCCACTCCCGGCTGGCTCGGGTCAACCTACATACAATAAAACAACAGTTACAACATCATATTAAAACCGTATCATAGAATTAAAAACAGTAACAATAGCAACATAAAAACATCAGGAGGGGCAATTTTTAAGACCCAAAAGCCTGCTGGAACAGTAGGGTCTTGCAGGCCTTCCAAAAAGCTAATAGATTCTAAAGGGCATGGACTCCGGAGGGGAGCGCACTCCAGAGGATTGGATCTATGATTGAGAAAGCCCTTCTCCGTGTTGCAGTCAGATGGTAAACTTTAGGACTTGGGACCACCAGGAGATTTTGCATCTCTGAGCGCAAAGATCTAGTGGGACAGTATGGGATGAGGCGGTCCCTTAGGTACACTGGCCCCAGACCATTCAAGGCCTTAAAGTTCAGAACCAACACTATGAAGGTAATCCAGCACTCCACAGGAAACCAGTGCAGATCACGCAGAATAGGTGTAATATAGCAGCTCGTTGGAGCACCCGCGAACAGCCGAGCTGTGGCATTCTGCACCAGCTTAAGTTTCCAGATCACTGACAGAGAAAGGCCAAGGTAAAGAGCGTTACAGTAGTCTAACCTTGAGATGACCATAGCTTGGACCACTGTGGCCAGGTCGTGTCGAGACAAATAGGGTCATCCTCCTCGCCTGGCATAGATGAAAAAACTGTAAACACACTATGAGAGCTAATAAAGAATAGATGCAATATTGTGTAAATCACTTATTTTATAAAAATAATCTATAGAGAATCAATAGGGTATCATATAGATATAGTGCAAAGTGCAAGTATATATTCAATTATACAACTTTACAGTGTTATCTCAACAAATTCACATTCGTGGTATTATTTCAATCACTCATAATATGAATATCACAGCATTAATGCATAATACATCGATCACTCATAATATGAATATCACAGCATTAATGCATAATACATAAAGCAAGGTACTGGTGTAATTATAACAAACCCAACATAATCAACCTGTAATTCCACCATGGGGTGAATTCCATCCCTGGTTTTGTAGCATGCCTTGGGAAATCCCTGGATGTAAACAATGGGCTGCTTGCCCACTAGAGGAGGAGACATCGCTTGGCTAGAGTTCTGTGTGACTGCTTGAATGCTCGGCGTCCGTCCTCCGTGGGGGCAGCAGAAAAGGGTGGGTCTGCAGGCTGTGGTTCCATGGATCCAAAGATGTTCAAGGAGTCCTACGCGGTTCGCCTGACAGTTCTTCGTGCAGAGGGGGCTCCTGGATGGTGGACGGAGCCCGCGGCTTCATCAGAGGCTGCACCAGCGTTCGCGCAATCGGCGCGTACCCGCTAAGGGACCTTATGGTCAAGCCTGCTCGTTATGCATTGGATGTGAATATACTCCTCCTGCAGCGACGCAAGCCTCCTTAGCGGGTACGCGCCGATTGGGCGAACACTGTCCGAGGAAATCTTGGGATTTGAAGTCCAAATTTAAAGATTTGAGTGAGGAATGGGATGGGGGGATTTTTGAAGAAATGTTAATGACTGGAGTAAATAAAGTCTGAAATCCCATGAAACACCAAGCTATTTTTTTTAAAAAATGTGTAAGTGGTTGAACTTTCTCAGAAGTTGCATAAATGTGATTCCATGTGTAGCTGCAAACACATACACACAGAGGGCACTTTTACATATTTATCAACTGGTGAATGAGGAACTAACTCAATAATGCAGTCTGGTACTTTTTGCACTTCCTAGGTCCATTATGACATTCATGGAATATTGTGGAAAGGATTATGTTCCTTTCTGGGCAAGATGATGATATTTCCCCTGGGGCATGTGTGTCCTTGTGCAACTAAAGTGAATTTGCTTAGAAGTCTCTTGGAACTAGATTTCTTTGGGGGGGGGGGGATAGTTTGAGATCTCCATGTCTATGCCACAGGTTTTGGCATCTGTTTGGCAGTTCTGGTGTTTCAATAACCATCTCTTTAATGTTTCACAAATATTATAATTCTATTAGGTGGCACATAAAAACAACTGACACAATGTGGTATGTACAAAGTTAAAACAAAACCGCTGTGTGATCATGGTGTGTTCAAGCATTGAGCAACATTCACTGGGAGAACACACCTAGCTGAGATTGGCAGAGCTCAGTGAAGTCTCCAATAACTTAGTTGAAGGCAGAGAGAGGCACATAACATTTCCTACCAATATAAAACAGAGAAAACGACAACAGTTTATGCCACACAGAAGTTGAGTGAAAACTGCCATTAGATTTATATGTCTTCATTTTTGTCTGTGATTGCTACCGTAGAAGTCGGAACTGAATGTAAACATTAGGGTTACCCAATAAAGTGATACAGCACTTGGTGGTGTGCTTAAGTCCTGACATTTGGATTAGAAGAAAAGGGGAGGTAAAAAAGGAAATAAAAAATAGTACTTAATCTGAGACAAAGAAAACAATGAGGGACGTTAGTGCCAATTAGCTGCATGTTTGATGCGGGCAATTTTAAAGAAAAAAAAGTAAAACCAGATTCCCAATGCTCTTCTCGGAATTAATGGGTTCACTAAGGATAAGTCAGTAATACTCCATTCAATTGTTGTTGCTTTTGGATTGATTCTGGTTGGTTAGCCCCAATTAAAGTTGACCCATTGAATCAACATATAGGTAAATCCTATTGAATCAATGTTTCTCCTCTACTTAAGATTAACCAGTAGGATTTAGATTACAAGTAATATGTCACTTCTCTCCTCTAACTGGGGCTCAAATGGCTTACAAATGGAAGTACCTGGCTTCCCAAGTCCCTTTAGATGTCATCACTTCAGACTCATTCCAGGCTCTGAGGTTTCCAGGTCAAAACCTGAGACTTGGGAACTTTTCACACAAACACATACAAACACACACCAGCACCATTTTGCTGGCAGTTGTGTGGCACCTTGCACACCCTCCCTCCTTCCTCCATCAAACAGGGGAACAGGACAAGGCGCATTGATACCCCATCCCTGTCCCCATGAGATGGGGGAAAGGGTCCAAAAATGTAGTTAGTTCCATTGAAACTACCTGGAAAACACTTACCTGTCTTTAGTGACTGAGGAGGCATCTTGCGACACTTCCTCAGCATTCCCCAGATCAATGAAGTTATTGTGCTCAGCAGGGCCCGTCCCAGAAGTGCTGCAAGGTGCCAAAATGCTCCAGTGTGATAAGGTGGTTAATCATAGTGCTTGGTAATACCATTAAATGTTATGCATTATGCAACATTTACAGCTTGCTTTTCAAGTCCCCTCACCTTCCAATATTTTCCTGTTTAGAAATTAAGACAGAAATGTTAGGTAAAGGGATTGTTTCCAGATCAATGTGAATTTAGGGGATTATTCCTTCTCACGGATTTAGAGAAACGGGATACAGAGTATTTAATATAGTCTACTTGTTTCTAGCCAGGAGTGGATGTAGCACAAAGTAAAACATGAGCCCTGGCACCCCAACAACTGGAAGGAAAGGAGGAAGGTAATTAAATAAACACAGAGATTCTCTAGAGTCTGCAGGTTGAATTAGTAAATCAATTAAGCCTTGCAAATTATAGCGAATTGTGTCCTTTTCTCAGTTCTTTTTATGGGATGGAGTGACTGAGGTTGGCTTGACACTACGAAGAAGTAGTGGAGATGAAATAATTTCCCAAATTTTATTAATTTTATGAGTTTTCAAATTGACAAAGCAGAAGGGATTCCTTATGCTTCTGGTGTTCCTTACAGTTCAGGACCTTGTTGCTGTATTTGTGATAATAATAGCTTTTGAGGGCGAGGAAAGCGAGAAAAAAGGCTTATGCGATGAGGGAGGTGAGAAAAAAAGACTTTTGGGGCAAGGGAAGCAAGGAAGAAAGGCTTTTGGGCTTTTTGGGGTGATGGAGGTGAGGAAAAAAGCTTTTGGGGACAAGGGAAATTAGGAAAAAGGGCTTTTGGTGGTAAGGGATGTGAGGGAGGGGAGAAGCAGGGAAGAGGAGTGAAAGCTTGGAGGGAAAGGAGGAAAAGGAAGGAGGAGGAGCCCCTCAGCATGCTTTGTGGAGCTCCAAGGGCTTTACGGAGTACACTTTGAGAACACTGGACTAGACAGTCTCTGTAGTCCTTTTCAACTCCATGATTCTGGACCTCATCCGATGGGTGAATTCAGCATCCCAGGATGCTTTCACCTTGTCTAGAGCAGTGTTTTTCAACCTTTTTTGAGCACATTTTTTTACATTTACAAAATCCTGGGGCACACCACCAACCAAAATGACACAAAAGTACACTCTAACACAGTAATACATATAGTTAATATGTTTGTAAATGTATTTATACACTCAGTGTGAAACCTGGGCCTGTTTCGATGAACAAAACATATATATGACTTCCTCTCACATACGTATACATGGCTAACATGTCTTCTCTCAGCCTTCTCTTCTTCAGGCTAAACATGCCTAGCTCTTCAAGCCGCTCCTCATAGAGCTTGTTCTCCAGACCTTTGTGAAATTTCACCCTGTGAAACTTGCTTCCAGTTAACTATGGATGTCATGAAGCTGATATAAACAATTCCTTGGGGGGGGGGGGGGGCAACTCTCAAAAAATCCAGTAAAATAGTAAAAAAACATTTCCAAGCAGCGAGGCTCAATTTGTTTCTTGGAAACCTGTGAGGGGGCTGCTAGGAGGGGGGGGAGTGCCAATTTCCCACAGCACACCTGATGATGATGTATTGTATATGGGCACTTGTTGCCGCTTGTTCACCGCCTCGAATCGCCTTTGGGCTGAGAGAGGCAGTATAGAAGCTTGGCAAATAAATAATAATGAATAAATAATGATCGCTCACGGCACACTAGTGTGCCACGGCACACTGGTTGGGAAACACTGGTCTAGAGGACTGAGCCCCATGCTGGACATCAAACAGCATTGTGTGAGTTCCAGCGGAGGCCCCATCCCCTGACTGTGGTGAAAACGTTGCTGGATGCTTTTGAACCAACATGGGAGGCTTCCCATGTTGTGCTGGCTTTAATAGAGCCAGCACGGGGACTCTCCGCATGGGCAACTCTTTCCCCATGTGATGGAGAATGTGTTGCGGAGAAGGAACTGCATTTGGGGTGACAGATCCACCTTGCTGGCCTTTATGATAAGGCTGTATTACATCACTAACAATACTGGCCAAATATTTACAGATAATACCATTAAGAAGTTGCTTTTGGAGTAAAAAGTGTATAATGAAGGTACAATTAAAATGTAATTCACTGAGTAGAAGCACTTTATTGGTGCAATGAGTTTTATAATTACTTTCAAATAATTCTACACCCAAGGCAGATTTTCCAGCCAATGGCATTGTAAAGAGGTTCATAGCTGCAGCCTATTGATTGACCTAATTTGAAGGGCCACATTGCTTCATTACTCCTATATAGATTGACTCAAAGTGCTAGACTATTTTTATTTTTTTCCTGGCTTTCTGTAGTGTAGTTTTAATCACTTCTTTTTGTCCCTGCTCTTTCAACTCTTAGAGGTTGATTTGTAGAAAATCTTGGAGACATTTCTTTTCGGGAATTGATAAGGACCAAAGGCAGAAAATTTATCGCTTCCTCACTGGAAATAGTTATCATCTCAGGTAGTGGAATGCATTAGAGCAAAGAGGCTATAATTCTGGTGCTTCAGCAACAACAGCACTGTATCTGCTTTTAAAGTGTGATAGAGCACATGAGAGTGGTATTAATGGCTCAGGAGTCACTTTGTTAAATACCAATGCATAATTTCACAAAATCTAATCCTGAAATGGTGTGTGGAGTGTGCTCCAAAGGCTCATTTGAAAAAATGCACCACCATTTGTGAAACACTTAGACATAATATGCTTGGATATGTTTTCAAGGATAACCATAAGTAAATGGAACACCTCAGTAACACCTCAGTACAAATTCCAGGTGGAACATATTAAATGATTTCAACAGAACATAGTCAATGCTGTATTTCCAAATACTGTTTTAGTTTAACAAGATGCCCCATCTATTTGTCTGTCCTTTTATTTTTTAAAAAAGAGGGACTTCTAATTTTCAAGGTTGCTGAAGCACAGCATATTTTTTGAAACTTAACCTTAAGGCATGAAATAAACTACTGTTTGTAAAATTTGGGGAAATAATGCTTCCACCCTATTGTAGGTAGGTATAAAGGACCTTTAATCATTGCAGAAGAAAGTGTTATGACCACTCTGTAGCACTGGAAACACAATACACAGCTTTATTGTTGATTTTAAGAGTGCTTCTCACAGCTTCATATCTTATGTCACCAAAAAATCTACTTTTTCCTCTGATTACTCCAGTGCGCCACAATAATATCTGCCTTCTTGTTTATATTCATATATCTGTAATTAATCTGATAAGGCTGATAAAGCACAATTATGGCAGGACAATGTACCTTTGAATGGGCTTATTGCATGATGCCAGGCTTGTCCTGTAGTTGTACTACACTTGAATCATGATTGAATCTCTTTTTTTCATTGACAGGAAAACCCATTGATGAATCCAGTTATTGTTGTTATCCTACTACTCTTTATTGCACATATTTTCTTTCAGCTGTGATCTTGATATTGCAAAGTGGAGGGAGGACTTGTAAGACTGCTGAAACTGAACAGCTGCATCTCAACTTTCTGAAAATGAAAATCATTATGTTTGCTAAATGACCCAAGAAGCACAACTGGAGAATAGATGGAAACAAAATTGAGCAGGTTTCAAGTTTGAAATACCTGAGAGTAGTCCTCCATTGCACTTACAGCAGGAAGGCCCACACAGAGTTTGCAGCAGTGACAGCGCAAAAGAGCTTTTCCACCATCTTAAGATACCTCAAGATGGGAGGAGGACACTTTATACTGGCGACACTTAAACTTTTTGAAGCTAAATCAATTGCAAAAATGCTGCATGGAGCCCAGCTTGGCCCCTTTTCAAATTATGCCCCATTAGAGTGTGTTCAATCAAAATTCCTAAGATCAGCTCTACAGGCTCCCAGATGTGTCTCTAACCCCACCCTGTGATTGGAGACAGGCTTCATGAAAGTGGAGACAAGAATATGGACAGCCATTCTCAACTACTGGCTACACCTATCCTTCTCCCTACATGGGCTTGTCCCTTTAACCAGTCTACACGGACTAAAACAGTGGCAGTAAAGATTGTAACACTAGGTTTCTCCCAAGGACAATTGCTAAGCATGAGATGGAACCAAGCCAAGGATCTCATTAAGCAACGGATTCTGGACATAGAAGACCATTCAGACCTAGCCTGCTCCTCAGCCTTTATTGTTAGGGAAGCCAATAGATACCTCATTGCCCCCATGGCATACCTAACAGATGTGTAGGTGCTCAAACACCGAAGGGTTTTTACCCTGGCAAGATGCCATGCCCTCCCATTGGCTGTATTGGAGGGGAGATATGAGAAAACCCCCTTCAAGGAGTAGAAACAACTGAGCACGTGCTTCTTCAATGCATGTTCTACAGAGACCTTAGAATTAATCTCATTACTCCATGGCTTTAAAATATCCAGGGCACACTAAAAAATATTATTCCACCCTGTCGCTTTCGGACTCTAGCACTACGATAACTTGCAGTGTTGCTAAGTTTTTTGCGACAGCACTTAATATTAGATGGATGATGATTGACCCCACAAGGCAACACCCTGTTGGGAATGTAGTTAGAGCAACATGTTACAGCTGAAATGCTATTTGACTTGCAATGTGCCCCTCCCATACCCTTTAGCGCCCCCCTCCCCAGTGCTTTGATCCTTCATATCAATCTTCCCTCCCTCAGTTTCATACCTGTTACATTAACCTGTGTTTTTAACCTGTGTTTTAAAACTGTTTTCTAATCTGTTTTTTAAATAACTGCTTCACTTGGGAGCTGTGTTTTCCTTTCCCAGGGCTTTGTGCTGGTAAGTGACCGTAATAAAGTTTTGTATTGTGTTGAAATGAATGATTACAGAATTGTGACAAAACATCAATATAAAGTGAGGCTGGGTGGAAGAGTATCACAGAAATTCATGTCATTAGAAATACTAGTGTAGTGCAATTGTAGCAAGGTGTGAAAATGATCATATCAATAACGGTATGTTTCTATTTTCATAAACAGCACAATTGCCATGAGACAACATGCTGCTGTGATAAAGTTCTCAGACAACGGTGTTGGTCCTGAAACTTTGTTCAGAGGTCTCAGTTTCATTATTTCCATTTAACCTTGTTTGTATATTAACTTCAGTCACTGAATCATGTTTGAGTCTTTCCCGTGCCATCTCCTTGACTGCAGTCATTTACTTTTTCAGCTCCATCCAATCTGGAGGTCATCCTGAAGAGAACAGTTATCAGTCCTGGATGAATGTAAGGTCATACTTTCCTACTCCTAGAACAAATTTATTGTCCGTCTTACAAATTCAAAGCAGAGCCAAAGTTGCTGAGGATCTTTTAGAAAGGTAGATTATGTGGTGTCAAGCTTTGTTGTGTATTTTCTTTTAACTGAAACTTCTCTTTCACTAACACGGGCCAGAGTGTCTTTTGCCATGAGGAGCATTTTACTTTTGCTAGCTTTTTCATATGTGTCACAATCCTGACATCAATACGGCGATTCTACTGGGGCTCCCTTGCCTGCCAGCTTTTGATGGTGGGACAGTGCCTTAGTTGGCCATCGCCGTTGGACTCCCCCCCTCTTCCCCCCCCCCCCCTTTTCCCCTTTCCCTATTTGTATCTCAACTGCCGTAAACCGCTCTGAGCCTTCGGGGAGTGGCGGTATACAAGTTTGATGTATAAATAAAAATAAAATAAATAAATAAAATACCAGGAAAGAATCTAGAGCAGATAATTAAGGAGGCAGTTTGTGATTGCTTAGAAAAGAATGTTGTTATGATTACTAAAAGTCAACATGGATTTCTCGAAAACAGGAGAGGCCAGACTAATATTATCTCTTTTTAAAATGGAATTGCAAGCTTGGTAGATACAAAGAATGCATTGTCTTATTTCAAATAAATTAATAAAATGTGGGCTAGACAATATTGTCAGTGTAAAAATGTATGACAGAGATGAGTTTAAAATGTTTCTGTAACTGTGTGTATTTTCTGATTGTGCCAAATGCTATGTGGTGTATAATGTGTTTAGGTGATTACAGGGTTAATTGGAGAAGGAAGATTTCATGTCTATGATGAGTGTAAGTTCCTGGATCTTTGACCTCTCTGGAATGTAAACTGTAGATAAGAATTTTCATCTGTCGCCATGATGAATGCCTTTGAGAGACATGCTTTAGAACCGCTCCGGTATATGTTTTGCTTTCTTTACTAATAAAAGAACTTTTTATAGTTCCGACCTGGCTCTGCTGCTTTGACAAATACCACTATTAGATGGATCTGTAATTGGTTAAGTGACCAAATCCAAAGAGTGCTCACCAATGGTTCCGCTCCATCCTGATAATAAGTGATTATTGGAGTGCCGCAGGGTTTGTTCTTGAGCCCTGTGCTGTTCAACATCTTTATTAATGACTTGGATGAAGGTTTAGAGGGCGTGCTTATCAAGTTTGCAGCATGCACCAAATTAGGAGTGATATCTAATACTCCAGAAGACAGGATCAGAATTCAAAATGACCATATCAAATTAGAGAGCTGGGCCAAAACTAACATAATGAATTTCAACAGGGAGAAATGTAAGATATTAATTAAATGCAAAGATACAGGATGGGTGATGCCTGGCTCGACAACAGCACATTTGAAAGAGATCTTGGAGTCTTAAGACCTCATCACATTAACTATGGGATTCATCATTCTTCCCCCTTATTCCATCCCAGTAAGGGGGGGGGGGGAGAAGAGAAAGCATCTGCTGCCTGGCTTCGCCCTGTGGTTGCGACATACAATGGTCCTACTTCAATTGTGCCACGGAGCCCTACTGGAAGTAGTTTTACATATGGAATGGTTGCCATGTATAAATATTTGAAACGATGTCATAATGAAGAAGGAGCAAGCTTGTTTTTGCTGCCCTGGAGACAAGGACTCAGAGCAATGGGTTCAAATTACAAGAAATGAGATTCCGCTTGAACATTAGGAAGAACTTCCTGGCTATAAGAGCTGTTCAACAGTGGAAATTACTGCCTCGGAGTGTGATGGAAGTGTCTTATTTGGAGGCTTTTAAAAGAGGCTGGATGGCTATCTGTCAGGGGTACTTTCTTGCATGGCAGGAGGTTGGACTAAATGGCCCTTGTGATCTCTTCCAACTCTATGATTCTAAGCATGGGTGGCTTGAGCTTTCTACTGCCTAGGTGGAAAGGTACTTCTTTATGATGTATACTGTCATACTCTCACCTGGGCTGGAAAAGTCAGAAAATGGGGTACTCCAAAAAAAGAAACAGTCCATGCTTCTCTGATGAGTTATGGACTAGACCATTCTCAGAAAATAGAATCAGTTGAAAAGTGGAATCCTTTCTTTCTAAGCATGCAAATGCAAGACTAAGCACTGGTGCCGAGTTGACAAAAAACCAAAACAAAACAGCATGTCAAAAAAGCGATCAGCAGGTGAAAGAGCAGACTTGGGGTTGAAGGTGTAGAATATAGCTGTATTTTCTATTCGTTGAAACAACAGACATAAAAAAATGAATTCTTGAAGAGTATACATAAACACTCAGGACATGCAGGCATAATAAAAAGTTGGTCTGATGAGGGTACCTGCTGCATATTCCTCTCTGAAGTAGAAGTGACAATGGTAAAAATGGTAGTGATTGACATATTTCCTGCTACTGGAGAAACGGGAAGAAGACTTAGTGGCATTACCTGTGCTTGCTCCCGTGGCAGAGGCAGGGGTTGCGACTATGGAGTCAGCCCCATTCACTCAAGCAGTGGTTATCTACCTTTGGTCCAGGGGCGGTCCTACAGGTAGGCCAAGGAAGCGGCCGCATGGGGCGCCATCTGGGAAGGGGCGAATTCCCCCGCCTGCCGAGCACCGGCGCCAGACAGCATCCTGGCCCTGCCCATGTTCCTCAGGCAGCGCCGCAGCTGTCTGCTTTTGGGCCCCGGCCTTGTGTGCTCTGACGCCGCTTCTGGGCATGCGCGGAGGTTTTCGCGCAGGCGCAGTTGCTCCGAAGCTGAAGTTGAGCGCAGGAGAAACTGCGCATGCATGAAAACCTCCGCACATGCCCAGTAGCTCCTGTGCTCAGAAGCCTGTAAGCAAAGCACTCCCTATCGGGCAGGCAGGGAGTGCTTCCCCTCTCCCTTTGTCTCCGCCCTGCCGCTGGATACGGTGACCCAATTGGGCAGGCAGGGGGCAGAGACAAAGGGAGAGGGGAGTGGAGCCAAAGGGGTATTGGCGACGTATTGCCTCCTGACAGCCGCCACCGGAAGTAGCCGCCGCGCGCTGAGGCGAACTCCCTCGCCAGGCCCAATCACGTGTGAACCCTACCACAACTGCCCACCTCCCCATGCGTGTGCGCCAGCCAGGAGCATCAAAGAGAGACAGGCGCAACTGCGCAGGCAAATAGAAATATATAATATTTTATTTTACTTTATTTTGGGTTATTTGAGTTTTATAGGAGTAATGAAAATATTTATTAGAGGATAATTTTATTTAAATAAATAATTTTATTTATTATTTTATAATAATAATATAATAGAATGTTATATTATATTATAATGTCAATATATTATAATATAATTATATTGTAATGTAGTATAATATAATTATGATATAATATAGTATGAGTATGTACTATAATATATTGTATATACATTGATACAATATAACACTACTAATGGTATTGTGATATTATAATTGTATATTTGTTTTACACGGGGGCCAAAATAATGTTGGGGGGCGCCAAAATAATGTTCGCTTACCATATAAAATTACCTTAGACCGCCCCTGCTTTGGTCCTCCAGGTGTTTTGGATTTCAGTTCCCACAATTCCTAACAGTTGGTTAGCTGGCTGGGATTTCTGGGAGTTGAAGTATAAAACACCTGGAAGACCAAAGGTTGAGAACCACTGCACTAAACAAATGAAAGAAGTAGTGCTTTCTGATTCTACTGCACTAGGTACATAATTCAATACAATACAACCCTTGTATCTATCCATGGGACTGAAATCTATTTGATTTATCCATGCCCAACAAAAATTCCTCCCTAGACATTTCTTTAGTCCTCTAGTGCACCTCTGTGGTATTTTTGAGCCAGAAGTTCTTCATTTCAGATTTCTTTCAAAAACCAGTTTTTCCCTCTCAAGTTGGGGTCTCCTACAATGCACCTTCTCCCATCTCCTATTACCTACCTATTGATCTCATCATAAAGCCCTGGTGAAGTGACCCACTTTGCTGGGCTTCTGGGGAGGAAACAGGGAGCAGTAGGGTGAATCTGTTGCCCAATGGGCAGCTCCCTTTTTGCAATGCTTTCCCCATCACATGGAGAAAGTGTTGTCATTGTGGGAAAGCCCTGTGCTGGCTCCATTGGAGCTGGCACAGCACAGGAAGCCTCTTGTGTGTGCAAAAGATGCTTTCGCCCTGCTTGGGGTGTGGCCTATGCCAGAAGTCACACATCATTGTGTGATGTCTGGTGTTGGCCTCCATCCCCCAGATGGGGTGAAAATGTCCCAGGATCCTAAAATCTCCCCATCCGATGAGGTGGCATATCACTTCTATATTATACTAGCTGTACCCGGCACGCGTTGCTGTGCCCTATGTAGGTGATGTGAGAATGTCTGGGTATGTATGTTGTTGAAATGATGTGAGCATGTGTGTTGTGTTTATATTTATGTGTGTGTGTAGGTGTGTGGATATTTGGGGGTATGTGTGTTTGTGTTTTGGTATGTGTGTGCATGTATATATATGTGTGTGTGTGTGTATGTGTGTGTGGATATTTGGGGGGTATGTGTGTTGGTGTTTTGGTATGTGTGTGCATGTATATATATGTGTGTGTGTGTATGTGTGTGTGGATATTTGGGGGGTATGTGTGTTTGTGTTTTGGTATGTGGTTGGATGTATATATATGTGTGTGTGTGTGTGTGTGTGTGTGGATATTTGTGGGGTATGTGTGTTTGTGTTTTGTTTGTGTGTGCATGTATATATATGTGTGTGTGTGTATGTGTGTTTGTGGATATTTGGGGGGTATGAGTGTTTGTGTTTTGGTATGTGTGTGCATGTATATATATGTGTGTGTGTGTGGATATTTGGGGGTATGTGTGTTTGTGTTTTTGTATGTGTGTGCATGTATATATATGTGTGTGTGTGTATGTGTGTGTGGATATTTGGGGGGTATGAGTGTTTGTGTGTTGGTATGTGTGTGCATGTATATATATGTGTGTGTGTGTATGGGTGTGTGGATATTTGGGGGGGTATGTGTGTTTGTGTTTTGGTATGTGTGCATGTATATATATGTGTGTGTGTGTATGTGTGTGTGGATATTTGGGGGGTATGAGTGTTTGTGTTTTGGTATGTGTGTGCATGTATATTTATGTGTGTGTGTGTATGGGTGTGTGGATATTTGGGGGGTATGTGTGTTTGTGTTTTGGTATGTGTGTGGATGTATTTGTGCCCTCTTTAGGAGATGTGTGGAAGTGTGGGTATGTAAGGGTAGGAATTGATTTGTCAATGTGTTTTGTGTGTGTATATATATGTATGTGCGTTTGTATGTGTGTGTGTGTATGTATGTGTGTGTGTTTGTGTGTGGCTGTGTATGTATGTGAGTATGTATGTGTTGGTGTGTCTGTATGTATGTGTATATATGTTTCTGTATGTGTGTATGTAGCCTTCCCCCCCTGTATCTGTCTGTTCCCCCTCGTCTCTCTCCCCCCCCCTCTCTCTCTGTCTCACTTTTCCCCCTCTCCCCTCCTGTCTCTCGCTGCCTGATTTCCCCCTTCTCTTTCCCCCCCCCCTCTTTCTGTCTGTGTCAGTCCCCCCCTTCTCTCTCCCCTGACCCTCTCTCAGGCCTCCCTCTGTCTGATTACCTCCGCCGTGTTCCCGCGTTTGGGCGGGCGCGGCTGAAGCAAGGTAAGCCCGGGAGCTTACCTTCTTTCAGGCGCGTCCACCGCATCCGTGTGGGACACGCCGGAGGGCGGGGAGGCAGGGCCGAGATCGGCGCTCCGCCCTCCTCCGTGTCCCCGTGTTTGCGGCGGCGGGCGCCTGAAAGAAGGTAAGCTCGGAGCTTACCTTCTTTCTGGTGTGGCCGCTGGAACCGTGGGGACAGGGGCGGAGGGCGGTGCGCCGATCTCCGGGCCTGCCTCCCGCCCTGGCGCGCATGGGCAGCATCGTAGGCGGGCCGCCCCTTTTTGTGTCTGCTGGGGGAAGTGCGGCGTTTTGTACTACATTTCCCAGAAACCCCGGCATGGCCACTTCCAGTTTTTGCGGAGGTTTCTGGGAAGCGTAGTTTTGCGGCCTAGAGCTGCTCTGGGACCGGGGACGTGTGTTCCATGGCGAGGAGGTGTTTTTTGGGTTGGCGGGCTGCGAATGTCCCGGTGAGTGGGGAGAGAGGGTGACGGGATGGGTTGGTGGGTTTGGGGAGGGGGGGGGCCTTGTGCGCCTGCGCGGTTGTTCTCCCTGTCTCCAGCGCTCGCGGCAGCGCAGAACGGGAGTCTATGGGCGGTTTTGGAGGCTGTTTTTTGGGGGTTGCAATTTAGGAGGTGGGTTTTTTGGGTTATGTCTGTACCTCGTGGTCTGGGGGAATGTGTGTCGTGGGATTTGTGTTTGGGGGGGTTATGGTTTGGCCGTGCATATCCTTCTTTGCACGACCACGTCTCCTTTATATATATAGATTCCCTTCCTCTTAGCATCTCCATTGTAGGGTTCTGTAGATTTGCAACGTATTTGAGTGTGTGCAATGCCAACACAATAAAAATGACCTGGAAAATACATCAAATTTAAATAAATGTTACATTTTGTAACACATACTCGATCTTCTCTATGAAGAACACATTTTGCCAAATATATGGTACAAAGGGAATAACTGGTCAGCAAATTTAACCCCAGGAAAAACTACCTGTCAGATCATGGAAAAAACAGTTGTCCATACATATAAATAGAGATTTCTTACACTTTATTCATTCAGAATAGCACAAAACTGTCTCAGACTGACCTTTCCAAGACTGTCAATTTTCAGATAAACCTGTTAAGCAATTTTAAAAATATAAGCTATAGAAGCTATGATTTCCTATTTCTTGTCATAATAATGGACTGCGGTACTACAAGCATTAACACAAAGTTGGTCTGGTGGCACTAAAATTACAGTATGTTGGCATGTCATCGTCAGTTACATGTGTGCAAGAGCATATTAGCTAGAGTTTGCAAAATATTTTGAAAAAGCATATGCAAATTGCCATTCAGCTGCAATAGCACTGCGGTAATTTGGTTGCGTTTATTATAAAACCAGGGCACAGCAGAAGGAAGAGGCCACCAGCTGGCATGAATCTATCTCTTTTGACATCCACAGTGTTCTGTGATGCTCACCAGTTGGAGTTTATTGTTCGGAGAAGAATGATAGCCTAGCTAACAGACCACAATCCAAGGCCAGGAATTAATTCTAGACAGCAAATATTGAGGAAAAGAGGAAAACAAGATGTCTTACATAGAAGCATAAGTTGGTTTTGGTATTTTCCAGGTGCAGCTATAGAAAGCAATGTGAATTATGTAATTTCATGGGAGGGTTTGATGATCTTCCTCATTACACAACTAGCTTGGGGACCCAGCGGTGCCCGGGTTATTTGAGGAAGGCATTGTGTGCCGAGGTTAGTTCCTATTAGATGTGTATGTGGCTTGCAGTGGTTTCAGGAACTTAGTGAAGGTACTGCAAGTCCCATTGGCCATGGTCCATCCTCCTCCAAACAGCACCAGGATGTAGAGTGGGTCACGGGGGCTCTGTGTTCTAATTTTGGTCTGTATTGGTCATTGGGTGAGGGTCGCGTTGTGAAGTGGGCCAATGGGCCCCTGTGTGCCAAACTTGGTCCTTATCCGTCACTGCTGTGGGCCGCAGTGTCTGACTGCCTGAGGCCTTTCCTTTTCTCTCTGCGTCACCTTAGAATGTTGGAAGGTGGATGGCCAATCGGAGTCCTTTATGCAAATACAATTTTAGTGGCAACCAATCCCCTCTGTCTGGGGCCGTAGAATGTTCTGAGGCTGGCCAATCAGAGTCCTTTATGCAAATATTCCCTTAGTGGCAACCTATCGAAACGCTGTCACATATTCCTTGGCACCTCCCAGAAAATGAACATTCCATTTCCAATGGAAAAAAACTGTTATTTGGCTAACTCAAGCATTTAGTTGCATTCTGTTTTGCTGGCCAATCAGAGTCCTTTATGCAAATAGTGTCTCAGTGACAACCAATTACCTCTGTCTGGTGCCTTAGAGTGTTGGAGTTCTGAGGCTGGCCAATCAGAGTCCTTTATGCAAATATTCCCACAGTGGTAACCAATCAAAATGCTGGCACATATTCCTCCGCAACTCCCGCCCTCCGCACTGCCGCAAACACGGACTTTTATTATATACATAGATAGATCAGTGTTAGTGCTATGCAGAAAGTAGAAGTGCCCCAACAATGTTAGAGCATCAGAAAGCTGTAAATGTTATGTTTTGTACTGTAAAACCCATAGGAGCCCAGTTGTGCTAGTTGGGGATTTGGGTGGCTAAAAAGCCACTTTAACACACTTTGGTACATCTTTCACTCCTGGATTCAGCTCCATGTGATTGCATCATGAAAAGGCTGCTCCTGTATAGCTGAAGGCCACTTGTGAAGGGCACCTCTTCAAACATAAACTCAGTGTTGAAAGTCCTTATGCTATCACTAGCATTAATCTAGCAGCAGGAGGGAGAGACGGATCATTGAAACGATGCTCATATGTTATACTTTTCTGCAGTTTAGATCCTGCATTATAAGCATGGTTGGCTAAACTTTGTGAAGGAAAACTATTACCTCAAAAGTCAAAACTGTGTAATTGTCCACAAAGTGAATTAATGATTCAGTATACAGTTGCATCTATGGGGTATATGTATACATTTCGATCAAACAATGCTATGCTAATTTTATCTAATGATGAACATCCAAACCACGTTTTTCTTCAGCGTCTCTACTGCCAAAAGTGTTGTCATGGTTCACATGATGATGGAAAGTGATTCCCCTGAGTGAGCATGGAAGCCAGTGTATGATGCACTGCAATTTGCCAAAATGTCCTCCCCTAAGTGTCCTCTTGAGCTATGCTTGGAAGAGTGTGCCTACACCAAGGTGGTTTTGTAATATGGATTGTTTTAATTAGACATTACACTCATCTGAAGCTGAAGAAGATCACGTAATGCTTTTTTCATAATGAAGGTATCCAATTTATTACTGCCAAACACAAAGCACAAAGGTCATTTTCTCACTTTAAAATTTCTGAATCATTTAGTAGCTAATTTGTAATGATAATTACTGCAGTTTGATGTGTAATTAGTTTGAGGTATGTTGTTCTTCATCCATTAAAGAGGAGTGAAGAGGGAAAAATATGTTTGATCTTAGTCCAAAGTGAGCAGGATGTGGATCGAAATAAGATACTACACTTTGTTGCTGTGGGATGTAATTGTGTTATTACAATTTAGGAACATAGGAAGCTGCTCTATAACTCATGGCATTAGTTTTCTAGCCCAGTACAGTCTACTCTGAATGGCATTTACTCTCCAGGGTTTTCCCCCCATTGCCTTCTACCTGATTTGACAAGCAGGGAATGACAGGGTTTGAGCCTGGTACCTTCTGTATTATAGAATCAAAAAGTTGGAAAAAAGCATAAGAGCCAACCAGTCTATGCAGTAATAGCCAGTAAAAGAATACAAAGCATGCACTCTGAAACTGATTTATGACTTCATCACATGAGGCTTTCCCCCATCCTAGGATGCTGCTGAAGTACAGCCAGGATGGAGCCTGCTAGAGCCTATCACATGATGCAGGGCTGCTTCTGGTGGGGCTCCATCCTGGTTCTCTCTCAGCAGTATGGTCAGAGTCAGCCCTGAGAACATGGGTGACTACCCATATTCTCATTCACTAAGCTGGGGACATCACGGGAGAAAGTCGAGGGCAGTCAGAAAACATCATAAGAAGGTAAAGGGACAAAGTGATATGCTGCCCCACAGTTTCCCTCTCTGCTGCCCCATAGATCCCCCCACTGCCCCCCCACCATATGGACCCCCCTCTGATGAGGTTCCTATTGTCCATAATCATTCAAAGAGATGAATTGACCTGTATTTACAGTTCTAAAGCCAACTCTAAAGACCGTGCCTAGGACTCTAAAGTTTCTACCTACCCTCCAAACATATATTTTTGGAGAGTAGATAGAAGGGTATCAAAATTCTACTGAGCTTGTACAAGTCATAGTTGTTAACTGCAATAGCTTTTCTGATTTATTTATTTATATTTATTTACAGTACTTATATTCCACCCTTTTCACCTTAAAGGGGACTCAGGACTCACAGAACACTGACACACCCCAGCCTGAATCCTTAGCCAAACCAGACCAAAGCCATGTTGTTTCTGAGATTCCAGCTAGGCCAAAAAGCAAGCCTCTGCAGAGACCTCCAGTTCAATCCACGTTCAAGGACAGGCGAGGCTCAGCTCCATCCCGGGCCGATAAGAAGCGCTGGGAAAGGGGATTCGGGTTAACTCCTTTCCTTCCAGGTGCAGGCACTAATGAGGTGGCATACCATTCTGATGCGGGAGGCTTGAGAAAGCCCAGCTGGGGATCAGCTCATGAGGATCAAAGCCTGTGAGACCTATTTAAATTGGGTCTTAGAGATGTGTGGCATCTCTCGCCAACGTTTAGCATCAAGCCAAGTTGTCACGGAACTCTGCCTGGGCCATTAGGCCTTCCAGCCTTTGGACTCTGTTTGCCCAGTCTTGTGCCAAGAACTATTCCCTGGATTTAGCCCATTGGGGCATCAAGACCCTTTTAACCTTTGGATCCTGTTTTGCTTTGGACTATTGCTTTGCAATACCCTGATGCTTGGAAGCATCAATGGACTATATTCTACCTTCTTTACTATATTCATTTATTCTAAATAAAGCATTTAATCACAGCTGGTCTCAAGTGGTTTACTGAGGGATCCTTCAGGTCTACAGTGCAACAAACACATATACAGCAAACATTCAGTGCTGATTATACAATGACAAGATAGACAACACATCCCACATCAAGAGTCATGTTGTTTTTAAAGGGGAAAAATACATCCAAGGTAGTAATTACATATTTTCCATTCATCCTTGTAATACTGTATATGTTGCCTTATTTCCTTCTTAGGCTGTTAAGACTGGTTGATGCAATGACAAACTGCAATGATGCAATTTGTCACTTGCAGCTGGAAATAATTTGGGTGATGTAGGAAAGGAAAGGATCAGGGCAACCCATGGCAACAGCAGGAGTAACGTGGTCTACACCTGGTATAAAGAGTTTAGACTGTGTCCCACCAATAAAGGAAACATCTTCTAGACCAGTGGTTCTCATCCTGTGGGTCCTCAGATATTTTGGCCTTCAACTCCCAGAAATCCTAACAGCTGGTAAATTGGCTGAGATTTTGGGAAGTTCTAGGATAAACATCTATGGAACCACAGGTTGAAAACCACTGTTCTAGACTATAACCAAGCTGCAGTGAGTCTTCTAATATTATCACCCTCTCTGATACAAGACAACCACATTTCAATAATAATAATAATAATAATAATACAAGAACGAATACATTTTTGCATTAGCAATACCTTAGGAAGAGCATAATTTATTGATATTTTACATTTCACATTTTATAGGTAGGTGTTAAAATGATTGTTTTCTAAATAATTGTGTTCATTTAATGTAATTTTAAACAAATAAAATACAAAATAGCAATAATTACTCTAAAAATCCTCTAAAGGATCCTGCAAATGTAGCCTCTTAATTGATACAAATTGCTGCTGTAAAGCTTACAGTAATTGGCAGTTCCTGTTAAAAAAGTAAAATAAGTTAGTTTTTAAAGTTATGACCAAGCTGTTTTTCACAATGTCAGTTTTTAACTCAGGTGTCAGTTATGTCATGATACCAAATCGAAGTCAAGGAAATGGGTCTTCAGGTCAAGTGAGAAAACGCAAGTGATGTCACTGCCTTAACAAGATTCTGTATTTTGAACTGTATGTTGATCACTGTCTAGACATCTTTTGTGTGCATATGTGGCTTCAAGTTATGTGATGATTTTTGCCAGAAGGGGTAATTGTTGCTTGTCTCATATTCAAGTACTATCCAGGGCTAATTGTGCTTAGGTTTCAAAATTGGGAATGGGATTTGGTGTTGTAGCTGTTGCAAAGAAGGATGTTAGGCGCTGCAGGGCTGCTTCTGTATGGGCAACAAGGGCAGCATCATCAGCAAAAAGCAGCTCACAGACTAGATAGTTTAGAGTCTTAGTGCGAGCCCTCAGATGGCTTAAGTTGAACAAGCTACCATCAGTACAATAGCGTATATATATGCCGTCTTCTTCTTCGAGATCTGCCATAGCCCTTTGGAGCATCATGCTGAAGAAGATTGTAAATAGGGTTACAAGATCACAACCTTGTTTCACTCCATTAGTTATTAGAAAGGGCTCCGGGAGAGCATCGCTGTATCTGACTTGACCGCGCTGGCCCTTATGTAACATTTTGAGGAATTTGGGGGGACATCCTAGATGTTCCAGGATCTGCCACAGACCTTTTCTGCTCACAGTGTCGAAGGCTTTGGTGAGGTCGACAAATGTTACATAGAGTCCTTTGTTCTGCTCTCTACATTTCTCTTGCAGTTGTCTAAGGGCAAAAACCATATCTGTGGTGCTTCTATTAGCCACATTGGCTTTCCGGGAGAAGTTCTTCTGCAACAGCAGGAAATAATCTGTTCAGGAGTATCCTTGCAAGGATTTTTCCAGCAACGGAGAGCAGAGTTATACCTCGATAGTTTGAGCAATCAGATTTTGTTTCCTTTTTCTTATACAGGGTGGTGATAACCGCATCTCGGAAATCTGATGGCAGTTCACCTTTCTCCTAGCAACTCACAAGGAGCTCGTGGAATTTAGCATGGAGTACATAACGTCCCTCCTTCCAAGCTTCAGGTGGGATTCCATCGATCCCGGCTGCCTTGCCTTTTTTCATCTGCTGTATGGCCTTAAGAGTCTCTTCCAGAGTGGGAGCTGTGTCCAGTTCATTTTTCATTGGTTGTTGTATCATGTGTTGGATAGCTGAACCTTGGACCACTCGGTTGGCATTGAAAAGACTCTGAAAATGTTCAGCCCATTGGTTCAGGATGGAGGCTTTATCAGTAATTAGCATTTGACCATCTGTACTGTATAAGGGGCTTTGTACCTGATAAGTAGGAAACAATAAATTTATTTCCTGACAATTCAATTCCGTGGAATTGAAAATGTCTGCTGCTTTTGTAATTGTTTTGCTTCCTGTTGCCCTACAGGCCCATGTCTTGGTTGCTCAGCATTGGGTCCTGGTTCCTGTAGCCCATTTGTTGATGGGTGACCAGGAGAAGAACTCATCGTACTCTTTATTATCCTGGGGGACAACTAAGCTGGTATAGACCTGTTAGGATTTGTTTCAACTTATTTAAATGGGTTGGGTGCACTTAGTTCTGCTTCTCCATTGAGAACACTGGCTTGGTTGAACCTACTGGTAAGCCTTGGACAATACAACCTATTGACACCTCCCCACCCCCACCCCATCCCCACCAATAACAAGGCAGCACTGATTTGGGGGAGGTGATGAGGAAGCTTCCAAGTCCCAGCTCAACAAAGGTGCAGCAGACAGAGAAGGCAAGAATAACAGTATGTCCCACTGGCTACTACTTTCTTTCTTTCTTTCTTTGCATAAATTCTTTATTGTATTTAATAAGGGAAGGTGAGTTAGGATTACAAGTAAAGTGGGGGAACAATTGTACTAAGAGAAATTAGGAAAGAAGGAAAAAGAAGAAAGAGAAGACAATATACTGTATATACTACTTTCAATTAGGAACGTATCTGTTTAAAATTCTGTGGGCAAGCCAATTACAGTTATCTCATTTTTTCCAGTCTCAGGCTGTGTTAGCATTAATTGTCCTCATTTTAATCAAACTGTTTTCTTTCTTTAACACAAAGAAAGGAGTCAGATGAGATACTCGAAGTCTGTCAGTATTTCCCAATTTTTAAAAAATACTCAACAGAGGGAGCTAGAATCTTCCACAGGTTTCTCAAAGACGATCCACAAATCAAGCAAAATGAATGAAAATACATGACAAATTTGCACTACTGTGAAAGGTTTATCAGCTCCTTAAAGATGGAACAAATGCAGTTCGTGGTTGCCAAGGGGACATTACGAGTTGAGATGCAATGATGGTTTCAGTTAAATTAGAATTAGAACTCATTCCAAAACTGCTAGTACAATTACACAAATGCTCAAATTTCTCATTAAGTTGGCTCGGTTAATCAACGTTTTCTAATCATGTTTCTCCTCCTTCGTTTTCAAGTGATTATTTGTGCAAAGTGTTTTGTGAGCGGCATCTTGTTATCTTTTGTGTTGCTGAAGTATTTGCCAGGAAGCTTCTGCCGTACCAGTGCATTTTCCAAGACTCCTTAGCTGACTATCATAATCAGTATGACAAGTTTTAATTAGACAAGATATGGGCAGTGTTTACAAAAGGATTAGGCATTTCTATTGATTGAAAACTATCCAGTAAATAAGTGTGAAAGTGAAGTGTGCCCTTTGCTTCAAGCACGTGCACATCAAATTACCTTCTCTCTACGGCTCAGGAAAATAAATGTTTCTGTGTAATTATCCGAGCATTTGGATTTTCTTCTTCCTTGAACTACATGACCAGTGGCATTCATCTGAAAATATTTATTTCATGATTGCGAGTGCCTGGTGCTCTTTCTGGCACAAATTCCAGAATGCAACTTTATTAATGTTTATCCTAACCTTTCACCTTAACTCTAGTAAGGCTATGGAGTGGGCATGAGGGAATGAATTTCCAAAAGGCATTACTTGTTTCTTTGAAATGAGCATAACATGAAACATTGAACGGAGCTGTTTTCTTGCTCTTTTCTGTGGGTTGCTTAAAGAGGAACAAAGCTGTTTCAACTAGTTAGAATAACTACAAGCAATGCTATATTTCCCATAGCTCGTGTATGCACTTAACTTAAATAAGAACCATGTAATCCTCTAGATGGGAATGGACTACATCACCCAACATTTCTCACCACTGCCTATGCTGGCCAGGACTACTGGGAGTGGCAGCATAAGAATATTTAGAGCAGTGGTTCTCAACCTTCCTAATGCTGCAACCTCTTAATGTTGTTCTCATGTTGTTCTGACCCCCAACCATATTTTTGTTGCTACTTAATAACTGCAATTTTGCTACTGTTATGAATCATACTGTAAATATCTGATACATGGGATTATTTTCATTCACTAGATGAAATTTAGCACAAATACCCTATACACCAGATGTGGGTAACCTCCAGCCCGTGGGCCGGATGCGGCCCAGCAGCTGATTCTGTGCGGCCCGGGGAGAAGGGCGTCAGGGGCGGGGCCAAGAGGAAGGGGTGCCGCTGCTGCCATTCCATCGTGGGCTGTGGGGCCTGTGTCGGCAGACAGCCCGCTGCTCTGGAGAACGATCGGAGGAGCGGCTGCTTTGGAGTTCCTGCCACCCCGGGAGGCGATCCGGGTCTGCAGCGGGAGCGGTCAGCGACCTGCTGTGGCTGATCGCCCTGGCGACCCAGAAGACTTGATCAAAACCATTTCCTCCCTCCCCTTCCGTTGGGAGGAAGGCACCTCGCAGCGGGAAAGGCCTCTCCCCCAAAGGGAAGGGAAGGGGAGAGTGGAGTGGGCCAAGCGCTGTGTGTGTGTGTGCTCCATAGAGTTCCTTATTCGCCAAGCTCTGGCTGCAATGGGAAGGGAGTGGAGTCACTGGCCCTTCGTGTGTTTCTAATTATGTAATTCTAATTATGTAGATTAGAATGTAGTTCAGCCTTTTAGGTGCGGCCCTCCATAATATTTTTGCCCACCCCTGCTATACACCCAAATTTGAATACTGGAGAGGTTGGGTGGGGGGGGGGGGGGGTGGATTTTGTCATTTGGGAGTTGAAGTTGCTGGGATTTATAGTCCACCAACAACCAAAGAGCCCCTTGAACCCTACCAATGATAGAATTGGGGCAAACCTCCCACACAGAACCCCCATGACCAACAGAAAACACTGGAGGTATTTGGAAGGAATTGACAGTGATTTACGGGAGACGTAGTTCACCTACATCCAGAGAGCACTGTGAACCCAAGCAACGATGGATGCTGCTGGGCCATTGTCAGTCCCACGTCATGCGGGCGCTTCCCCCCCCTGCCTTTAAGGGACTTGTTGGTATGAATCTCCCTCTAGTTTTGCATGCTCTCCCTTGCCTGCACATTTGCACCATGCTGCCATAAGCTGATCACGCCTGCTCTCCCTACCCCACTTGGAGTCTCAGAAACAGCTCTCCACTTGGCTGAGAGACCAGCTAAGATGCCAGCCAATCACAGCAGGAAAAGGGCTTTTGGTGGGAGGATTCACCGTCTGTTTCCAAAAAGGAAGAGAAGGACAGGCGGAGAGATATTCAGCCTTCTCTGTGTTTTCTGATGGTCTTTGGCGACCCTTCTGAAACCCCCTCACGATCCCCCCAGGGGTCCCAACCCCAGGTTGAGAAACACTGGTTTAGAGGGTTACATAACTCCACCCCTGACTAAAGCAGCACAATACAATTCTGTAATGCTCAACAGATTATGGAATTTAAGAATAACCACTTGCGTTGCATTCTTCTTGTTCTCCCCCTGTTTTTCTCTCTCTAAAAAGAGATCCAAATGCTTTAGTAGACATCTGTCCCATCAGATGATGTATTTATAGCCAGGCTGGAGCCAAGATTTCCACTCAAAAGAACCTCCTGTAACATTAAGATTACTTTAAGATAGGGATGCACAACTTTGAAGAAATGGAGTCTCTCTGTCATAACCCCATAGGCTGTACTGGTTGGTCCTGTTATGACTGGAAATGATATGTCAAATCCCATTTCACTTTTGGCCATTTTTCAACTTTTCAGGGTCATGGGGATAGAATTGTGAGAACAAAATGCCACATTTTGCAGGGCTTTGGGAGAAAAAAATGTTTGCAATTTTTAAATATGGCAAGAAGAGGGTCTTGCTTTAAGGGGAAGGGGGAATTGATATGTGAAGCTGATTTCCTAGTCCGTTGAGATCCATAAAGCCAAGAGCCTACTATATAAATTGCTCCAATATATATCCAATAAATAATGCAGAGCAAACAAAACGCTGTGCAGGTGAGATCCCGAAACTACAAAACTCAGATTGGAATCATATGCAAAGTTACCAAGTAATCAGACTCTTTTGAAAACAGGGAAGCTTCCCTCGGAATACATATGGAGTGAATTTTAAAAAGTCACAATGAACACCAGCCTTTAGCACAGCAGGGAGCAGAAATTCCTAATAATTATTTATAATAAGTTGCTAGCAAGTGTCTGCCTCTGTAGAAACATAACATTAAACATAGGTTCTTGCTCTAAAGGGGCTATGAGTCAAATAGGTTTTACTTTGTGGCAAGGGAAAGCATAGAGAACGAGAAGAAAACTTAACTAATGTCAGAGGATGGGATGTATTTATAATGTCAGTCAGTGACCTGAAGAACTAAAGGCTACTGTAAAATTGAGGAGGTCAACAGATTTTGTTGCCCACAATATGGTTTTATTTGAGGCAAAGGGCAAGATTTCCTCGCCCCATACACACTATTTTATGTCAGTGGCATATTGTTTCTAAATTATCCATAGAACAGAACGCTCTGCCACACTAGAGGGCAAAAGGCTAGCTTAGGATTTGCTCACTACATTTACATCTGCACTCAGGAATTAATACAATTTGACACTACTTTATGCTCAATGACTATGGAATCATGGGAACTGTATTTTTACAAGGTTTTTAGCCTTCTCTGCCAAAGAGTGCTGGTGCCTCATTCAAAATACAAATACAGTGTTCCCTCACTTACTGCTGGGGTTAGGTTCCAGGACCTCCTGCAATAAGGGAAAAACTGCTATATAGGGATACTCTATTTATTTTAATATTTATATATTAGTTTAGTAGTTATACACTATTTTAAGTCTTTATAAACTTAAAATAAAGTGAAGGAAAGGAAGGAAGGAAAGGCCCTTCAAGGCTGGATGGAGGGAGATGTAGTTCAGCCCTCAGTGTTACCTGATAGTAGGGCTGCAGAAGAATGTAATATGCAATTAGGAGGGGCTGATAGTAATCTACACACTGGAGCAAGCAGAAAGCGGAATACAAGCGATTCCAGCTGTGAGGGATTGGAACAAAGGAAGAGAATTCGGCAGATACTTATGTCTCCCACTAGTTCTGAATCCTTTGAGGGTTTTCACAGAAATGAGGAAGAGGAGTCAGAAGAGATTGATACTGAGTTAGATTGGACTTTGGTACAGAAAGTTAGGAATGTATGTAATGCAGACTCCAGTAGTGATACTTTTATGGGCTTTGACAGTGACAAAGACTGGCCCTCTTCTGGGAATGACTGGGAAACACTAAGTTTTGAAAGACGCTGGGGAACTTGGAGGGACTCTCAAAGGGTGTCGGCTGCAGAAAGAGAAGCAGCTGCAAGGCCTGATTCAGGGGAGTGTTCTTCGGGCGAGTCTGATCTTTAGGCCTATAAAATGTGGGCTTGGGAAATGATTCCTTGCGGCAGGCAAGGAGTTGTGTCTGGTATCCTGTTATCTTGGCATCCTGTTATCTTGCATCGTGTTCCCAATCCAGTTTACTCCTACAGCCATGTATTCCTAGTGGTGGGATTCGAACTCCGCTGGACATTCTCTCCTGTTGGACCTTGGATTGTCTCCTTGTTTCCTCCATCATTCTTCGAAATAGACCTTGGCATCTGGGAGTTGTAGTTATTCAGATTTATAGTTCATATACAACCAAAGAGCATTCTCCGCCACACCAAGGATACAATTGGGCCAAACTTCCCACACAGAACCACCATGATCAACAAAATATACTGTGTTTTCTGGTGCTCTTTCTCTACACTTCTGACACCCCCTCATGACCCCCAGGTTGAGCAATGCTGCAAGCTCACCAGACTACACCACAGTCACGTTTCTACATCAACACTCACAACGATTCACAAGAAAGATGGTTTATCCACAACCATTACAAAATCACACTTATTACATAGCACTACTTTCTCAGGACTTCACTTTTGAAACCACCACAGTCAGCCACAGCAACGCGTGGCCGGGTACAGCTAGTAATAATAATAATAAGGGTCTGTTGTGGGCATGTTGTGGGTGTTCCTTCTATCTGCAGCAGTTCCCTGTTTTCAGCCTGATGCTGCTGACCAACAAACTGAGAAGGGGAAACTTATGACAGAGAAGCCTTACATTTCCTCTTTCTCCCTGGTCACTTCTTTTTTTTAAAGAAAAGAAAAGAAAGAAAAATAGTTCAAGTAACTTTGTAGCTGTATTCAGCTGCTGATATGGATTTTTTTCCCTCCCAATTAAATGTTTCCTTTCCTTGCAAGATCATTTTGCAGGACTTCCTGCAGATGCATATTTGTGCATTGCTAAACAAGGTTTCCAAATGAACACTACTATTCCTCCTTGCAGTATGTACAAAATAGGAAAACACCTATAGTAGTAATATTTTCTAATATTAAAAATAGGTGCAGTGCTTCAGTGTGTTGAAAGCACAGAAGTACAGAGCTGAGTAGATGCAATGATCTGATGGAATGAAATATTCTTGCAAGATTTTGAGCTCTCAAGAGTTGCACAATTCTCACAGAAAAGGAAAAAAGAAAAAAGAAGCCACGGACGAAGACATAGTATGCACAGTTCAGGAGGAGTTGTGTTTCTGCAGCTGCCACAAATTAAACATACTTTGAGTGTGATAACAACACAGGTGTACTCCAGTCTCAAGCAAGATGGGTTTGCAATAGCAGGACCCTTTGGGGAGCCTTGTGTGATAATGCCTGCAAACTAGGAAATTTATCACAACAGCGGTTGTCTCACAGCAATTGCATTGTTTCAGCAAATGGAAACGTGCCAGTATGGAAGCCCTCATTATCACACATTTGTACAGTTGTGCTGTGGTGCTGCTTTGATAATGCATGGTTGCACAATCACACTTCTGCACTGCCTTGTTAATCCTTTCTGGGTATGATTTACTATTGCATTATATAGCACTGCCAATTTTGGGATTAGTTTCCCCCCAAATATTTTATAATATTCAGGTCCAAGTCAGTCCCACCCTGAGGGTTTCCCATTCTTCAATTTTGATGTTACTTTCTCTATTTTTTCTTATGCTTTTCTATCCTCCTCTCTTAATTTTAAATTCCATTTCCTTACACATGGTCATTTATTTTATCAATTGAGTGTTCTCCTGCTTGGTATAACTCTGAGTAAAATTCCTCAAATATTTTAAACTTTTCTTTCCTTAATCTACATATCTTTCCTGATTTATCTCTTATCTCCTTTATCATATTTTTCATTTTTTCTGTACCGATCTTGCTAGCATTCTTGAATTTCTATTACTACATTCAAAGAATTCTCTCCTTAGATCAGGCATGTAGCTGGGGGGGGGGGGGCTTGGGGGGCTTCAGCCCCCACCCCGAAATTCTCAGGTGGTCCGCAATAAGGCCTTACTGGTACATTATTTAAACTGTTATGTGTATTTATATCACGATCTGATCACCATGCTCAATATATCCCATATGCATGTGTGTATTGGGATAACAATACAAAAGGTTTGCTAGGGTAGACCCCCTCCCACTCAGATTCAGCCCCCCCCCCAATCAAACTCAGCCCCTCCCGAATCAAAATTCTGGCTACGGCTCTGCCTTAGATATATCATTTTTTCTACTTAATCCATCTCCATTTTATTTAATTCTCCTTTTTTGCCCTTAATTTGCAGTATATAATTTTTTTAATTATATACTGATTCTCCAATTTTCCTATCTCTTTTTCTAATATTTTTTTCTTTATAAAGTTTGGACTGAAGCCTGAAGTCAATTCATTTCCCCACTGATGTACAAGTTACTAGTTTATACTGTCTGCTATCTTTCTATCTGTTAATGGGAGTGTTTCCTTGTGAGCGAGGAAAGGGTGTAAACCACTAAACCAGATACTCTTGATCTGGGTTTGGCTAATGTTGGTAGGGTGCTCTGGGACCTGACACTCTTTCACGCTCTTGGGTTTTATGTTTTAGGTCTCTGAAACATTCTGAATTGGGTCCAGGATTGAATAAGCTGGTGAAGTTCTTTTATGACCGGTAAAATATTATTCAAGTGTGAATTTTGTACTTAAATTTCCAGACTATTGTTGAAGCATTGCAGCAATTCAGGTAGGATTATACCACATCCCAGAAAACTGTTGCCCAGCACATTTCTGTTCAGAAGAGTTTGGGATTGGTAGGTGAAGCTGTCTTTATAAAAATAATGTAAACTACTGTGAATAAGAATATATGGGGTGTGCCGAGGAGGAGAAAATAATATTCAAGTTTTTAAAGAGAATGGGTTGAAAATCGGTTAAGAATTTACATATTATTTTCCCCTCTGAATTAATACTAGACAAATCCAAGATGATAACACACCTGTTTCACCAAGAGCATGGGAGATTATAGAACTGATTAGCTAATCAAATCAGTAAGGTGAAAGACTTATGAAACTTTTCATAAATGCATACTGAGTATGAAAAGATGCTATTTTAAGACTTATTTAGCAATTTTTCTACTTTAGCTCTGAAGTGTCAATCCGTTTAACAGTCAGAAATGAGGGTCCACATCAAAGCTATGCTCCTGTGTATACATTCTTTGGAACAAACATGGATACCAAAAGAGCAGAAATAATTGGAGAACAGTGGATCCTCTTTATTCACTGGGAATTGGCTTCAGGGATGTATCCCTCTCCCTGAATTCCAAAATCAATTGATGCTGAAGTCCTATTATATATAATGGCATAGTGAAACAATGTCCCTTATATAAATGGCAATTCAAGCTTTGCTTTTTGGAATATTTTCAAGCCCTGGAAATATGGCTATGAAGAGAGGGTTGTACAAACCATGAGCACTTCAGACTTCAGGGTCTAAAGCAGTGGTTCCCAAACATTTGGCCTACTGCCCCCTTTCCAGAAATTTTTTTACTTGCCGACCCCCTAGAAATTATTTTTTTAAAAAATGTAATAGCAATTAAACAGAAAGATATATGTATTAATGAGCAAACTTGAGCAAAAGAGAATACTGGACCTTGGAAATTGGAAGCTGCTTGCATTTTCCTTCGTGTCACGGCCATCTCCCAGGAGGCACCTGCAAACGCCGCAGCGACTCGGGGGCGTTTGCAGACGTGGAGGCTTTCCTTCTCCGCTGGACCAACTGGCAGACACACACTCGCAAGCGCGCGACTGTCTCAGCTTGCCAGTTGGAATCCCTGGGCAGGCGTTGCCTGGTAACCACAGCGTGCACCCCCTTCCTCTCCTCAACTCTGCCCACGGCACAGTCCTGTATCACTCCTTCCTTCGAAGAGACCCGTTGAATTGGAAGGTACGATATAGGACTGCGCCGTGGGCGGAGTTGAGGAGAGGAAGGGGTCGCGCACTGCGGTTTCCAGGCAGAGCCTGAGGGGTTTCCCACTGGCATGCATACACTCGCGTGCTTGCGAGTTGGTATCCCACCACTGCCCCTTTACAGGGCTTCAGTGCCCCTCAAATTCTCCTGAGCCTCCCACCGCCCCCTTGGATTGCCTCACTGCCCACTGGGGGGTGGTACCGCCCACTTTGGGAACCACGGGTCTAAAGACTAACCAAATATTCTTGATCTGGATTTGGCTAATAATAACAACAACAACAATAATTTATACCCCACCACCATCTCCCCAAGGGGATTTGGGGCAGCTTACATGTGGCCAAGCCCAATGACACATAATAAAACAACACAACAGCAAATAATAAAGCAATACATGTTTGTAGGCTGCTCTTTAGTATATTACAGAGAGCAGCCCATGCTTCACTGAGCTTCCTGCTTATAACAGTAGGGTAGTCACTGGAGCAGACCTGGGCAATTGCCGGCCCTCCAGGTGTTTTGGACTTCAACTCCCAGAAATCCTAGCCAGTTTACCAGCTGTTAGGATTTCTGGGATTTGAAGTCCAAAAGACCTGGAGGGCCGGCAATTGCCCAGATCTGCCCTGGCGACTCCGTTGACCATGATAGATTAAGCATCTACCACAACTGCTTAGACCAGTGGTTCTCAACCTGTGGGTCCCCAGATGTTTTGGCCTTCAACTCCCAGAAATCCTAGCAGCTGGTAAATTGGCTGGGATTTCTGGGAGTTGTAGGCCAAAACACCTGGGGACCCACAGGTTGAGAACCACTGGCTTAGACCATATCATTCACACTGGGAACAGCAAGTCTCACAAATGGAAAAATATCAAATTATTCAAGCACTGAACAGAATGGAAATTCGCAAAGGACTTCTCAGATCTGTTTTAAACATCTTTGCAAGGATTAAGAATCTTACAGGTGGAAGAGACCACAAGGGACAACCAGTCCTATCTCCTTGCCTTGCAGGATACACATTCAAAGCACTCCTGACAGATGGCCATCTAGCCTCAGTTTTAAAAACCTCCAAAGAAGGAGAATCCACCACACTGGAATTGCTCTTACTGTCAGAAGGTATTTCTAATAATCAGGTGGAATCTTTTCCAAGCAAGCTAGTAATGAGTTAAAGTATGCCCTAACACTAATTAAGTAGATTTCAAATATTCTCCTTTTTCTGATATCTTATTAAGAATCAAAGTCCCTGGCCAACTAGCAATCTGTCAATAAATTATGCAAAGCTTTTCTTTAATTACCATTCCCTTCGGAAAAAATATTATCTGTTTGGCCTGAGAGACATACAAGTTAGACTATAACAAGCAGGATTTTGGGAAAATATCTTCCAGGTTTCCTTTGAACGAAAATGCCCCCGAGAGAGCAAGTAGTGCTCTGCCATAATGTCTGGCTTTAGTTATTTCCTGTTTCAAAGAAGTGTAGTGCTTTGCATCTTTTCTATTTTTTGTAAAGCGAAAAAGTCCATTTGATGGCATGGGAAGTCATGGACACTTGCCAGGGAGATTACAAATGTTTGGGTTAGATGTGACCAAGTAAGGATTGCATCATATATTTTGTTTTTAATTTCTATAGGCTGGCTAGACCCAAGAAAAGTAGTAGGCACAGCAGAACTCAGTTTGTGGCAACTGAAGCACGAAGCACAAAGCAGGGAAATGGGAAGAATAGAGTCTCCCTGGACATGTATACATAACTAAGTAGCTGATACAGGATTCTGCTCACTGTCCATTTGCTCATCTTGAAGTGAAAGTCTTCACATTGTTTTCGGATGGTGGAATAGAAGGAGATGCCATTTTGTCCTTGGAGACAGCTAAATGTGTTAGAATAGTCCTGTAGAGCCCACACTGGTGCAGCGACTTAAACTGCTGAGCTGCTGAATTTGCTGACCAAAAGATCAGCGGTTTGAATCTGGGGAGCGTGTTGAGCTCCCATTGTTAGGCTAAGCTTTTGTCAATAATAATACATACATAATAATACACTTTATTTATATTCCGCTCTTCTCACCCCGAAGGAGACTCAGAGTGGATTACATCACACATATGGCAGACAGTCCCTGCCGGTTCCACATACAATTACATACAACATACAACATATAACAAGTACAATTTAGAAAGGTTTTTCTTCAGGCTGCGTCACAGGGTGCATCACAGGGTGAATTGCATCATTACGTCACAAGGGGGTGCTGTTGCTTCATCCTCATGACGGAGAGCCTCTGTTTTTCGCATTCCACCTTCCAACAGCCGATCTTACTTTATTTAGGCGTTGTAAGTCCTTCTTTGAAAAAATCCTTCCCCGCTTGGCGGTTCCCAGTTTTTTCTAATCACAGCTGAGCTGTTGGGTGAACAGTGGACAGGGCTCACAGCTGGGTGTCCAGGCCAGCCTGGGATTCGAACATGCAACCTTCAGATTGCCAGCACAGCTGTTGTTGCCGCTGTGCTATCTCTCCGGCCCGGTCAACCTAGCAATTCAAAAACATGTGAATATGAGTAGATCAATAGGTACCGCTTCTGCGGGAATGTAATGGCGCTCCATGCAGTCATGCCAGCCACATGACCTTGGAGGTGTCTATGGACCACGCCGGCTCTTGGGCTTAGAAATGGGGATGAGCACCACCTCCCAGAGTCGGACACAACTAGACTTAATGTCAAGGGGAAACCTTTATCTTTACTTAATGCTTAAATTCCCAAAAACAAATCCTGCTGAAATGAATAATCACAACTTCCATTTATTTCTACAGAGTTGCCATACAAATTATTGTGGCCTTTTTTGATAGGGATTTTTTTTTCAATCATCAAAGAATGTTTAGTTTGAAACACTTAGCTGTGATCTGACTTTTTGTTTTATTCTGCTTAACAGCATGATCCTATGCAAAAATTGAATTAAATTGTGACTAGTGGATACTGCATTACTTTTTCTAAGGAAAGATGTTTACCTTTCGCACACTCAGGAGGAAATTCCATTGAACTCAGTGGGACTCATTTTTGAACAGTGAGGCATAGGATAGGATCATTCTGAATGACCTATAAATTCATTTGTGGTGATGGCGCATGAAATCTAAGGCCAAAATCCAATTGTTACTCCCTACTAGAGAAGATCTATTGAATCAATGTAAAGTTTGGTAAATCAACATTTGTATATGTTTCATTGATTTGATAATACCCTCTAGCTGGGACTAAGAATTGGATTTAGCACTATGATTCTGAAGAACACTTTCAAAAACAAAATGACTGCTGGATTCACTTTTCAAAATTAGTTGTGACATCCTCATTCTCAGAACAGTTAATGTTAGTGGTTGAGGGACTGCGTCCACAAAGTAAAAGCTCAACAAAGTAAATTTGAGCTGGTTATATAAGACAAAAAAAACCTAAGAGCTAAGTTGAATGTTTACCTATAAGAAGAACTGGTTAAGAGGAAATGCTTTTAGTAGCATTTTATTCTAAGCATATTCTCTGTGGTTGTGAACCTACCATGCACCCAAGGCTTCTGCATTTACTCAGAGCAATTAATTAGCTTTGCACTTTAAATGTTCCTTTGTAATTTTACCTACCAGTTGTTTAAAAACTCCAAGGACAAACACACCCCTGGGTTGCTTTTTTGTCTTTGGATGTGATCTCATGTTGTCACTATTCCAAGAAGACTAATGGATCAAGCTCAATTTTCAATCAAATGTAAATACATAGAAAGCATTTCATTCCACTCATGTCCAGAATATTTATTATACCTCCGAGAACAATTATGCCTTACATATAAAAATAGGACTGAAAAAATGAATGGGGTGCTTAAAGGTGATGCTTTCCCTCGACATAATTGATATGAAGACTGTCTTAAATATTTTCATGGAGGGAATTTTAGAAATGCTCTTTGATCTGAGATAAATAACTCAGTTTTAACAGAGAATTGAACAGCCTCTGCGGATAGACTGAGGCAAATAAATCCCATGGAACCTTTGAACAGTTTAGAGCTATGAAAATACAGTCTGAATCACAAATTACAATTGGCAGAACATTATAAATGGGTAGTTTGGCTCCCATAAATAAATCAGATTTGAGCTGGCCCCTTTGATTTAAGCTGTATAGTTATTGCTGTCATTTTGTAAAGAATATGTTTAGGATAACAACAGGGAGGGTAGATCCTCATCAATTGTATCACACCACCCCAGTCATTTTCATTTTTTTAACCTATGGCAAAAGATGATAAAAGTAATGTGGACACATCAATTTCCCAAATATTCAAAAAGTCTAGATGCAAATAAAATGGCAGTAACAGCCAAGAATAGCTCAGTTGCCATGGACGACCGTCACCTGATCAGGTTTAACTCACTGCACCCCCTAACCTCCGCAGGGGTGGAGGACTCATCAAGATTGTCAACCCCAGGAGGCTTATGGATCTGAATGGATTCTTGACAGCTCTTGGGGAATTTCCTGCAACCTCGGTTGGTGATCCCGTTGATGCCCTGGTCACTCTCTGGAATGGAGAGATGGCTAGGGCCAGGGCCGTAGCCAGGATTTTGATTCGGGGGGCTGAGTTTGGTTTGGGGGGGCTGAGACTGGGTGGAAGAGGGTCTACCCTAGCAAACCTTTTGTATTGTTATCCCAATAACCCCATTAATGTGGGATATATTGTGCATGGTGATCAGATCATGATATGAATAAACATAACAGTTTAAATAATGTACCAGTAAGGCCTTCTCGCGGACCATCCTGAGAATTTCGGGGCTGAAGCCCCCTTAGCCCCCCCCCTGGCTACATGCCTGGCTAGGGCAATACACACGATTGCTCTGGAACATCCCCTCTCAAGTAGCTGAGCTAAACCAGCCCCTTGGTTCAACGAGGAGCTGGCAGTGATGAAGCAAAGGAAGAGTAGATTAGAGGGCGTGTGGCGTTCGGATCCGAGTGGGCCAAATCGAACACGGCTTGATGCCCTCTTGAGGGCATATGCCATGGCAATAAAGGTTGCAAAGAAATCCTTCTTTGCGGCCAATATTGCAACCGCAAAGAACCGTCCGGTGGAGCTGTTTCGAGTTGTCAGAGGCCTAGTAAATCCCACCTTCTGCATGGGAGCCCTGACAAATTGACAGCCTGCTGTGAAGCATTTGCTCGGTTCTTCGCAGACAAAGTCTCTTTGATCCGTTCCAGTCTGGACACCATGTTAATGGCAGTCTCTGAGGATGTAACACAAGCATTTGCTTGTCTGGTTTTGATGGATTCATTTCAATTGGTGAAACCCGAGGATGTGGACAAGATACTTGGAGGGATGAGGGCAACCACATGCTTCCTAGACCCCTGCCCATCCTGGCTTTTAAAGAGGGGGATTGGCCGTGTGGGTAAAGGTGGTGGTTAATGCCTCCCTTCGGGAAGGCAATATTCCAGCAAGCTTAAAACAAGCTATGATAAAAACACTGTTGAAAAAACTGTCACGGGACCCCTCTCAATTCATTAACTATCGGCCTGTTTCCAATATTCCCTTTTTGGGCAAAGTCCTGGAACATGTGGTGGCCTCTCAACTTCAAGTATTCTCGGAAGACCCGGTTTATCTGGATCCGGCACAGTCTGGCTTTAGGCCGGGGCATGGAATCGAGACAGCCTTGGTCTCCTTAGTGGATGATCTACGCTGGGAGCTAGAATGTGTCCCTGTATGGTTCTGCTGGACCTCTCAGTGGCCTTTGATACCGTTGATCACAGTATCCTTCTAGGACGCCTCGAGGGAATGGGCTTTGGAGACACTGTTCTGCAGTGGCTCCAGTCCTTCCTAGAGGGTCATTCGCAAATGGTATTATGGGGGAATCCTGTTCAACCCCACAAATGCCCTCCAGGTATTTTGGACTTCAATTCCTAGAAATGCCAGGCAGCTTACTGGCTGATAAGAATTGTGAAAGTTGAAGTCCAAAACACCTGGAGGGCCAAAGTTTGCCCAAGCCTGCTCTAGATTGATAACCTCATCACACACAGGTTTCCCTATCTGTTTATCTATACTGCTGAGAAACAGAGCGTAGAGAAACAGAGTCCAGAGTACCTTTGAGGAATCACATATTATTCAAATCCAAATGGCACAAAGCAAGGGAAAGATATATCTTTATGGGGCAAGGATTGGGGTGGCAGAAGATGGATCTCAACAGGAGGGAACAGAGTAAGACGGTTCACACCACTGTCCCCCACTATTCCCCACTTTTCTCCACTTTCCACTCATGTGATCCATAGGTCACATCAAAATCCATAATTTAGGCCTCAAAATGTGCTCTTCTAAAGTTATACCTGGGATTGACTGATACATGAGTATATATGGTAGATGCTTACATAAGGAGGCATCCTCATACAAATGATTCCACATGCGCGTGCTCTGCAATAACCTGCAAACACAGCTCTGCATCACCACAGCAAGAACATCCATCACAGCACCCTTAGAATGGTTATGAGAACAGCTGGGCAGCTGTTGGCCTGAAACTGAAGTTTGCTAGAAACTGCACCGCAAGGCAGAAATTCCCATAGATATGTAATTCCACAGTGAATGCACAAGGAAAATGAAATAACTGTTATAATCCTTATAAATTCTTTTGCATCCTCTTCCTTAAACATGTTCATTAAAAATAAAAAATGATTAAAGGAGGAGCATCTAATGTATCTTACGCAAGAGGCCATGCAGTAATTTAATTTCTGTGATGTGTTCCTTATTGCTTTATATTTGAGATTATTTCTACATCGCTATTGCACTACATGGAATTACTGTCACTTCACTTCACTGGCTAAGTTAATTTGTAGTGCTGTAATGGACGTTTTATTTGAAAAAATGATCTTGAGTGCAGAGTGGGATTTAATGAAGCACATGCAAACACTGTATGTCAGTTTCCCACGATTCCTCCTTATATTCAGCAGAAACGATTTTGGTCGATACAAAAAGCCAAGCTTAAAAATTGTATATAAAATGGTCCTTTCTTCTTCAGCCTGAACTCAGGCATACCTAAGTTTCAGAGTCCTCTGATAAAAAAGGCTCTTTTCTGTTTAATGAAGTGTGTTGTATACATATATACACACATACATACATAATACTACTTTGATATAATAAAGAGTGTTGCTGAAACTCACATGGCAGAAGATGGGCCACAATAGGAGGGGTCCATCTGTCCCCCACTATTCCCCACTTTCCGCTCATGTGAAACTCCTAAGTTCATTTAGGAGTTTCGTAATCTTGAATGTGTATCAAGCCCAAAGTTTGGACTACTGAATATTTTTGGAATTCAAATGAAGAGTGTGTTCAATTTATCTATACTTTGTGTATGCCCAGCTTACTAGTCTGAATGCATCTGCCTCTACTTCCCACCTCACAACTTAAGATCATCCGGGGAGGCCCTTCTCTCGCTCCCGCCAACATCGCAAATGCGGCTCGCGGGGATGAGAGATAGGGCCTTCTCCGTTGTAGCCCCCCGCCTATGGAACATGCTTTCTAGCGAATTACGATTGACTCCATTCCTCCTGGCGTTTAGGAAGAAACTAAATACTTGGTTTTGGGACCAGGCCTTTGCAAAATAATACAAGCAGCACTTAACTGGAATTGGATTGGTAAGATCTTATGATATGAGGATATGGTTTCATGGTTTATCAATGGATTTGTAGACTGAGTATTGTTTTAACTTATGGACTGTGTTGTTGTGGTTTTAAATTTTATATGTATTTATGGTTTTATATTGTGCTCTTGATTGTGGCATCGAATTGCTGCCTTGTTAGCCGCTCTGAGTCCCCCTCTGGGGGTAGAGAAGGGCGGGGTAAAATGCTGTAAATAAATAAATAAATAAATATGCACAACTAATCTGTTATGTACATGAGTAAAGCATTTGTTTAAAAAACAGAAACAAGTAGTGCTATGAAGAACTGCAATGGTAGAAGGGAATATGGCTGGTCACACCATCTCAAAGTGTAGGGAAGTTCCAGAGCATTCCTTTGGATGTATGGCAAAACTGCATTAACTGTTTCTACCCCACATTGGGGTGGGTAGGCCCTGAGCGTATGTCTTTGTGATTCTTCTAGTCTTGTCTAGTACTTACTTACTTGGGCAATCCCTCATTGTCCGAGTATGATGGACTTCCAAGTGCAGCGTCTTGGCAGTGGATATGTAGGTGACTGTGGAGCCCTATTCTTGACCAGCATGTTCTTCCACAGTAAGGGCACTGGTTTCCATGTGGAAAGCGGTCATGGTCAGGTTTGGCTTGATGCACCTTCCTCTTGGCATGTTTCTCCCCTTTATCTTCTTTTCATGCCTCCAGTTAGAGTGCTCAAGGGCCAGGGCTTCCTAGTACTCAGTGTCTATGCCACAGTTTTTAAGGTTAGCTTTAAGTCCATCTTTAAATCCCTTTTCCTGCCCACCAGCATTCTATTTTCCATTCTTGAGTTGGGAGTAAAGTAACTGCTTTGGGAGACAGTGATTGGGCATTTGGACAATGTGGACAGTCCAGCAGAGTTGATGGTGTAGGGGCATCACTTCAATATTAGTGGTCTTTGCTTTTGCCATTTTCCGCCTGTCTTCCCAAGAGATTTTTTGGAGCCAACGCTGAAGGAATCGTTCTAGGAGTTGAGTGTGACGTCTGTAGACAGTCCTAATTTTGCAGATGTATAACAAGGCAGGGAGGACAATAGCTTTATAAACAAGTACCTTGGTATCCCTATGAATGTCCCGATCCCCAAAAGCTCTCTGCTTCATTCGGAAAAATGCTGCACTCTCAGAGTTCAGGCAGTGTTATAGTTCAGTGTCAATGTTGACTTTTGTAGAGAGGTGGCTGCCAAGGTGGTGGAAATGGTCAACATGTTCTTGTCTAGTATCCAGCAACTCTATGTAAATGCAATGTTTTCCATTTTCCATCAAATAAATAAAACCTTATGTTGAGTGTTTTACTTGTAAAGGCACCGAAGAACACATACCAAATGGACATCAAAGGAGTGTATGCAATCTGCAATGTGTCCCCAGCTGTCACAATTATTATTCCGTAATGGGACCTGAGGTCCTACAATGTATAAGTCAAGATGCAGTACAGAACAATGCACAACTTATTGCTTATTTCAATAGTATAATGGAGTGTCAGTTTTGTGTCTGCATCGCATTAGTAGTATCCAGCATACAAATTTCATAATGCAAGTGAAACATATTTTTTTGCTGGGGGTTATGCACATTGTGCTGGGAGTGATATAGCATCTTGAATATTCAGCCCATTCAGCCCAAATTCTTATCCAAAGTATACAGAACCTCACTGAGGAATTTAACTGATATAACTTACGTAGTGCAGGTTTACTCATTTTGTTACATGGCAAGATCAGGTGTAACAGACATGTTTTCACCATAGAACAATCTTTATTCTTTGCATACATGAAATTGTGACAGCAGTCTTATACACACAAAATCTACGAGCTTACTTCTGAGTAGCCGGAGTTTCGGAGTACAGTGTTATCTGTATGCAGATGATGTCCAGATCTGTCACTCCTATCCACCTCTTACTAAGGAGGCTGTTTAGACCTTAAACCGGTACTTGGTTGCTGTGTCGGACTAGATGAGGGCTAGCAAATTGAAATTGAATCCTTCTCCTCTTAGGGCGCTTGTGCCCGCTTTGTGCTGGTCTGTGACCGTAATAAAGTTTTGATTGATTGACATTGAATCGAGACAAGACAGAGGTTTTCCCGGTCAGTCGCAAGGCCGAACAGGGCATAGGGTTACAGCCTGTGTTGGATGGGGTTACACTCCCCCTGAAGACACAGGTTTGCAGCTTGGGAGTGATCCTGGATTCATCGCTGAGCCTGGAACCCCAGGTCTCGGTGGTGGCCAGGGGAGCTTTTGCACAGTTAAGACTTGTGCGCCAGCTGTGCACGTACCTTGGGAAGTCTGGCTTGGCCACGGTAGTCCACGCTCTGGTTACATCCCGAATAGATTACTGCAATGCACTCTACGTGGGGCTGCCTTTGAAGACGGTTCGGAAACTTCAGGTAGTACAACAGTCAGCAGCCAGATTACTAACTGGGGCGACATGCTGGTAGCATACCACCCCCCTGTTGTGTCAGCTCCATTGGCTGCCGGTCCATCTCCGAGCCCAATTCAAAGTGCTGGTTTTGACCTTTAAAGCTCTAAATGGTTCTGGCCCAGTTTACTTGTCCGAACGCATCCACCCCTATGTCCCATCCTGAAATCTAAGATCTTCCGGGGAGGCCCTGCTCTCGCTCCCTTCTACAGCTCAAATGCACCTGGCGGGTACGAGAAACGGTCTTCTCGACGGTGGTTCCCTGCCTATGGAACACACTCCAAATGGAGTAAGATTAGTTACCTCCCTGCAGGCTTTCCGGAAGAAACTAAAGGCATGGTTCTGGGACCAGGCGTTTGGACAGATGTAAGCATGTTAAAAGGACAATCTGGAATGACAAGACGATCGACGAGACTGGTTTATGGTTTTAATTGATGGCTTTGTATGATTTTTAATTATGTATTGTTTTTAACTTTGATATGTTTTTATTTGTGATTTTATTATTGTATCATGTGTAATAGCCTCTTGATGGGGCTTATTGTAAGCCGTCCTGATTCCCCCCTTGGGGGTTGAGAAATTGACGGGGTATAAATACGGTAAGTAAATAAATAATAAATAAATAAATAGCCATATTTAGAATATCATTTTATAGTTCTTTATAAAAATGCAGTCAGGCAGTGATGAATCTTTATTTCACACACAGAGACAACATTTTTTCAATAAGTTTCTTCTGTTTCATAACAGTGAGAGTTACTCTATTTGAAAGCAACAAAGGTCAAGAAAAATCCATATACAGTATGTCCATATATAAGATTAAATAGAGGCACTGTGATGAAGCAATATCTCTGTATATAGATTATGAGTTGCTGCCATTGATTATATTTTTGAACCTGTAACTTTCTCAAGACTTTGCTCCCCAGGGAAGAAAATAGTTTGTGCTTGAGGCCAGCTATTTATTTTTTTGCTTTTTCAAATCAGATTTATGGGAGTGAAAACATAAAATGGATCTTTTAACTGCTTCAGATTCAAAATTATTATACTTGGGGACAGTTATTAAATTAGTGAAGCAGAATACAGGATTTATCCCATTTTTATGAAAAGAAACACCCATTGTTTGGTGACTATGGATAGCAACTTTCTTGAAAATACAATCATAGTACCTGGTGTTAATTATTGGAGTATAAAATTGTGAGATGTAATGGCTGAGCAGGTAGAGTATCTCTTACCCATAATGCTTGGAAACAGAAATATTTTGGATTTCAGATTTTAGTGTATCTGTATTTGCATATTCATATATAGTGAAATATCTTAGAGATGGGAATCAAATCAAAATACATTTATCAATACTACTACTACTTTATTTATAACCCACCCTCTCTCTCTCCAAAGGGACTCAGGGCAGTTTCATATGCACGTTGTACACAAGTTTGAGGGTAATTTTATTTACACTATATTTTTATAAATTTGAGCATCAAACAAACTGTGTGTATTGAACCACCAGAAAGCAAAGTTCTCACTATCTTAGCCATCCACGTGGATAATTTTGGAATGTTTTGGGATTTCAGAGTTCTGGCTAAGGGATGCCTAACCTGTATTATTGATCTTTCAGCTTCTAGCCAATTAGCAGAATATCCTATTCTAATTTCAATAACATACAGATTTTAGTAATTTCTAATACTTCTCTCAGTGTCCTATGTTTCGTTTCCATACACTTTTGAGTTCTTGATAGTTATCATTTGTCACTCTTCCTCTTTCTGCTTCTAATATCCTGCCCAGTTCTATGATCCTGAGCTTTTTGAGCTGTGGGAAAAAATATTTACCTATATAAAGGAACCCTAAAATTAAACATTTCAACATAGACATTGCAAAGTACATGAATGAATAGATAAGTCCTTGTATTGCACTTATTCCATTCCCTATCCGATTGTTCATAGCCTGGCCATGTTTAGACATTTACGGTAGCCTACTTCCATTGGTTGATGAGCATTGTTTTAATTGAGTTTTAAATTATTGTTTATATGCTTATATGTTTTATTCAACTGTATTTTAAATTGTGTTTTTATGTTCTGTTTTTGGCGCTTTGTGCCATGTGTAAACTGCTCTGAGTCCCTTTGGGGAGATGGTGGTGGGATACAAGAATGAAGTTATTATTATTGAAACATACAAGATGAGTCCACAGCAAACAAGATCACTCTGCTGCCTGTTGTACTGGATCACATGTCGGACACTTCCCAAGTGTCTAGGACTGTGTCATGTATCGGTGAATAATGTGTGCAGATCCCAGTAAGGTGGCCTTTTGCAGCTGGCAGATGGTAATTTTGTCAGTGCTGATTGTGTTTAAGTGCAGGCCAAGGTCTTTAGGCACTGCATCCAGTGTGCCGATCACCACTGGGACCACCTTTGCTGGCTTTTGCCAGAGTCTTTGCAGTTCGATCTTCATATCCTCATATTGTGTCAGCTTTTCCAGTTGTTTCTCTCCAATTCTGCTGTCGCCTGGGATTGCAACATCAACGATCCATATTTTGCTTTTTAACACAATTGTGAGATCAGGAGTATTGTGCTCCAAAATTCTGTCTGTCTGAATTCAGAAGTAGCTTGACGTGTTCGGAAGTAGTTTGATGTGTTCATTTTCTCTAACTTTTTCAGGCTTGTGATCCCAGCAGTTCTTTGTTGCAGGCAGATGGTATTTGTGGCACAAGTTCCAATGAATCATCTGAGCCAGTGTTTCCCAACCTTTTTTGAGCCGCGGCACACTTTTAACATTAAAAAATCTGGGGGCACACCACCAACCAAAATGACACAAAATGACACTCTAACACAGTAAAGAACGGCTGGGGATGGTGGCCTGCTGGGAGCAGCTGCTGGGAGTGCCGAAGCCGGGGAGGGGGTGGAGCCAGGCTGCACCATGCCCCACCCCTACCCCCAGCTTCACCTCTCCCAGCAGCTGCTCCAGCCTTGAGGGGGCAGTGCCAAGCCAGCGGTGCCAGAGCCAGCACAATGCTGGCTTGGCACTGTCCCCTCAAGGCTGGAGCAGCTGCTGGGAGTGCCGAAGCCGGGGAAGGGGGCGGAGCCAGGCCGCACCATGCCCCGCCCCCTCCCCCAGCTTCAGTTCTCCTACAGGCCGTGCCATACCCCGCCCCCTCCCCCCAGCTTCAGCTCTCCTACAGAGGAGGAGCATGAGCGGTGGACGGGCTTCAGTGGGCGGGCTCCTCCTCCACGCGGCTTCAGCGAGCAAGAGGCAAGAGTCATGGTGGGAGTCATGGCGGATTGGAGTCTGGCTGGGGAAACGGCCGAAGGAGGCGGCGCCCCGGTCCCTTCTTCTTTTTCTTCGCCACTGCCCGGCCCTTTCTCCTCCTCCCCCAAGCAGCAGGAGTTCAGCAGGAGGGGGGAGGAAGGGGGGCAGAGAGCTTTTCTCGTGGCACAGCAGGAGGTCCGTCACGGCACACTACTGTGCCACGGCACACTGGTTGAGAAAGACTGATCTGAGCAATGGTGTTATGCCTCTGCTTGTAGTCTGTCTGTGTGATCTACTTGCAGCAGCTGAGGATATTATTTATTTATTTATTACTTTGATTTTTGACTGCCACTTCCGAAGGCTCAGGGCGGTTTACATATGAGATAGAATGAATAAAACATAATATAAGAACAAGAACTTTAAAAGCAGTTTAAAAGATCATAACATTAATCAAAAGCCTGCTTGCATGCTCTGCGGAAGGTGTACAGATTATGCAGAGCACGAATCTCTGAAGGCAAGGCATTCCACAACACCGGGACAATGATTGAAAAAGCCCTCCACCGAGTTATAGTTAGGCGTAAAGATCTTAAGCTGGGGATGTTCAAGAGGTTCTGGTCCTCTGATCGTAGTGATCTCGGGGGGGGTTGTATGGGACTATTGTTTCATCTGCTTCCTTGCAGAGTCTACACTTGGGATCTGTCGTCAACTTTTCAATTCTAGCTTTGATGGCATTTGTTCTAATGGCTGTTTGTGGGCTGCCAGAATCAGGCCCTCCGTCTCCTTTTTCAGAGTTCCGTTTGTGAGCCACATCCACATTTTTTCTTTGTCAATTTGGCTCTCAGTTTTTCCCCAGGAACTGTCCATGGAGAGCCTTCTTTTGCCAGTTTTCTCTTCTCTGCATTGTGTTTTTACGGTATTCACTCTTTGCATTTTGCACTTGAAGCAGTTTATTGCTATTGACTTCCCTCAATGTTGGTTCTTGACTGCCTTTCACATAATCTGCCAGTGCATGTTTCTCTTCTTCTACCATTTGTTTCACTTGCAGAAGCTATTATTATTATTATTATTTTGTGCAATTTTATTGACCAAATGGTTTAATCAATTTGTTGATTTCTTATTTAATGAAATAATCATTTGAACACCACCTTTCTGTTTATGAGCATTGCACTCAATGCAGCCAAAATAATCAAAGAAAATGAAATTAAATAAAAGAAACTCTTAATGTTTCTCTGTAAAAGAATTATATACCATATCAATATGTATGTAGCATGTGATGAATGCTGGTTCTACACTGCTATATAATGCAGAACCACATAATACAGTTAAATGCAGTTTGAACTCTATCATATGGGCCTACACTGGCTATATAACGCACTTCAAAAATGAGCCGAAATCAATAAGAAATTAATGCTCAGTTTGGTTGCCACATTGTCATTGTCATTACCATTGACACCAATGGACTCAATTATTTGCAAGTAAATGTAATTTCATTCTTCTCAGTACCACTTAGAAACTAACACTACATTGGAACATGCTCCTTTTTTGTGAGGCAGGGTTGATTTGTTTGTGAATTATTTCAGTGCTATGTTGCCAGATCATGGTTTGAGTGATTTTGAGGTACATCCTTCAGAAGGTGATGAGAATTGCTTTGAAGTTTTACTACTCCTGTGATTTAAGCTTCTCATTTCATTGTTTCAAAGCTTTATTGATTTAATATTTTCCTGTTTCCCTGCATAACTCTTGTTCACAACCTTGTCTATTATTGCACTTTCTATATATACATTTCTTGTGCGCAGAAATGTTGCTTTGAGACTTGCAAATTCCAGTGTACCCCAATATATGTGGCAACTGGCCCTATTGGACAAGAAATTCTGGGAAGTATAATCCAAACATGTACATTTTCCAAGCTCTGATTTAAATATGTATTATGCTGTATTTATGAGGAATTATGTATTTTTGTATACTAATGAATCACTATAGCGGAAGCAAGGGTAACTTTGGCATCCCTATAATGGTATGCCCATTCATTTTATGCTTTTGTTTGAGCATGTATTTAGTAAGAATATAGTTTCAATCAAGCTTCCAAACTAGGTTGTAAAATAGCACATTTTCAGTGACTTTTTGATTGTTCACTGTTGGTTCCTTTATGTTCAATGGGATATCCATGGGGAGAAAAATCATTGATAATGTGATCTAGCAAAGTATGTATATTGAATTTCTCACTGCTATCAGAAATGACAATTTGGATTCATAAATGCAAAATGGTATTTTGCATTTTATTTCTTCGAGACATGTCAAAAGCTGACACTAATCGTATTTTTACAAAGTCCCAATCCTGCATCATAAATCAAGAAAAATGGAAATGCTAGTTTAAATTTATCTGATACAATCCTAGTTATTCTTTCAATGGGATGCCCTATTGAAGAAATCTCAGGATTCCACTTTGGAGCATTACTTTAATTTCGCAATAAAGTAAGTGATGGACACATTATGTGCTTTGACCCCTGTTTTTATCAGAGCAATGGTCTTTGTGAAATTCTAGATCTGATGGAAAGATTTAAACTGTTAAAAATATAGATGAGAAATTTGACGAATCTGGATGGAATATCAAAGTATTTTCAAATTAACACAAAAGTAAACAAAGAAAAAGCCTTCTGAAAGGGTAGTTTTAAAAAATTGTCGTATTTTCTGGCATATAAGACTACTTTTTAACCCAAGAAAATATTCTCAAAAGTTAGGGGTTGTCTTATACGCGGGAGTCGACTTATACACCAGTGTTCGTCTTACACGCTGGGAGTTGTCTTATATGCTGGGGGTCATCTTATAGAGCGGGTGCTGAAACTTCCAATCTGGATTGGAGAATCTGTGGTTGCCGCATATGGTGGGGGGAGCTCAAAAATGGCAATGGCCGCATCCCTGCCATATGCAGCAGCTGTATGAAAGCATTAAGGGTGATTCTGTACAAGTGTGGTAGAAGAAAATCCATTCATCTGGATTCATGGACTTAATGCGGTCCCGATGGCGAGGTGAAGGGGTGCCTCACCGGGAAGGTTTAAGTGAAGGGCAGAGCAAGCTGCAGGCATCCGGGGTGCCCGGGATATGGAAAATAGAGATAGAGTGGCTCTGGGTCCAGAAAAACACATATTTTTACCTGTCTGGCCCGCTCTTGTATCTCCTCCTCTGCCCTCAGATCTCTTGCTCCTGAAGACTGCAGTGAAGTGGTACAGGTACGCAGGTGCGAGATCTGAAAGGCAGAGAAGGAGGTACAGTAATAGGAAAATTACCATATTGAAATAAAATCTAATGCTTTCTACATTTTTATTTGGTGTGTGTTGGAAGAGGGGTAGTCTTATATGGCGAGTATATCCCAAGCTCTATATTTTAACTGGAAAAGTTGGGGGTTGTCTTATACGCCCAGTCATCTTATACGCCGGCAAATACAGTATTTCTTTTTGTGTGTGCCTTCGGGTTTCTTGTAGACTTATGGTAACTCCATACTTTTCATAGAGTTTTCTAAGGCAAGGACTAACCAGAGATAGATTTGGCAGTTCCTTTCAGAGAAGTTGACATTTTTGCCAATACACGCTATTTATTACACAATAAAACAATCTTTTAAGAGTATAGGAGAGGAAGCAATTATTTGTTTCCATCATTTATTTTTATTTCTGTCATTTTTATTCAAGGGCAAAGGTTAGAATAGGACTAGAATACAAGTGGTATTATTGTTGTGATTAATATGTATAGTCACAAATAGCTGCAGAAGCTTTCTCCCTCCAATTAAAGAGTAAACTCACACCTTTGTCTTTGTAGCAGAATGTATACAAATACGAATATATATATATATATATATATTCGTATTTGTATATATTCTGCTATATATATACAGAGTTAATTTACAGTGACAGAAGACTGGAATACTTCTCCAGCCTTCTTTTTCTTATACTTCCTGATACCTGGAGACTTCTCACCTGCAGTACGCTAGTTTTGTAGTTCAATTCTTCTTGATACTCCAACCTTCAGTCTCCTCAGGACACAAGCCTCTCAGAAATCCAGCCTTCCAACACCTCATCAAACTACAGCCTTCCAACACCTCAACAAGGAGTAGTCTTTTGTTCCTTTATTACCCCAGCAGTTACTTCACCCTGGCTGTAATTACACAATGCTAGCCAGGTGGTTTAGCTCTTACTGCTTGCTGCCCTGATCCTTACACTACTTGTTACTTAAGAAATGATAACAACTCTAACAGTTATGACAACCTTGTTTTCAGTAACATGAAATTTCATTCAACTAATTGTTGTGAATATGTAACTGGGAACCAAAGTAAATTAAATAAACATAGAACTCATTTGGATGTCAATAGTAGAATGTTGTCCATCTTTAATATATTTAAAAAACTGACTATATTCTGGTCGTGTATGAGATTTGAATGGCTTATCATATTTGTCTCCAATTTCCGTTTTTAAAATCTGGATTAGCAGTGGTCATGGATTTCTTTACGCTTTATTTTCAATACAAGTTTCACGCTGCTTGCCCATTTCATTTCAAACAATTTGCTGTCAATGTCATTTTTTTTGCAAACCATAAGGGGTCTGGAAGAATTGTCCCTCCGGAGGTGAACATTACAGATTGGAGTGCACTTAAATTGACCAGCAGGCATGAACAGAACTTTATTTGAGCGTAAAATGTACTGCTACCTGAAGCAAAACCCTGGACTGATTTTTACTTTCCAATTTGTACTTCTGTCACACCCCAGCATGGTCCCCAACCTGATTCCTTGGTCAAGCCAGACCGAAGCCATGTTAATTCAGCCAGGCCTGCTAGGCTAGAAGACAAGCCGCTACCAGGCAGCCTTTGTAGAGCCTCCCAGGTCATTTCTCGTTCAAGGACAAGAGGCTCTCGGCTCCATCTCGGGCCGATAAGCGGAGATGGATTCACTCCCCATTGCCCAGGTGCTGCCGCTAATTGGAATCGCATACCATTCCCATGCGAAAGGCCTGAGTAGGCCCAGCTGTAGAACTGTTGTGAGAACTAGTTTCGACGACTCAATACGTTGCAACTTCAAAGCTTGTGGGACCTATTTAAGCTAGGTCCCAGAGATGGAAGCCATCCTTCGTCAACGTTCAGTTCTCCAAGCCAAGTCTCCACGGAACTCTGCCTGGGCCTTGGGCCTTCTAGCTTCTAAGACTCTGTTTGCCAAGCCTTGTGCCAAGACCCTTTCCTGGATTTAGCTCGTTGGGGCAAAAAGACTCTCTTTACTTTTGTTCCTGTTTGCCAAAGGACTATAGCCTTGTGTCCTGCTTCTTTTGGACAATTTGCTGCTACCTGTTGCTGCTTTGAGAGCATCAATAGACTATATTCCTAGCCTCTTTCCTTTATCCATTTATTCTAAATAAAGCATTTAAATGTTGCCGGTTTCAAGTGGTTTATTGAGGGGCCTTCAGGTCTACGGTGCAACAACTTCAGAGGGAAGCACAAAATGCTATGTGCTAGGGCTGTTATACAATTTCGGATATGTCTGAATTTCAGAAGTTTTTCGGATACTTCCAACTTTTTAGCAATTTCGAGAGCAGCCCTCCCAACAGGAATTCTGAAATCCAAATTCTGAATTTCGGAATTCCGAATTCTGGATGTCATTTCCGAATTTTCTTGCTGATTGCTCATTGGTTGATGGCTAACAGCTGACTCTCCCTTCTGCTGATTTTTTTTGCCCATTTTTGAAAGCTGACGTCATTTTTGAAGACTTCCGAAGACTTTCGAATTTTGGAAATACTTTTGAATCAATTCCAAAATTTATCGGAATATTTTTGGAAGTCTAAATAATCCGAAACGAAATCTATGATTACATCTGAAATGAGTTTTGAAACGTTTTTTTTAAATCAAACAGCCCTACTATCTGCCTTCAAGTCAACTCTGACTTATACTGGCCTTATCTTAGGATTGCATCCTCAAGATTTACTCAGAGGAAGTTGGCCATTGCCTTCCTCTTAGACTGAGTGTGTCTAAGGTTACCAGGTAGATTCCATTTCTGAGTGAACCCTAGAGCCCATCTACACTACCATATAGTGCAGTTTGAAATTGCATTGTATGACAGTGTAGATGGGGTCCTAGTCTCCTGGAGTCTTTATTCATCATTCAAACTACCCTAGCATCCTGCTCCTCATTACTGAAATCAAACTATGTACAATGTTTTTCAAATCTGAAGGGTTCATGAGTAAAACAATTAGGCAATATCTACTTTGAAATAGACTCAGATGTGGCGATGAGAACTGGGCATTTGCACTTGAACAAAGAGATTCAAGTGTCAATCAGCTATAATGCTGCAATCTTAAGTGCTCAATAATATTTATTTTTATGTTCACACAAACTTTTATTTTCCCCAGAATGGCACAACTTAGGCCTTAAGGTAAACAGCTGACATTTTCTTTTCACACCTCATAGAGTTTGACATGCTACAGTAAGATAAGGAGTCAGACACAGAAACACTCACTGCTGATTCTACCAGTCAGCCCGCATCCCAAGAGAACATTTCTCATGATAGTATGACTCTGAGACTCATCCTTGCATGAACTGATACTGTGCTTTGTTCCTATGACTGTGGTTTTTGGTAGGTACAACAGCACTTGATGCAATGAGGCTTTGAAATAACACCTAAGGTATCTTAAGACTATGTGTATGTGTACCTCTATGTGGACTTCCAGTGTGTAGGTCACATGGAGTTTTCAAGCTCCCTACCTATCTAGGAGTGACCTAGCTACAGTGATCCAGGCAACGGTCATCTCAAGACTGGACTACTGTAACACCCTTTACATTGGCCTTCCTTTGTCAGTGATCCAGAAGCTTAAGTTAGTGCAAAATGCTGCTGTGTGGTGTCCCAGCCTCGTAGTGTGACCCCCCTGCCTCTTCGTAAGACCCCCCGCCTCCTAGTGTGGCCTCACCGCCTACTTGTGTGACTCCCCAGCCTAGTGGGTCAAGTCAGGTACCCTTGGTGCCAGAGGATCAGGCCCAGGGTGCCTCTACAGAAGTGTCCATCTCAGGCCCAAGATGGATGGCCTGAGATGGACACTTCTGTAGAGGCAGATTTATCTTGGGACAACGATTGGTTGCATGGTTATTTGGATGAGGAAGGGGTTAATGAAGATTCTATGGAAGTCAGCTTTGAAACTGCAAGTGAGAAGTCTTTCGACCTTGGCTCTCACAGTAATCCTTCTCCTTTGCCAGCTGGGGCTGAGAGAATTAGGGAGGAGGACCTTTCCCACCAAGATAGTACACCTGGTGCGACTAAAGAGCAAGGGAGTTTTGACCGAAGAGCGAGCATCCGTTCCAGGCGAAAAGATTAGAATGTAAAACATGGGATTCAGTGGAACCCCAGAAGATAGATTTGCTTTTAAGACTGGCCCTGGGAAAAGTCCAGTAGACTGGAAGCTACCTTTGAACTGAACGGTTCTGGACACCACCTCTCCAAGATCAAGGCTTTGCTGGGCTGGATTTGCCCGGAGCTCCAAGTACCTTGTTGATCGTTGTTTCGGTCTGCCAAGACTCTAAGTTTCTGTTTTTGGCCGCCAGAGCGGCCTGCCTTTGTTTTGGATTGCTTTCATTGGGACTCACTCCGTTTTGGAGTACTTTTACAGCTTTACTTTGGGACTTACTTTTGCTTCTCTTTACCTTTTTGGACTATATTATTCTAAATAAAAGTAGTTTCTAGAGCCGTGTGTGTGTGTGGTCTAGGGGGACACGTTCCTGGTCTGAGACGCAACATGCTGACCGACTTCTTGCTGGGGAATCTGTGAGATGTCGCATTACTCCAATCCTGCAACAATTGTACTGGCTACCAGGCATGGTTTAGAACCCAAAAATCGTGATTCTAAAATCAAATGGGGGGGGGGTTATTTTTTATTAGTAATAGAAAGACTTACAAAAAAAATTCCAAAACGTTCTAAAATGTAACGTAATTAGTAACGAATATCTTAATGAGTTCTATAGTAGGGAAAGCAGGGAAACAGGACTGACACTGTTTTAAGCACAGGCAAATCAAGGGGCAACATTTCCCTTGGTTTCCTTGCAGGGAGATATAATGCATTAATATATTATTATTATTAAATAAAATAATTGCCCACCTCTGGTCAAGGCTTGCTTCTCCAGAGCATTTATTAGAATTAAATGCCCAGGGCCCTTCTACCAGGAAATTAGAAGGAGTAAATATTATTAATATAATATTATTAGAATTAAATGCCCTGGGCCCTTCTTCCAGGAAATTAGGAGTAAATATTATTAATATATTATTATTATTATTAGAATTAAATGCCCAGGGCCCTTCTTCCAGGAAATTAGAAGGAATAAATATTATTAATATATTATTATTATTATTATTATTAGAATTAAATGCCCAGGGCCCTTCTTCCAGGAAATTAGAAGGAGTAAATATTATTAATATATTATTATTATTAGAATTAAATGCCCAGGGCCCTTCTTCCAGGAAATTAGAAGGAGTAAATATTATTAATATATTATTATTATTAGAATTAAATGCCCAGGGCCCTTCTTCCAGGAAATTAGAAGGAGTAAATATTATTAATATATTATTATTATTAGAATTAAATGCCCAGGGCCCTTCTTCCAGGAAATTAGAAGGAGTAAATATTATTAATATATTATTATTATTAGAATTAAATGCCCAGGGCCCTTCTTCCAGGAAATTAGAAGGAGTAAATATTATTAATATAATATTATTATTATTAGAATTAAATGCCCAGGGCCCTTCTTCCAGGAAATTAGAAGGCGTAAATATTATTAATATTATATTATTATTATTATTATTAGAATTAAATGCCCAGGGCCCTTCTTCCAGGAAATTAGAAGGAGTAAATATTATTAATATATTATTATTATTATTAGAATTAAATGCCCAGGGCCCTTCTTCCAGGAAATTAGAAGGAGTAAATATTATTAATATAATATTATTATTATTAGAATTAAATGCCCAGGGCCCTTCTTCCAGGAAATTAGAAGGAGTAAATATTATTAATATAATTATTATTAGAATTAAATGCCCAGGGCCTTCTTCCAGGAAATTAGAAGGAGTAAATATTATTAATATATTTATTATTAATTATAAAATAGTTGCCTACCTTCTCCAGAGCTCTTCTGACTGCAGCTTTCCCCCCATTCAGTTTCCCATAGCTCTCTAGGAGGTTTGAACTCTATGGCTTTTCCTTGATTCTGCACTTTTCCTGCTCCTCTCCGGGCTGTTTTCACCCCCTTCTCCCATTGTTTCAGCCTTCCTCATGTCCTTCTCGCCTGCCCTCCTATCTAGGCTTCTTTCCCTGCAGTTTAAACAGCTTTTTTGATGAGTCCTCCAGCCGCTCTGGATCTCTCTATGGTCCGGCTCCTTTTTCACTTCCTGGAGGAAAGGCCTTTCAGTTAAAGTAGGCCTCGAGCATGGAAAGGCCCCATCTGACTGTGAGTAATGTCTGGGAAGCTATTTTGGAGGGGATAATAGGGGCCCTTCCAAAATATTTACAAATCTAACGAAAATTTGGGCCCAGGGAGTGCGAAAAAGAAAGTCCACTTCCGGGATTGTGGCAGCGATGCGTATAAACTTGAAAGTCCCATACATATGAATCCCTTCCGATTTCTTTCAATTTTCATAACTTTTTTCTCATGCCTACTGGCTACCAATTGAGCACTGGATTACCTTCAAAGTGCTGGTTCTCACCTTTAAGGCCTTATATGGTCTAGGGCCGGCGTTCCTGAGGGCCCGCCTTATCCCCTACTAACCCCAGAGATCACTTTGGTCTGAGGACCAAAATTTTCTCGAAGTCCCTAATATTCAGACTTTTCCGTTATTGAGCACTAGGTGCAGAGCCTTCACGATCGTGGCTCCATATCTGTGGAATGCTTTGCCGGTAGAAACAAGAGCCATCCGAAGCTTACCTTCTTTCCAGAGGGTGTGCAAAACATTTCTTTTTCGGCAAGCATTTGGATCGTGCTGATTAGGTTTTTGTGTTTAAATTGTATAATTGTATTTTATGTATCTTGTTCCTTGATATTTGTAAACCACTCCCCGAAGGCTCGGTTCTTTGCGGACAAGCATTTGCTCGGTTCTTTGCGGACAAAGTTGCATTCTGGTCTGGACATCATGTTAACAGCTGTTTCTGAGGATGTCACACAAACACCTGCTTGTCCGGTTTTGATGGATTTATTTCAGTTGGTGAAACCCGAGGATGTGGACAAGATACTTGAAGTGACCACATGCATCCTAGACCCCTGTCCATCCTGGCTTTTAAAGGAAGCCAGAGGGGGATTGGCCGAGTGGGTAAAGGTGGTGGTTAATGTCTCCCTTCAGGAAGGCAATATTCCAGCAAGCTTAAAACAAGCTGTGATAAAAACGTTGTTGAAAAAAAGTCACTGGACGGTTTGTCAACTATTGGCCTGTTTCCAATATCCCCATTTTGGGCAAAGTCCTGGAACGTGTGGTGGCCTCACAACTCCAGGTATTCTTGGAAGACATGGATTATCTGGATCTGGCAGTCTGGCTTTAGGCTGGGACATGGTACCGAGATAGCCTTGGTCGCCTAAGTGGATGATCTACGCTGAGAGCTAGACGGAGGGAGTGTGTCCCTGTTAGTTCTGCTGGACCTCTCAGCAGCCTTTGATGCTGTTGACCATGGTATCCTTCTGGGACGCCTCACAGGAATGGGCCTTGAAGGCACTGTTCTGCAGTGGCTCCGGTCCTTCCTAGAGGGTATTTCCCAGAAGGTGTTATTGGGAGACACGTGTTCAACCCCACAACCATTGCCTTGTGGGGTTCCTCACGGCTCAATACTGTCTCCCATGTTGTTTAACATCTACATGAAGCCGCTGGGGAGGCCATCCAGAGTTTCGGGGTGTGGTGTCACCTATACATAGATGACATCCAACTCTGTCACTCCTTCCCACCTGCTCCTAAGGAGGCTGTTCAGGTCCTGAACTGGCACTTGGCTGCTGTGTTGGACTGGATGAGGGTGAACAGATTGGAACTGAAAGCAGACAAGACAGAGGTATTCCTGATCAGTTGAAAGGCTGAACAGGGTATAGGTTACAGCCAGTGTTAGACAGGGTTACACTCCCCCTGAAGACACAGGTTTGTAGTTTGGGTGTGATCCTAGACTCATCGCTGAGCCTGGAACCCCAGGTTTTGGCAGTGACCAGGGGAGCATTTGCACAGTTAAAACTTGTGCGCCAGCTGCGCCTGTACCTTGGTAAGTCTGACTTGACCATGGTAGTCCATGCTCTTGTTACATCCTGTATAGACTACTGCAATGCGCTCTACGTGGGGCTGCCTTTGAAGACTATTTGGAAGCTTCAAATAGTCCAACAGGTGGCAGCCAGGTTACTAACTGGAGCAGCACTCTGGAAGTACACTACTCATCTGTTGTGCCAACTCCACTGGCTGCCAGTTTGCTACGAGGCACAAGTCAAAGTGCTGGCTTTAGCCTTTAAAGCCCTAAACAGTTCCGGCCCAGTTTACCTGTCTGAACGCATCTCACCCTATGAACCAGCTAGGCATTTAAGATCGATTGAGGAGGCCTGGCTCTTGGTCCCACTGGTGTGGATGAGAGACAGGGCCTTCTCAGTGGTGGCCCCTCGGCTATGGAACGCCCTTCCTAGGGATATCAGATCGACCCTCCTCCCTCCTAATATTTTGAAGAAGAGTTAAAACCTGGCTCTTTGAGCCATCATTTGCAAACGCAGTGTAACAAACTAATTCAGACCCACAGAATGATTGACAACGTGATGGGAAAATTATTTTAGTGATGAAACGCTGAGGACTTGTGTTTTATGGCTTTTATTTTTTATTGCTTTTATATGGTTTATATTATATGTTAAATTTTAAACTGTATTTATTCTGCTTGTGGCATTGTTTGCCAACTGTAAACCGCCTCGAGTCGCCTTCGGGCTGAGAGAGCTGGTATATAAATATGGTAATAAATAATAAATAAATAAATAAACCATTTTGAGCCCCCTTAAGGGAGAGAAAAGTGGTATATAAATAATAATAAATATTGTGGCAGGTTTCTAACACTTCCTATATTCTCATGACAGTAGTTGGCAAAGGAAACTTTCTCTTTGTGTATGTGTGAACTGTACTACTGTGTGAGAAATCCAGAGCACTGTCCTTTACAGGTAAGTATAGAAGATGGGTGAACCCATCAGTTTTGCTTTCTCATACATTAAGATTTTTTTAAAATCCCATGTTATTTTGTCCTGTTTATTAAAAAAATTTGTTCAGTACTTTTTGAAATTAAAAAAAGCCTTGCACAAAATTCTTATCAATTCCTAGGACCAGTCCAGAAAAATGCTGTGAGATTGAGACAAATAATTTACCTGTGAACAACCCAGTTATTGGACTGTTATAGATTGCAATCCATTCTATTTTGTTGTTATTGTTTGGAGATTTCTCTTAATTAATTTTCTCTTTTTATTTGTTCTTCTGTTCTCTTCTCCTTGTTATATAACTTCTAGTAGTTCTTGGCCTTCTATTCTCTGTTCTCCTCTGGTTTTCTCACAACTTTCTTTCAGAAAAGATGGTGCTGTTGCACTAGAAGACCATGTAATAACAATATAATATACTTCATTTATATTCTGCCCTATCTTCCCAAGGGGACTAAGGGTGGATTGCAGTACAGATATACAGCAAACATTCAATGTCGTTATACAATTAACAAAGACAGACAGTACATAAACAGAGGTAAAAGATTCCCATCTTTTCCCATCTCCACCATCTGGAGGCTGAGCTCGACTCAAGCCGGGGGGTGGGGTGTGCTGTCGCTCTATCTTCCATGCTGTTGCACTTCAGACAAGGAACACCCCTCTAGTCACACACACAAACAGGCAGTCTCTGAATAATAGGCTTTTATTGAAACAAATATAGTGTCCAACAAAAAAGTTAAAAGAAGTTCAATTGTAGAATGTATCCAAGGTACAATACACAGTTCAATTAGTCCCAAAATCCAAAGGCAAAGGTAAAGTTCCAAAATCCAAAAGCAAAGGTAAAAAGCTTGATGCAAATCCCATGAATAATACAAGGCAGCTATAGGAGCAAAACGTACACAAGGCCTAGGCAAAATCAAGAGCTTGGAGACAAGATAGAACTTGGCATGGTATATTGAACGAAGCCTGGAAACTGAAGACAATTTCCCTAGCAATCTAATATAAAGACAAATCAGTTTCGGTTTGCAAACCGACTGCTGCGTTGGAGGCTGGCAGCCTGCCTAGATTCCCGAATGCTATCTCGGCGGTTGAATGGAAGCTCATTAAGATTCCCAGGTGTCCCGTTATCAACATCAAGGCATTCAAAGTCCTAAACACAAGAATTCTCATCTAAGGAAGCCCTGGGAAGAGAACTGTCCCCAGGAATGCAAGCCTTATCTGAAAGTTTTATTTATTTATTTATTTATTTATTTATTTATTTATAAATTCGATTTGGTAGACCGCTCTCTCTGGAGCCCAGAGCGGTTTACAACATAAAATCAATAAAAACATCAATAACAGATAAAGACGTATACCCAAAAGCCCCATTCACCACAAATGACTCCGGAAGCGATAATATGCATAGGCAATACATGGCAAACGGTATGTTGGCAGCTGGCGAGCTATAGGAGGCATCAGTTGGAACCAAATGCCTGCCTATATAACCAAGTCTTCACAGACTTGATGGGAAAGCCAGCAAGCCCTGTATTGCTCGTATTCCTCCGGTAGAGAATTCCAGAGGGTCGCTGGCCACTGTAAATGCTCTCTGCCGGGTGCTCGACAGCCCCATCTTAATACTAGGGACTTCTAGTAGATTAAGCCCTCTGAACACAGTGATCTTCTGGGTTTATATAGGTAAGACGCTCCCCTCAAGTACACTGGCCCAAGCCATATAAGGCCTTGAAAGTTAGAACTAACACCTTGAAGGAGACCCGAATTCAATGGGAAGCCAGTGCAGTGCACGCAGGAGTGGGGTCACACGCGCAGATCTTGGGGCTCCCAACAGCAAGCGCGCTGCTGCGTTCTGCACCAGCTTAAGTTCACATTGCATCACAGAATTCTCACTAAGCATCCCATCATCAGCATTTTCAGGAACAATCCCATCATCCCTAGCATGCGCATGAGCACCAGGCTGAAACACCACACATGCAGAGGAGCTTTGTTGTCCTTAGATGCTCTCATGACAGCATTTCTGCATGCATGCCTTTTATTTTATAACCTCCCCGTCAAAGCAATTCCTATTTATCTACTCATACTGTTGCTTTCGAACTGCTAGGTGAGCAGAAGCTGGGCTGATGGTTGACAGCTCATCCCAACCCAGGCTTGAACTGTTGGTCTTTGAATCGGTAAGATTTTTTGCAGTTGCTGGTTTAACCTGCTGGGCTAAAGCCTGGCCCATTGTGGGAAGCAGGGCCTATATCTCCTTCATCTGCTTTATTGCTTTTCCTTTAGTATTATTCCAGTTTCCATAGTCCCTTCCCAAATAATAAATTTTTGGGAGAGAAAGTTGGGATATATATATAGCAGGACTGTTGCCACCTTGAAAAAGAGCCAGATAATAGCTGTATGACCAGAAAGCTAAAAGTCATGATGAAACCTTGATCAAGTTGTCCATTCTTTTCACTGGATGTTTGACACCCAGCCTCAGCTTTCATTTGGCTGCTTCTGGAACTGTAACAGTTCATTAGCTTGTCTGTCTGAAACAGCACATATCACTTTCTCATGCAGCAATTGCATTTGGACACCATGACCTGAAAGTAGAGCAGATTCTTTAAAAAAAAAATCTAGTGAAAGTTAATTTTCTGATATGTGAAAATAGCTTTAGACCCTTCACTGTTCTGCACCATATCAGATAACGCAGATATTGCTTACCGTCTCATAAATCAATCTATGATTAGAAGAGGACAGAACACTCAATTTGAACCAACTTTGATGTGTGCTTCGTGCTGCTTTTCAAAACGCTTTGAGGTTTCCAATATTGAAAATCCTGCTATCTTGTGTGTATGGCTTACTCAAAAGATTAATCACTCTTTTAGCCTGCCTGGTCAACAAACCATGCATTTATTGTAACGTCTCTCTCCTCTGGGTGATTTATCAAGTCAATCATATATTTTCTCTAGGTTTAAAGTCCTGGACTCTTATCATTTTACAGGCACTGCTTTATCAGCACTCTCCTTGGTCCTGAATTAATTTCTGACTACACGTTTCCTTCCAGGTGAAATAGCATATTCACAGATTACTCTTTGAAGTTGACAATAGGCTTACTATATTGTTGAGATCTCACTGCCAAACACTGTTTGATCTGTCCGGTAATTTTTTTTAACTACTAAAGTGCAAATAAGCACTTTATTTTCAGAACAAACACTGGGTTTTGAGTTGTATTCTTGTTTGTCAAGATGCACTCTACCAATGAAATTTCTATAGCTTTATCTGAATATGAATGTAGCCTCATTTGGAGACCGTTGTCTTGTGGAGTCCCTCAGAGTTCAGTTCTGTCCCCGATGTTATTTAACATCTACATGAAACCGCTGGGAGAGATCATTCGGAGTTTCGGAGTAAGGTGTTATCTGTACGCAGATGATGTCCAGATCTGTCACTCCTTCCCACCTGTCACCAAGGAGGCTGTCCAGACTTTGAACCGGTGCTTGACTGCTGTATCGGACTGGATGAGGGCTAGCAAATTGAAACTCAATCCAGACAAGACAGAGGTCCTCCTGGTCAGTTGAAAGGCCGAACAGGGCATAGGGTTACAGCCTGTGTTGGATGGGGTTGCACTCCCCCTGAAGACGCAGGTTTGCAGCTTGGGAGTGATCCTGGACTCATAGCTGAGCCTGGAACCCCAGGTCTCGGCGGTGGCCAGGGGAGCTTTTGCACAGTTAAGACTCGTGCGCCAGCTGCGCCCGTACCTTGGGAAGTCTGATCTGGCTACGGTCGTCCATGCTCTGGTCACATCCCGAATAGATTACTGCAACGCACTCTACGTGGGGCAGCCTTTGAAGACAGTTCGGAAACTGCAACTAGTCCAACGGGCGGCAGCCAGATTACTAACGGGAGCTACATACAGGGAGCATACCACTCCCCTGTTGTGTCAGCTCCACTGGCTGCCTGTCCAATTCCGAGCTCAATTCAAAGTGCTGGTTTTGACCTTTAAAACTCTATACAGTTCTGGCCCAGCTTACTTGTCTGAACGCATCAACCGCTACGTCCCATCTCGTACCTTAAGATCATCCGGGGAGGCCCTGCTCTCGCTGCCGCCAAAGTCTTAAATGCGGTTGGTGGGGACGAGGGATAGGGCCTTCTTGGTAGTGGCCCCCTGTCTGTGGAACGCACTCCCTGTTGATATTCGATCAGCTTTATCCCTCCTGGTATTCAGAAAAAGAGTGAAATCCTGGTTATGGGACCAAGCGTTTGCACTTTAGCATGACACAGCACTTCAAATCGGTTAGATGGCAATCTGGTGGATAAGAACTAATGCTTATGGATGGAATACTGTTTTAATTGTGGGAATGTACATGATGTTTTTAATGTTATCTGGATTGTAGTTGTATTTTAATTCTAGTTGTACTTTAATGTATTTTAATCTTAACTGTTGTTTTATTATATGTATATCGTGTAGCATCGAATCATTGCCGTTGTGAGGCCGCACTGAGTCCCCCCTCGGGGGTTGAGAAGAAGCGGGGTATAAATGATCGAAATAAATAAATGGAACAGTTCACAAGATCAGCATCCACACATCCTATGTGCATCATACAATGTATGCTATTGACATACATCAAACATTTAATGAAGAAAAGTCATTTTTTACAAGAGATTCCTGAATACAATACAACTCATGTATCCACGGGATCTGCACCCATGGTTTCATTTTTCTCCATCTTCAGTGTGACTCTATTGTATTGTATTCTTCTGCTGGAAGCTGTTCACTCAATAAGGTAAACTGTTACCTATAGTGTTGCTGTGAAGTCTTGATTCTCCCTTCTCCTCTCCTCTGCTTTAGTCCTCCCTGTTTTCCTATAGTGTAGTTACCTTTCTCTGTATTAGTTTTTTGGGTGGAGCTTAAAACACCCCTCAGAGGCCTGCCTCAGTTGGTTTATTCCATTTTTCCAGAGCTCTTTGCTGGACTCCTCTTTCTTTCTGTAGTAGAGCTATAGAGGCCAGGATATTGTTTGTAATCTTAGGCCTAGCAGTCCAAACAGGCATTCTTAGCATTCACTCCTACTATTGCTACTGCTACTGCCTGTAGCAGTATTTATACCAACTTAGCTTTTGGACAGCGTAAGCTTCACAAGGAAAGAAAATTAAGGCAAATTTTAACCGTTGCTCTGCAGCAGAGGCAGAAGATCCAGAGAGATTATCAGCAGCCAGCCAATGTTCCTTTTGTAATACATTGTTTTAAGTTATTCATCTTGTTTCAGTAAACTCATTTGGTTATCCTTTCACCTTAATAACACAACAAGACAGGCAAGGAGTCTCTAAAGTTCAAAAATCCTCCAAAATATCTTTCAAAATATCTCTAACTGGATAGTGATCAAATAAACATCCAATAAATTGCCATTAAGCAGTATTTATGCTATAATGTTATTCAATAAACAACACATATTATCACAATCAACAGTATATATGACACAAGTCAATATAAATCAATGTGGTGGTGATCCTTCGAAAAAGAGTACTAGAGTCAAAGGTTTAGCCATTGCTGAACTTACTGCCTGGATTAGGTCTCCTGTGTCTGTTATTTGCACTGGGAAAAACTTGCATTTGACACAGTTATTATTATTTTTAGAATGGAAGTACATGGGTTGAATGAAAAGTAATGCCTCCACCTTCATAACTCCTCAACAGATAGCAGTACTGATATGCAGCAGGTACTGGCTTGTTCAGTAGACTCTCCTCTACAGTTCCATTTTGGTGGGAAGACTTAGCTTCCTCATGCTGCCCCCTTCTTCTTCCTCCCTCCTCTTCAGGCCATGCTGCGGATGGAGGCGGGGGAGTCACCTCAGGGGCAGCATGAGGAAGCCCCGGGGGTGATGCGCAGCGTGCGAGGCAGAAGCGCCCCACAGAAATCCGGCCTGCGATCGACCAGCTCGGGGACTGTGATCGACTGGTTGATCGCGATCGACTCTGTGAGCAACCCTGTTCTAAGGATTACTTCTGCATTTGGTTTATTAAAATATTCCCATCCAAACCCAAGTGACAAAGGTGGAGGCATTACTTTTCATTCAGCCCTCATAGCAAAGAAGTTTGATCTAGCCTTGATGCACAGGAGAAGGTTAAAACTTCACAACACTCCGATGCATTAGCGCTCTGATCTGGGTAGACTTCCACACTGGCAATTTAGTTTTGTAAGAAAAATGATTCATGCAATTGATAATTGTGAGGATGGCATTACAGTTCATTTGTATTCAGCACCAGAACCTAGACTTGAGAATACTTCCACCCCATCATTCTTGGTTGGTGCACTGAAAGGCTTGCTCAGCCGTCTGTAATTGACATTGTAATCATTGTTATTGGCAACATCTCCTCTGCTCTAAAAATCCAGATAACGGGCTAATCCTCTCAGATCACAGCTTATGAAACCCTTGTGCCTATGATATGGAATGTGTGTTTGGTTCTGTTCCCTGAACAGATGCAGTGTGGAAGAATGCTGAAAACAAACATAGAACCATTCCCTTTCTTTTTTCATGCCTAAAGATTTAGGCCTGGAAATGAACTATACTTGAGCGTAGATTTGTTTGGAGCTGGCTTCTTTGGCAACTTTGATTCTTCAGCTCCTTTGGGAGCCTGCAATGACAAGAGGTCAGCCATTATGGACCCCTGCCTGCAATGGATCCAAGCAGGAGCCGATCCTGGTTCATCCCCCGCTTTTCAGGAGCACACGGTGTGCAGAGAATAATCGCCCACGTGTTCCTTACCCAGCATTTCCTGGTGCCCTGCCTGTTGGGCCAATAAGAGAGGAATGTTGTGATGCATCCACACAAGCTGGAAGGGGGCACTTTCTCAGTTGCAGGTGGGTGGGGTGCACACACATGTTTGGGAGCTTAAGAGAAGAGAATCTATTTGCTCTTGGAGTGCGTTCTTTGCTTTTCTTTAAAATATTTGGGTGGCTCTGTTAAGAGCTTTAAGTCACCATTTAGCCTCTTATTCTCCTCCCGCCCCTTCTTCTCTTAAAAAGAATAATCCCTGCAAACAAAAAGAAAAACCCTTATTCACTGAAAACTGCTACCTTTACCTACAACCTACCTGGTACCTACTACCTATAATTTCCTTCCTTTGCAAACTACTTCTACTTCTACTCACCCTACAGGGGCGAGAAGAGCGGGGTAAAAATGCTGTAAATAATAATAAATTCTCTCTCTTTATATTTTTCTCTGTGGATGCTCAGTTTGCTGCATGCCATGTAAATATTTAACAATAAAATAAAAATTATTGGCTGACTTGCCACAAAGAACAACTAGTTGGGCTTCACTCTTTGGAGAAATATGGCCTTTGCGACCTAGTGCTCTTTCTGTATCTGCTCTCTCTTTGGCTGCTGCATTTATTTATTTATTTTATTTATATACTGCTTTTCTCAACCCCTGGAGGAATTCAGAGGGGTTAACAACAAAGTAAACGGCAAAATTCAATACATCACATGGTGCGGTGAAGCTACGTTCAAATCAACCGGCTGGACAGGGTGGACCCTCTCTTAAAGATCCCACCGCTGCCGCCAATATGTGACCACTCCACTTCTTGACCGGCCTCAGACTGGACAATCTTTCTATGTCCACACTGCTGACCTCCAATCCAAGGAAACCTCGAAGTTACCTCAGCAACTTCACGTTTATTGGCAGGGTACTGTCTCACCACCATTTAACTGACTGGAGTTTTAAAACTTCTCAGTGACCACTTGACCACGCTGCCACCATTTATCCGGCTGACCACTGACTTTGAGGGCCACCACCAATAAAAGAATCAGGAGAGGTGTTTTCCTTTTAAGATGCAAACAATTTATTTTGACACAAATGGGTACAATCTTGGTTGGTTTCAAACTTCCTTAGAGGCACAACTTTTTCTGTTACATAACACAATGGGGACCTATTATAGGGTTTCCACTAAACCTCTATAAACCCCTGCAACTTTAACTAGGGTCTCTATACCCTTTAACTGGACTGCTCACTAGCAGACCTTAAGACACACACTAACACTGGACCGTTCTCTTTCAGTCCTTAGGACACTCTCAACTAGAACATAACTCCTCCCTCTCATTTGGCAGTTGGCTTCCCGCTCTTTCCAACTGTAGAATTCAAACCTGAACATTCTACTAGCCTCTAGCCTGGTTGCCATGGCGACAGCTCTTCTAAGCTTCTGCCATGCCTCCCTTCTGTTTCACCCACAGAAACAAACCATAGAACATTCAAAACAACATACATTTTAACACATGTCACACAACATTTACACACAAATAATCAACATCATTACATTACCTTCCTTCCTCCCGAAATTATTTTTAATTCTCTCTGTCCAGAGTGAATTAAAAATAATGCCGTTAGCAAGACATTATATAATCTTATACATTTCACATATACATTTATACTTACACAACTATATACAAACCATATCCATTCTGTAATCTGAATTTAAGTAACTCTCGATAAAGAGTCAGCTACTACATTCGATTTGCCTTTCACATGCACTACCTTAAAATCGTAGTCTTGCAAGAGTAAACTCCATCTTAAGAGTTTGTTGTTAGTACCCTTAACATTACTCAGCCATTTTAATGGCGCATGATCCGTCTGCAAAACAAACTTCCTGCCCCACAGATATGGTCTCAGTTTTTGAATCGACCACACTATGGCGAGACATTCTTTCTCGATGGTAGAAAGACTACTTTCTCTCGGCAATAGCTTTTTACTTAAAAACATTACAGGATGCTTTTCCCCATCCTCGTCAGCTTGACTTAAAACCGCTCCCAAACCTGTTTCTGATGCGTCGCACGTTAATATAAATGGACGATCAAAATCTGGAGCTTTCAACACTGACTGTGATGTTATGGTCTGTTTTAACTTGTCCATTGACTCCTGACATTGTGGTGTCCACACTACAACATTTGGACATGCCTTCTTGGTTAAGCCTGTCAATGGAGTCGCCAATTCGCTAAAATTTGGGATAAACCTTCGATAATAACTGGCTAATCCCAAAAAGGACCGAACCTGTTTTTTGGTTTTGGGTATCGGCCACTTGTGTATCGCCTCCACCTTAGTAGGTTCTGGACCAATCATACCACTTCCCACCATGTGTCCTAGGTACTTGGACATTCGATTCCCTAAACGACACTTGGGTGCTTTTACTGTTAACCCTGCTTCTTTCAGTCGAAACAGCACCTGGTCTAGATGTTGTAGGTGTTCTTCCCAGGTATTGCTAAATACACCTATGTCGTCCATGTATGCCACACAGAAGTTACTCATACCCCGAGTATCTTATCTACTAATCGTTGGAAAGTGGCTGGGCTGTTTTTAAGTCCAAATGGTAAGACATTGAACTGATGTAACCCTTTATGGGTTCTAAAGGCCGTTTTCTCCCGGTCTCTGGGATCCATTGGTATCTGCCAAAACCCTTGGTGAGATCTAGGCTACTGATGTAATTGGCTCTCCCCATTTTTTCTAACAGGTCGTCTAACCTTGGCATAGGGTATGTATCGGTTTGCGTCACCTCGCTTAACCGTCTATAATCAACACAAAACCTTATTGTGTTGTCTGGTTTTTGAACTAACACGACGGGTGATGCCCAGGACTACTGGATGGTTCTATAATCCCCATATCCAGCATTTCCTGAACTTCTCTATCAACACACTCCACGAGTTTCCCTGTGACTCGATAGGGAGTAGACGCAATGGGTAAGGCGTCTCCTGTTATAATTTGATGTTGCACCCTTCTACTCTTCCCGGTAAATCCGAAAACAAATTTTTATACTTATGGAGCAGTTCTCTAAGTTGCTCCTGCTGTTTGCAAGTCAGCCCTTCATCAAGCTTTACCTGACTCACACTCTTGTCAGCCTTCCTATTCCCTTCCCAGAAATGAAACGATCCATTTACACCTTCATTAACTATTATACATACATCTACTGATCTTTCAACATAAGGTTTAAGCGAGTTAACATGCACCAGTTTTTCCAGTCCTGATTGTAATTTTGTATCAAGTAGTTAACTCTGCTGGCACGCTTAACAACTGTCCATGGTCCTGTCCATTTCAATTGAAGTTTGTTGACTCTTTCCGGGATCAAATATAGTACTATATCACCAACGCCGAAGGATCTCTCTCGGCTGATTGATCATACCAGGTCTTCTGTTTCTGCTGTGCTGCTGCAAGGTTGTCTTGAGCGATAACTCTTGCCATCTCCATCGTCTCCCGTAAACTCTGTAGATACCGACTCACTGGAACTGGCTCTGCAACCGAGGAAGTCTCCCAGTGCTCTCTCACTAGATCCAGCGGACCTCTCGCCTTCCTTCCAAAGAGTAACTCGAAAGGGCTGTATCCTGTACTGCCTTGTGGAGTCTCTCTGCATGCAAACAGGAGTTGCTGTAGTTTCTCATCCCAATCGGCTGGATGTTGTTGAGTGTACGCCTTGATCATTCTTACTAAGGTCTTATTTAGGTTTTCCACAAGACCATTAGTTTGTGGATGGTAAGCAGACGATGTCAGATGTTTAATTCCACACATCTCCAACAGTCTTTCCATCAGTCTTGACGTAAACTGGGTTCCCAACCGAAATCAGTTCTTTGGGATATCCTGTTCTTCCCCATATAGACAACAAGGCGTTCGCTACTGTGGTTGTATCAATATTAGTCAACGCCACTGCTTCTGGGTACCTCGTGGCATAGTCCATCAAAGTAAGGATATACCGACGTCCCTCTACGACTTGCCTTTGGTAAGGGTCCCACAATATCGATCCCCACACGATAAAATGGTTCTCCAATTAGTGGCATAGGAATTAGGGGAACCTTGGTCTTGTCTTTTCCTGTTCGACACGCTGACATGTATCACACGATTGACAAAACTCTTTAATGTGCTGATACATATTGGGCCAAAAGAAATTTCTGGTGATGCGCTGTGTGGTGCGTCGAATTCCCATATGGCCACCTTGTGTGCTTGCGTGTGCCAAATTCATAAGTTGTTCCCTATAAGCTTGGGGCACAACTATTTGTGTACAAGAACTAGTTCCTCCTGGAGACTTTACACACATGGTCTCTCTATACAACACTCGTCCTTTAACTACAAATCTTGAAGGATTTTCTTTGATAAGACTTTCGTCTCATCCTGAGCCGCAGTAAATAAAGATCTCAGTGTTTCATCTGCCTTTTGCTCATTAGCAATATCCTCTTCTCCTGCTCCTGTTTTCACTAACTCTATTATATTTGAACTTGTCTCAGGATTTTCTTCAGGGATAATATCAACTGGTAAACAAGAAACATCTTGCTGTTTAACTGAAGGTCCATCATCTCTTGTTAAATACTTGATCTTCCTTACAATATCATTCCCCAGCAGACAATCAAAAGGAATGTCCTCATATATTGCAAAATCCCAAAATCCTTTCCCATTCTTATAGTTGATTGGCAAAGACACAACGTCGCACAACACTGCCCCTACTCCTTTTAGTCTAAGCTGAGACACAGGTTTTCTGAATGCCTCTGGCACATGTTCAGGGCGAATCACACAGACCTCCGATCCGGTGTCTCTCCATCCTAATATTTCGTTTTGACCTACTTGAAGTGGTTCAAAGTAGTCATCTCTATCTGTGTCCAACATAACAAAAAGGCATTGTTTTTCTAAGGGATTATGTACTTGCATTGGTTCCAAGAACTCTTTCCTTTATTAGACTCAAGCCCCTTCTCAAAACTCTTTTCTAATATTGGAGTTATACATAAGGAAGATTTTTCCTTGCTATGTAGATAACATTGTGCTTTCATATGTCCAAACTTGCCGCATGAAAAACACATTCTCTTAGCCATATCAAAGCTATGACGATTTCCACTACTGAGGGAGCCATCTCTGAGGTAATTTTTCTCCTCAGGCCTTCTGTAACGAGCGTACTCTCCTGCAGCATTTTTAGCCTCTTGATACTGTGGCAACACTTTGTATGGTTTCTGAAACAATGTTTCTCCACTGGTTTGTAGCCTTCAGCCTTACAAACTCCTTCTCTCAATGTCACCATCTTATCCACCATAAGAGCTGCTTGACTGGGTGTTTCAGGATTCCTTTCTTGAACTAACCATTTATACTCTGAGGGAACATTTTGATAAAACTGTTCCAGGATCATCAGATCCTGTTGCTGAAAACTGGTAATTTGAGCACCTTTTAACCAACTATCGAAATACTGGCTTTGCTTTGATGCTAGCTGACAGAAACTTTCGGTTTTCTCCTTTTTCAAGGACCTGAACTTAACTCTGTAATGTTCTGGCGTCAACTGAAGCTTCTGTTGGACCTGTTGTTTAAACTTCTGGTAAACCTTGTGGTCCTGTTCTGCCATATCGCTATAAATCTCCAGCAACTGTCCGCAGATCTGTGGTCGTAAATATGTCATCCATCTCTCCTCTTCAATTTCAAAATCATAGCAACATCTTTCAAAAGAAACCAAAAATTTCTCCACACTATCCCCTTTACATACTTCGGGAATCTCCTCAGGAGTTGGTCTATAGAACCTTCTGCCTGCACCTCTTGAACTGGCCTGGCACGCTGAGAGGCATTCCCTCTCAGACTCCAACCTGGCTATTTCTCTTGCAACTCTCTCTCCTTTTCTCTCTTCTTCTTCTCTTCTTTGCTTTTTGCATCTTCTCTCCTTTTCTTCTCTCTTCTCTCTCTCTCTCCTTTCTTTTCTTTTGCATCTCAAGTTTCATCACCTCAAGCCTAAACCGGTATTCTCCAGACATTTTACTTGACTCTGATTCTGAAATTTCAGAGTCTTCTCCTTCCTGCAGAACCTCAGGCTGCCCTGCTTCCTCCAAAGCCCTCGTTTGTCTCCTGGTGGTCATTTTGCCGAACTTTTACCTCAGAACTTTAAACTAAACTATTAAAGTTCCTACTACCACACGACTTTGGTCAGTAAACTGAGAAATTAAACAAATTCCTCTGGTAGCCTTGCTTTCGCACTGGATCAGTTTTCTTACACGATCCCACCGCTCTGCCGCCAATATGCGGTGAAGCTACGCTCAAATCAACCGGCTGGACAGGGTGGACCCTCTCTTAAAGATCCCACCGCTGCCGCCAATATGTGACCACTCCACTTCTTGACCGGCCTCAGACTGGACAATCTTTCTATGTCCACACTGCTGACCTCCAATCCAAGGAAACCTCGGGTTACCTCAGCAACTTCACGCTTATTGGCAGGGTACTGTCTCACCCTTCACCATTTAACTGACTGGAGTTTTAAAACTTCTCAGTGACCACTTGACCACGCTGCCACCATTTATCCGGCTGACCACTGACTTTGAGGGCCACCACCAATAAAAGAATCAGGAGAGGTGTTTTCCTTTAAGATGCAAACAATTTATTTTGACACAAATGGGTACAATCTTGGTTGGTTTCAAACTTCCTTAGAGGCACAACTTTTTCTGTTACATAACACAATGGGGACCTATTATAGGGTTTCCACTAAACCTCTATAAACCCCTGCAACTTTAACTAGGGTCTCTATACCCTTTAACTGGACTGCTCACTAGCAGACCTTAAGACACACACTAACACTGGACCGTTCTCTTTCAGTCCTTAGGACACTCTCAACTAGAACATAACTCCTCCCCCTCTCATTTGGCAGTTGGCTTCCCGCTCTTTCCAACTGTAGAATTCAAACCTGAACATTCTACTAGCCTCTAGCCCTGGTTGCCATGGCGACAGCTCTTCTAAGCTTCTGCCATGCCTCCCTTCTGTTTCACCCACAGAAACAAACCATAGAACATTCAAAACAACATACATTTTAACACATGTCACACAACATTTACACACAAATAATCAACATCATTACAGTCGATGGAGACGCAAATCTCCATGGTATGCAGGACTGCGTTTTCCCCTACGACAGGCTAGGCGGCTGGCTCCCTACCTGTCCAGGAACGACCTGGCTACGGTGATCCAGGCAACGGTCATCTCGAGACTGGACTACTGTAACACCCTCTACATTGGCCTTCCCTTGTCAGCAATCCAGAAACTCAAACTGGTGCAGAATGCTGCTGCTCAACAGCTGGTGGGAGCACCTGCACGAGAGCACATTATACCTATTCTGCAGCAACTGCACTGGCTACCAATAGAGTACCGGATTGTTTTCAAGATGCTGGTATTGACCTTTAAGACCTTGTATGGTCTAGGGCTGGTGGACCTGAGGGACCGCCTTACCCCGTACGTTCCCCCAAGATCACTGTTTTCGAAAGAGCAAAATCTTTTAGTAGTTCCATCTATCTACTCCTGCCGTCTGTCAACAATAACAACACAACAGCAATTATAAAATAATACAACCAAGAAATTTCAACATAAGCAATAACAGACAATTTAAAACCATTTTGGGCGGGCCAAATATGAATATTATCATTTTTAATAAATAAACATTGGATGCAGACAGAGGTAGATTGTATAGCAGGACGGTTTCAGGACAATCTGGGGCAGACACCCAACAGGTAATTAAAGTGCTTCTGAGGACATTTGCAGGGATTGAACACAGCAGGTTATTTACTTTATTCAGGGAAGACACACTGGAACAGCTACGTCTTCAGGTTCCTCCTAAAAACTGCCAAAGTGGGGTCTTGTCTGATCTCCTTGGGGAGCGCGCGTTCCAGAGTCGGGGGGCCACTACAGAGAAGGCCCTCTCCTTCGTCCCCACTTGCAAAGGTGGTGGGAGCGAGAGTAGGGTTTCTAGATGAACGGAGATGTGACGCCCCCTAGAGGGCTGTGTATATCTGTATTTGGGTTACCATTCACCTGCATGGCTCTTTGTTTCTTCGCTCAGCCATGTGCTCTTTTGTTCTGCCATGTGCTCTTTTGTTCTGCTATGTGCTCACCTGGGGGAGGAGGGTGACCCGCCCTCAACTCCTCCTTTTTACGGAGTTTACCTGAGGGCAGGACGGCCCTTCTGACCTCACTTCCAGCAAGTACGTGGATGAAGCAGGCTGAAGTCTGGACCCAGGTTCAGACAAGGCATTTCGGTTTATGTATAGCCTTCCACCTACGCTCTCAAACCAGAGATTTCAGTGATAGGAAGGGCCAGCCCTTCAACAGAGACTGTTTTCTTTGGGGACCAAAGGACTTCTCATGCCAGAGGACCATTTGAGGAGCAACAGGATACCTGGAACCATAAGAGAGACACCTTCACGCTGCTTACGGCAAGTGAATGCAACGCCTCTGTTTAAGGACACTTTGCAACCCACTTCAAGCTTTTTAGGCCACCAGTTGTTTTCCTACTGGTTGTAATAAATAAACTTGTTTTGAGTTCACCCATCTGGAGTCCTGGACTCATTGCTTAGAGGATCTCCAGGTTTTCTTTTATGGGAAGGCTGTAACGCGACCCCCAGGGCCATATAGTTCGTCCATGCTTTTAAAGTTCCCATTTTTGGTCCTGGCGAGGCGCCACAGGAGAGATCACCTGGGTTCGTAGACAGAAATGTGGTCATGTAGGTAGATGGGTCCCAAACCGTTCAGGGCTTTGTAAGTAAAGTTAGAGAAGTTAGAGGATGGGGCCAGTGGGGGGGAATACCTTTTGGGGAATGTTTTAAAGATTTTATTTCTAGAAAGAAAAGTAATTCCTAACTCAGGGGATAATCCAAACATTTTGAAACTTGGTGGACTAACAGTGGTAGATGTGCCCTCCAAGTGTGATGATTTTCATCTAGCTAGCTCTAAAAATGAGGAGAAGGGGAGCCTGGAGAGCCCGCTCATTGCCTCCAATGGGCCGAAAACATCTATTTTTTGGGCTGTGAAACAAAAAAACACCTTTTTGGAAGTGCACCCATTTTTAGGAGGCATATACAAATGGATATGGGAGTTTTCTTGTATCTGGCAAGCAGAAATGTATCAAGATTCACACAAAATGCACAAGCCTAATATGAACATCAAAAATGCAGTAAAGCATATTTGCTTCTTCATTTATTACCTAGTTATTAATTTTGATTACATCTCTTTTTTTTACATAATAAGTGCTCAAAAGGGTGATAATAATATTTTCAATGATATTTGTGGGCTTTTTTCACCCTAGGGCTGCTCTTACATCTACTGTAATTGAAATGTCTACCATGGTAGCTTATGGTAATGGAAGTGGTAGCTCAATGATAAGAACAGATCCTTTGATGGTAGGGCAAGCCCTTAGCAATGGAAATAGGAAGCAGGGGGCATGCAAACAGTAGCAAGGACTAAGGGCATGAAGTTATGAAGTAAACTTGCTGCTTGTTGCAAATGAATTTCAAAAAATGCATAGAGCTATCAGAAATCCATATACAGGGCTGGATTCTGTGGTGCACAAAGAAATCTCCACTTGGTCTCACATCAATCATGCGAAGAGAGATGCTCATGAGAGTCATTGCTGTCGCTTTGTCATTTCATATTTAAAATTTAGTTTGGAAAGAGATACCGCCTTCAAAATGAATGATTGATGTTCATGCAGGATTTTCAAAGTCAAAAGCTCCCAAGTAAATCAAAGTGAAGGACATCTTACTTTTTTGATCTGTACAGATCCCTGTTCAATTCATAACCTGTGTATCATACTTTTCATAATGCAAGTGTGCTAGTTGGTAAAATAAAATCAGTTATAGTATCGTAAATGAGGCTGTTGCTGGATATTTGGAGTCCAAACTAGATTTTGTAGGTCTCAAAAAGAAAACAAATACTGCTTCTTTCCCCTCAGATGCTCGAAAACCATTTCAAACCCCAACAAAACGTTTGTATTTTAGATAAGAAATGAAGATGAATGTGCCATATCAACATACAGACCTGTCCTAAGAGATTCACAAATATTTTGACCCTGTCATAGAACATAAGATGAGCCCGGCTGCATCATACCAAAAGCCCACCTAGTCCAGGATTTCTATTCTCATGGTGGTCAGCCACATGCCCCTGAGAAGCCTACAAGTAAAAGATGAGTACAACAATCTTTCAGTTATGTTGCTCTGCAACAGAACCCCTTTAGGATGTCCCAGGCAACCTGGATGAAGTTCAATGCCCAGTCTGGCCCGAAACATTTTCCTGCTTGACAGTTTAATCTCATTTTAGTAATCTGGATGGGAGAGTATCTTCTATATATCCAAGGCACAAGGCCAGTTTAGGGTATCAGAGGCAAGTTAGATGGCAGAAAAACAACAACTATGTCTTTAGGAGGAAAAGCCAGGATCTTTGCCATGGTCATACTCCAACATCTGCTGCAGGGGAAGGAACCATATTACCTTTCAGATGTTACTGGATGCAACTTCTCACATTCCTCATCTCATTGGCTCCGAGACTTATTATTATTTGGACTTGTACGCCGCCACTCCCGAGGGCTCAAGCGGCGTACAAACATATAAAAGCATCACAGGAGTAAAAACAACATATTAAACTAGACCAATAAAGATTTTCCAGCTTAGCGATCAAAGACCAGCCAGAAAAGGTGGGCCTTGCAGGCCTTGCGGAAAGAGAGTAGATCATGCAAGGCTCACACATCACTTGGAAGCGTGTTCCAGATTGACGGCGCTACTACAGAAAATGCTCTGCGCTGGGTCGATGTGAGGCGAATTGCTTTAAAAGTTGGCACTTCCAGGAGATTCATTTGTTCGGATCGAAGTGACCTCTGGGGTTGGTAGGGGAAGAGACGGTCCCTCATATACAGTGGCCCCAGACCATGCAAGGCCTTGAAGGTTAACACCATCACCTTGAAGGTGATCCAGAGCTCAACCGGAAGCCAATGGAGCTGCTGGAGAATAGGTGTTATGTGACATGAAAATGTTTAAGTGGAGTGTTAGTCTGACCTGTCAGGTGTTAATCTGACCTGTCTTGTTCAACCACTATCAAATGTGGGATTTTGCTGACCAGAAGCTGATAAAAGTGACCTCAGGCAGAATTCAGAATTACTTGACTAATCCCTCAGCCTGAGACCATACTTATTTCAGGGGCTTAGAGGACAATTTTGCCGTGTTT
>JARBWK010000010.1:89753009-89769210 GCA_030556195.1 Anolis apletophallus
CCTTTTCTTTCTCTTTCTCTTGCATCTCAAGTTTCATCACCTCAAACCTAAGCAGTGATATCCAGACATTTTACTTGACTCTGATTCTGAAAATTTCAAGTCTTCTCCTTCTCTGCAGAACCTCAGGCTGCCTCTTCCTCAGCCCTCGTTTGTCTCTGGTGTTTTGCGAACTTACCTCAGAACTTTAAGCTAAACTATTAAAAGTTCCTACTACCTGACTTTGTCAGTAAACTGAGAAATTAAACAAATTCCTCTGGCCTTGCTTTCGCACTGGATCAGTTTTTCTTACACGATCCCACCGCTCTGCCGCCAATATACGGTGAAGCTACGTTCAAATCAACGGCTGGACAGGGTGGACCCTCTCTTAAGATCCCACCGCTGCCGCCACATGTGTACCCACTCCACTTCTTGACCGGCCTCAGACTGGACAATCTTTCTATGTCCACTGCTGACCTCAATCCAAGGAAACCTCGAAGTTACCTCAGCAACTTCACGTTTATGGCAGGGTACTGTCTCACCCCTTCACCATTTAACTGACTGGAGTTTTAAAACTTCTCAGTGACCACTTGACCACGCTGCCACCATTTATCCGGCTGACCACTGACTTTGAGGGCCACCACCAATAAAAGAATCAGGAGAGGTGTTTTCCTTTAAGATGCAAACAATTTATTTTGACACAAATGGGTACAATCTTTGGTTGGTTTCAAACTTCCTTTAGAGGCACAACTTTTTTCTGTTACATAACACAATGGGGACCTATTATAGGGTTTCCACTAAACCTCTATAAACCCCTGCAACTTTAACTAGGGTCTCTATACCCTTTAACTGGACTGCTCACTAGCAGACCTTAAGACACACACTAACACTGGACCGTTCTCTTTCAGTCCTTAGGACACTCTCAACTAGAACATAACTCCTCCCCCTCTCATTTGGCAGTTGGCTTCCCGCTCTCTTCCAACTGTAGAATTCAAACCTGAACATTCTACTAGCCTCTAGCCCTGGTTGCCATGGCGACAGCTCTTCTAAGCTTCTGCCATGCCTCCCTTCTGTTTCACCCACAGAAACAAACCATAGAACATTCAAAACAACATACATTTTAACACATGTCACACAACATTTACACACAAATAATCAACATCATTACACATGGCTGCATGCCAGCCGGTTGAAGGTGAATCCGTTGAAGACGGAGATCCTATGGCTGGGTCGTCCTGGGTTAGGTGGGTGCCGGTTGCCTACCCTGGACGGCGAGCCTTTAAGCCTGTCGTCTTTAATAAAAAGCCTGGGGGTCCAATTGGACCCGCTGCTGTCGATGGAGACGCAAATCTCCATGGTATGCAGGACTGCGTTTTCCCACCTACGACAGGCTAGGCGGCTGGCTCCCTACCTGTCCAGGAACGACCTGGCTACGGTGATCCAGGCAACGGTCATCTCGAGACTGGACTACTGTAACACCCTCTACATTGGCCTTCCCTTGTCAGCAATCCAGAAACTCAAACTGGTGCAGAATGCTGCTGCTCAACAGCTGGTGGGAGCACCTGCACGAGAGCACATTATACCTATTCTGCAGCAACTGCACTGGCTACCAATAGAGTACCAGATTGTTTTCAAGATGCTGGTATTGACCTTTAAGACCTTGTATGGTCTAGGGCTGGTGGACCTGAGGGACCGCCTTACCCCGTACGTTCCCCCAAGATCACTGTTTTCGAAAGAGCAAAATCTTTTAGTAGTTCCATCTATCTACTCCTGCCGTCTGTCAACAATAACAACACAACAGCAATTATAAAATAATACAACCAAGAAATTTCAACATAAGCAATAACAGACAATTTAAAACCATTTTGGGCGGGCCAAATATGAATATTATCATTTTTTTAATAAATAAACATTGGATGCAGACAGAGGTAGATTGTATAGCAGGACGGTTTCCAGGACAATATGGGGCAGACACCCAACAGGTAATTAAAGTGCTTCTGAGGACATTTGCAGGGATTGAACACAGCAGGTTATTTACTTTATTCAGGGAAGACACACTGGAACAGCTACGTCTTCAGGTTCCTCCTAAAAACTGCCAAAGTGGGGTCTTGTCTGATCTCCTTGGGGAGCGCGTTCCAGAGTCGGGGGGCCACTACAGAGAAGGCCCTCTCCTTCGTCCCCACTTGCAAAGGTGGTGGGAGCGAGAGTAGGGTTTCTAGATGAACGGAGATGTGACGCCCCCTAGAGCGCTGTGTATATCTGAATATGGGTTACCATTCACCTGCATGGCTCTTTGTTTCTTCGCTCAGCCATGTGCTCTTTTGTTCTGCCATGTGCTCTTTTGTTCTGCTATGTGCTCACCTGGGGAGGAGGGTGACCCGCCTCAACTCCTCCTTTTACGGAGTTTACCTGAGGGCAGGACGGCCCTTCTGACCTCACTTCCAGCAAGTACGTGGATGTTGGAGGCTGAAGTCTGGACCCAGGTTCAGACAAGGCATTTCGGTTTATGTATAGCCTTCCACCTACGCTCTCAAACCAGAGATTTCAGTGATAGGAAGGGCCAGCCCTTCAACAGAGACTGTTTTCTTTGGGGACCAAAGGACTTCTCATGCCAGAGGACCATTTGAGGAGCAACAGGATACCTGGAACCATAAGAGAGACACCTTCACGCTGCTTACGGCAAGTGAATGCAACGCCTCTGTTTAAGGACACTTTGCAACCCACTTCAAGCTTTTTAGGCCACCAGTTGTTTTCCTACTGGTTGTAATAAATAAACTTGTTTTGAGTTCACCCATCTGGAGTCCTGGACTCATTGCTTAGAGGATCTCCAGGTTTTCTTTTATGGGATGGCTGTAACGCGACCCCAAGGGGCATATAGTTCGTCCATGCTTTTAAAGTTCCCATTTTTGGTCCTGGCGAGGCGCCACAGGAGAGATCACCTGGGTTCGTAGACAGAAATGTGGTCAGGTAGGTAGATGGGTCCCAAACCGTTCAGGGCTTTGTAAGTAAAGTTAGAGAAGATAGAGGATGGGGCCAGTGGGGGAATACCTTTGGGAATGTTTTAAAGATTTTATTTCTAGAAAGAAAAGTAATTCCTAACTCAGGGGATAATCCAAACATTTTGAAACTTGGTGGACTAACAGTGGTAGATGTGCCCTCCAAGTGTGATGATTTTTCATCTAGCTAGCTCTAAAAATGAGGAGAAGGGGAGCCTGGAGAGCCCACTCATTGCCTCAATGGGCCGAAAACATCTATTTTTGGGCTGTGAAACAAAAAACACCTTTTGGAAGTGCACCCATTTTTAGGAGGCATATACAAATGGATATGGGAGTTTTCTTGTATCTGGCAAGCAGAAATGTATCAAGATTCACAAAATGCACAAGCCTAATATGAACATCAAAAATGCAGTAAAGCATATTTGCTTCTTCATTTATTACCTAGTTATTAATTTTGATTACATCTCTTTTTTTACATAATAAGTGCTCAAAAGGGTGATAATAATATTTTCAAGGATATTTGTGGGCTTTTTCACCCTAGGGCTGCTCTTACATCTACTGTAATTGAAATGTCTACCATGGTAGCTTATGGTAATGGAAGTGGTAGCTCAATGATAAGAACAGATCCTTTGATGGTAGGGCAAGCCCTTAGCAATGGAAATAGGAAGCAGGGGGCATGCAAACAGTAGCAAGGACTAAGGGCATGAAGTTATGAAGTAAACTTGCTGCTTGTTGCAAATGAATTTCAAAAATGCATAGAGCTATCAGAAATCCATATACAGGGCTGGATTCTGTGGTGCACAAAGAAATCTCCACTTGGTCTCACATCAATCATGCGAAGAGAGATGCTCATGAGAGTCATTGCTGTCGCTTTGTCATTTCATATTTAAAATTTAGTTTGGAAAGAGATACCGCCTTCAAAATGAATGATTGATGTTCATGCAGGATTTTCAAAGTCAAAAGCTCCCAAGTAAATCAAAGTGAAGGACATCTTACTTTTTTGATCTGTACAGATCCCTGTTCAATTCATAACCTGTGTATCATACTTTTCATAATGCAAGTGTGCTAGTTGGTAAAATAAAATCAGTTATAGTATCGTAAATGAGGCTGTTGCTGGATATTTGGAGTCCAAACTAGATTTTGTAGGTCTCAAAAGAAAACAAATACTGCTTCTTTCCCTCAGATGCTCGAAAACCATTTCAAAACCCCAACAAAACGTTTGTATTTTTAGATAAGAAATGAAGATGAATGTGCCATATCAACATACAGACCTGTCCTAAGAGATTCACAAATATTTTGACCCTGTCATAGAACATAAGATGAGCCCGGCTGCATCATACCAAAAGCCCACCTAGTCCAGGATTTCTATTCTCATGGTGGTCAGCCACATGCCCCTGAGAAGCCTACAAGTAAAAGATGAGTACAACAATCTTTCAGTTATGTTGCTCTGCAACAGAACCCCTTTAGGATGTCCCAGGCAACCTGGATGAAGTTCAATGCCCAGTCTGACCCAAAACATTTTCCTGCTTGACAGTTTAATCTCATTTTAGTAATCTGGATGGGAGAGTATCTTCTATATATCCAAGGCACAAGGCCAGTTTAGGGTATCAGAGGCAAGTTAGATGGCAGAAAAACAACAACTATGTCTTTAGGAGGAAAAGCCAGGATCTTTGCCATGGTCATACTCCAACATCTGCTGCAGGGGAAGGAACCATATTACCTTTCAGATGTTACTGGATGCAACTTCTCACATTCCTCATCTCATTGGCTCCGAGACTTATTATTATTTGGACTTGTACGCCGCCACTCCCCGAGGGCTCGAAGCGGCTTACAAACATATAAAAGCATCACAGGAGTAAAAACAACATATTAAACTAGACCAATAAAGATTTTCCAGCTTAGCGATCAAAGGCCAGCCAGAAAAGGTGGGCCTTGCAGGCCTTGCGGAAAGAGAGTAGATCATGCAAGGCCCACACATCACTTGGAAGCGTGTTCCAGATTGACGGCGCTACTACAGAAAAGGCTCTGCGCTGGGTCGATGTGAGGCGAATTGCTTTAAAAGTTGGCACTTCCAGGAGATTCATTTGTTCAGATCGAAGTGACCTCTGGGGTTGGTAGGGGAAGAGACTCCCTCATATACAGCGGCCCCAGACCATGCAAGGCCTTGAAGGTTAACACCATCACCTTGAAGGTGATCCAGAGCTCAACCGGAAGCCAATGGAGCTGCTGAGAATAGGTGTTATGTGACATGAAAATGTTTAAGTGGAAGTGTTAGTCTGACCTGTCAGGTGTTAATCTGACCTGTCTTGTTCAACCACTATCAAATGTGGGATTTTTGCTGACCAGAAGCTGATAAAAGTGACCTCAGGCAGAATTCAGAATTACTTGACTAATCCCTCAGCCTGAGACCATACTTATTTCAGGGGGCTTAGAGGACAATTTTGCCGTGTTTTAGAGTTCCTGTCCTATTTTATGTCTAGGAATGTCCTTTTCCTTAATAAGCAATGATCTTGAAAACAAGCTTCTGGTGATTTTTTGGGGGGGGGGGGAATCTAATGGGCCTAAAATATTGTCGCAGCTGAGACACTTGGAACCTCCCTTAGTAAACCACAAGAGTCCAGCTGAGGTTAAATGCTTTATTTAGAATAACTGGAATAGGAAAGAGGCTAGGAAATAGTCTATTGAAGCTCTCAGCAGCACCAACAGAGAGCGGCAAATTGTCCACAAGGAAGCAGAAACGGATTATAGTCCTCTGGCAATCAGGAACAAAGGAAAGCTTCTTGCCCCAAACCGGGCTAAATCCACAGGCAGAGTCTTTAAGCAAGGCTTGGTAAACAGAGTCCATAAGCAAGGAGGCCGGCAGGCCTTTTCAGGATTCCATGAGCTTGAGTTGCTAGGTTGGCTAGAGATGGGGAATAGTTTTCCAAGTCCCAGCGTTTATAGTTCTCTGATGCTTTGATCGTTCCGACGCAAGGTGCGTCGAGTACCATTCTCACGAAGAGGGTTCCCAGCTGTGGCTGGCCTCCCCTCAGCAGAAAGGTATGCAACCCAATTAGCCCGGACATCTGTGCAAAAGGAGTGGAGCCATCTCTCGGATCCCAGCGCCTAAACTTATTGGCTTGAGCAGGAGCCGTGGTCTTGACCAAGGCCTGAACTCGAGGCTTGTTCTGCAGCTGGTTTGACTGTATTAGACAAGCAGGCCTGGCTGGCACCTCAATGCCAGCATGGCTGCGGTTTGGTTCTAGGGAAACAGAGGCCTGGGGTATGACAAATATCCACACTCTCAAGCAGGGCCGTAGCCAGGATTTTGATTCGGGGGGCTGAGTTTGGTTCGGGGGGCTGAGACTGGGTGGAAGAGGGTCTACCCTAGCAAACCTTTTGTATTGTTATCCCAATAACCCCATTAATGTGGGATATAATGAGCATGGTGATCAGATCATGATATGAATAAACATAACAGTTTAAATAATGTACCAGTAAGGCATTTTCGCGGACCACCCTGAGAATTTCAGGGGGGCTGAAGCCCCCTTAGCCCCCCCCCTGGCTACATGCCTGCTCTCAAGGGAACACTGCTCCCCAAACCCCACATTGGCCATTGGAAGAATTTTGGTGATTGCTTTTTAGGGAAATTGTTTTTGGAGTGGGGCTTAGTGGAGATCTGCTAAGACATTTTTATTCACTGAGTGGGCCATAATGTGTACTTCTGGGAGACACAAAGTATATATTTCTTTGTCCTTACATTTACTGCTTTCCAAGTAAGTATCCTGTCCAAATGTTTGTGCATCTCCTTGTCAATAGACTAGTTATTTCAGTGGACCTCAGAAAGCTAAGCAATGAATTGTAATTGCACTTTCTATTTTGGAGTAAATGAGAATCATGGGTCTTGGTGATAAGTCCCATAAACCTGGCAGGAAATCTAGTGAGTCAATGGACAAGAAGCGTTATATAGGCTAGGGACTTTATCACATTCACTGCAGGATATGGCTTTCCAGTAGGCAACCTGTGGCTTTTGCAATATATACTGGATGCATTCAAACTCATCATATTCGTGTTCCCCTCCTTCCTGAATCGTCTGAAATAATGTGTCTTTGACATGACAGGTGAATGACTTCTCCCAATGTTTCTTCCATCTCTCTGTTTCTCCCCCCTCCCTACCCCTCGGATCTTGTGCAGCCATGCAATTTGGGGGCCTCAATCCAAATGGAAAAATATAAAACCTATGCAATGCAAAGGATCTGCTAATCTGCCTCTTTCAATAGGAAACCTAGGATCTTCTAAATCACTTTAATATAGGGGTTTTTTGTTTTAAAAAGTCACAGATTGTTGCATTACAAAGATGACAGATTTGTGAATGAACACATGGGAAACAGATAGAAAGTGACCTATGAAATGTTGGTCTGGCATTATTAGCAGAGGGAGAGCTGATCTTCCTCACCTCTCTTGCGTCTCCCAATCTGCAAAGTAGAGAAACATACCCCATCTTCTTGCACCCTCCCCAACAAATTCTATATTTAAGTACATCCAAAGTTTGATGAGTCACAGTGCTTGCATTAGCTGTTTCCCTTTCGCAACTTGCTCAGTCCAAAATCTCACTGAAAGCCTTCAACAACACATTCTTACTGAAAACTCACAAGCTGAGTTACTGAGCACGCATTGTCGGTGACATGCCCAGTATGTCAGCAATGGGATCAGCAAAGGAGTGGACGGGGTGTCTACAATGATTACATTGTCACCTTCCCACATATTAGCATGATTAGGTCCTACATGATGACTCCAAGACATAATTTTGGGACTGAATTCCAAGCTGAACACTTGCAGCTGGTCATAATATTATCTGTGGTTCTGTTTGTGTTTTTATTTTAAAAATATTTGTACATGGAGGAGATGCTATATAACAGAGTGGCTATAGTAGCATAGAATAAATCCATCCTAGTTTAACCTTTCTTCACTGGTAAACAAAAACAGCAGGGTAGCAGATGGAAGAGGCATCATTTGTCCTCAGTTCCCTTTGCCATGCCAAACCGGGGCCTAAATGACTACTTTTTATGCTCCTGTATGGATTTCAACAACATACGAGCTCATGACCCAAGTCACTTGCCTTTACTTTCCTTTTAGTTACAATTTAAGTTGGTGGTGGAATTGGAAATGCTACTAAGATGTGTTCTTGATTTGCTTTCTCTGCCTTGCCCCTTTTTCAAGACAGAGAGCATCTAAGCTGAACATTGGGAAGTGATGATGAAGGCCACACAAATGTTGAATGAACAGAATATCCCGTCTGCTGTTTCAAACACCTTTCCACCCACCCTTTTGGTGATGGTGGTGGTGATTTTCTAAATGGCATTTCTCAAAGCTGAATTTTGTTCATTTATGTTGTTTCAACATAAATGGGGAAAGCTTATAATCCAAGACATTAAATTCCTATGAGGAGAGCTGGAGTGGTTGTAAGTGGTTATGGATAACATTTTTCCTAATCTAGAACCAAATGTGATAATATCCCACCCTTCTAAATAGGGTTGACAAATTTAAAAACTGTGAGAGTTTTATTTTATCTTGAATGGTTGTGTAAAAGAGCAAAGTTCAGCAGTTGTTGCTTTTCATGCTACCAAGTGATAAACAAGAATCTATATATCCATTAAAGGTACACCAGCTCTCACTAGTTTTCCAGCTTGGCAACCAAGGTATGACTATGATGTGAATGAAAATATACAGTATAGATCTAATTGTTTTGACCTACTAAAATCATTTGGATCCACCCATCTTTAGCTGTCATGTCCTCTATTCACAATCCGCCATGGACATCAACCCCACTGTGTTTATCCTCTGTTGGAATTCAGTTCCACTGAACAGAAGAGAACTCAGTTCTAAGTAAACATGCATACAGTTTTACTGAGAGTGACTCATCATAATACGCATGGCAGTGTTTCACATTATCCTTGAGAAAATGTTCACTCTACTTCAATTATGATTATCTATTATAATAATCTAAATATACCACATCTTTGAACAACATTTTCTCTTATAGATCCTACAATTCTCCAAACACTTCTTTCAGATTTGCTCAGAAAGCAGTGAGTTGCCATTTTCAAAAGTGCTTTTCTGAGTTTTCTTTTAAAAGAAAGTTTTTCAGGCCTTAGAATTTCTGGATCCAAATCCTCAATTCAATAATAATTTCTTTAGTTGAACTGCGAAATTGCCAACACGGAAAGAAAGAAAAACCAAGGAGGTGACAGTATCATGTAGGTATTAACTAAGAACAAGAGCCAGCGTGACTTAGTGGGTTTACACTAAATTGTAATCCAACCTCCTATTGGATTACAACTGCAAGACCAGGGTTCAGATTCCTACTTGGCTACAGAAAGCCATTGGATGATCTTGTTGCGTGTGCAAGGGTGACACCCTCGCGCCAAGAACAATAACACAGACAAACGTGATTGGATGAAAATGGTCACAACTCATTTATTGAAAACAGGAACAAAAGGTTGGTGGTCACGCATGGGTCCTGGATCAGGGTCGTACAGCCCCCACGAATGTCCAAAGGTGTATGCAAGCCTGGGGTGCGAGCGGCCCAATGCCTGTCCATGGAAACTTGGCACCCCAGGAGGCCTGGGTGTTATCCCCCTAACAACCAAGGGGCGATAAGCCAGCCTGATCCAGGGGCCATGCCACACGGCAAACACGGAGTTGTGACAAAGAACAATATAACGCATCACTCTGAACAATGCAACAATGACATGAAGAATGAACAAAATGGACAACAACAAGCAATGCAATAAGAACGGAGGGTGGGAGGAAAAAACAGAGCTGGCCCCATGTGCAGCCTGGGCAGCCCCGGGCAGCCTTAAATAGGCTGCCCAGGTGGAAGTGCAGGCCAGCCGGCGCAAAGATGGGGCGGGGCCAGCCCCGTCATTGGCCGGCCGGCGTTGATGGCGGGAAACCTCCCGCTACCCCCAGGGGCTTCTGGGAAGGAGAAGCCCCTTCATCTCTCCCCAAGATGGCGGCGAGGGCAACCCTGCCCCACAACCCGCTCAGCCGGTAAGTCAGCCAAGCCCATTCAAGTAAGACTCTCTCAATTTCCAAGGAGAAAGCAAAGACAAATGTCTTTTGAGTAAATTTTGCCAAGAAAAACCCCTGTAAGTGGTAAGAGGTTCACCTTAGAGTTGCCATAAATCAGAAATGACTTAAAGACACATAACAACAAATTAGCTAAGGAGCAATTTAGAAAACAGAAAAATAGTTGTACGCCAAAGTATTTAGAAGAAGTTTGTTGCATTCAGCATAAATGTAAACTTGACCAACTGAGTAAAATACAGGTCTTCTGTCCAAACAGGAAATCAGAACACAGAGGTGCACTTGAACTACCCTCCTCTTCCCCCTGTCCCTCCAACAGCCATTTCTTCTTGTTATATGTCTTTCATAGTCAGCTATGAAGATTGCTTCATGAGTGCATGCATAGTCCTCCTTATGATTGGGAACATAGGTTTATACAATTTCCAGAGGGTTAACCTTGCTAATCTGCTGCAGCCAAAATAGCTAATAGCCTTGTTTCTCACACGTCTTAAAGAATTATTATGGTATAAGCTTTTACAGGCACCCCAGATACATTAGATGTTACCTTGAGTTGGCAAATGTTTGAGTGAATTCTAACCACTGACGTAAGACGGACCTGGAATGCAGTATATACCAGCAGTGACAACTGGCACAGCAGGATCATTAGGGAAATGTTGTTGGATGATGACACAGATGTTGCAGTACTAGCAAATTGATAAATACAGACAACAACAACAACATGACTCAATATGTTTTATTTTTAGTAAAAGTCCTTATTCAGATCAGGGGAAACAAAATTATTTATTTATTATTTATTTACTTAATTTATATTCTGCTCTTCTCACCCCAATGGGGACTCAGAGCAGATTACAGGTACACATAATAGCAGACAATTCCTGCTGTTTTTCACATACAAACATATAGATGAACAGAGGCAAACTCTGTCCACTAGGGGGGGCTGGCGCACTCCTCATCTCTCAGTATCCCTTGTTGTTGTTCCACATTCCTCAGCGTTTCTGGAGTTCTTTTTAATGGCCTCATCATTCAGTCAAAATTTGCCTCCCCACTTAAAAGCTGAATCTCTTGATATTTGTTTGTTTGGTGATGGAATTTATGTGTCAGTTTCAGAGTGCTTATGAGGTGAGTATAATGTTTAGTCGTCTACTTAATCACACTAGAGAGAAAAATCCACTTATAAAATCCTCCTGCAGAATTCTGGGGTTTGTAGTTTAAGGTGGAGCCTTTAACAACCTCTCTAAGGCGGGATACAGACAGGTCTTTATCCCAGAATCATCTGCATTTTAAAAAACACAGATGTTTTGGGGGGCCTGTCCATACCTACCAATCACCCCATGCACCCTGTCCATACACCCCAGAAAGCACACGCTTTCTGGGGTGGGTGTCCAGATGGTCTCTCGGGACTAGCCCAAGAGAAAGTGTAAAGGCCCTACCCCCCAAGCCCCCAGACCCTTATGTACCCTCCATTAGAAGCCTCGGCTGGCTCTCCTATCACATAGAAATGTTGTTGGGGGGGGGGGGGATTTTCTGCAGTCCAGACCCGGAAATAGTGGATTTGTCCCGTGCCTTCCAAGAGGGCGTAGAATAAATCCACTATCAAATTAATTCACTTCAAACCAGGGTTTTCCTAATTTGCAGCAAATTAATTTGGGACTGTCTAGAATGTTGCCTGGACAGCCCCTCCTTTATTGCAGGAGTTCCCGCAATAAAGGTGCTGTCTGGATGGGCCCTAGACTACAAACCCCAGAATTCTGCAGCAGAAACCAGATTTTAAGTGGATTTTTTCTCTCTAGTTTTATGAAAAATCCTTTGCAATTCAGCGGCACACACAATCCAGCACAGGTATGGTAGGAACAGCACATTTTGAACCTAAAAGATTCCATAGTCTCCTTGCTACTTCAATAGAAAATGCAAAGCTCTCCCTAAACAATAAAGCTGATGGACACTTAAAAAAAGTGAAGGATCAAAACTTTGCAAAGTTCCCTCTGGGGTTCAATAATTGTTTGAAACAGGATCAATATCCTACAGTTTGTCTCTTTCATCCCTACAGAACACTACTTCAGTGTCAGAAAGGATCCCTACAATATTGAGAATTAAGTCTTGGTTCTACAGCCGCTTCACTTCAGTTTGGCCTGTCAATTGATTTTTTCTTTTTATATTCCCTAATGTATTTTCAGTTCATTTTCCCTCACATGCTTTTACTGTGAAGAACAGTAAAACTCCAGGGCACCTTCCTAAAGGAGAGATAAAATCTTTAGATACAGCTACCATTGCCGAGCCCTTGATTAGTTGCCCTTGACTTGTCATTTCTACAAGTGTTATCATTAATTCTACTGTGTTTCATGGTGTAGTCCCTCTACAAATTCCCTTTACTGAGAGTTGGCAGCCTTTTGGTCTCTCTTTTTCTTGAGAAACTTCCAACACTCACTAAATTCAAGAGTTTTGCTGGAACAGATCACAGAATCTGGAACCTAAGTTAGTTATGGTCAGTTTTGAAAGGGGCCCAAGTAGCTAGTAGTAATAATTGTAGTTTACCAGGTTAAAAGCCATTCTTATTAATTTCTCAAAATAAACTGAAATAATTGTCTTTTGCCACTTTCAAGCCCATCTGAATTGTATGAAGCCATTATTCTGTGCTACAGATGCTAAAATCATCTGGGGAGGCCCTGCTCTTGGTACCACCAGCATCGCAGGTGTGACTGATGGGGACGAGAGACAGGGCCTTCTCCGTGGTGGCTCCTTGGCTGTGGAACTCCCTCCCCAATGACATTAGATTGCCCCCCTCCCTCCTGACTTTTCATAAAAAACTTAAAACCTGGCTATGGGGTCAAGTCTTTGAGAATAAGTTGGAATAATCTGGGAAGAAAATGTTTTAATGCCACAATGGTCTGACCTGGCCAATGTTTTAAACCACAAACTGTTTAAATTGATTGTTTTCAAGTGATTGTTTTATTGTTTTATAACGACATTATTGTAAGAACATAAGAACATAAGAACATAAGAAGAGCCATGCTGAATCGGACCTCAGCCCATCTAGTCCAGCATTCTGTATCACACAGTGGCCCACCAGTTGTACACGGGGATCTCGAGCAGAAGGGAGGGCAAAACCTGACCTACTCCCGACCCCCCACAACCAGTACCCAGGGAAATCCTGCCTACCTCAACCAACTCCGAGGTGGCACTTGAATGTCCTTTTCAGTAACTACCGATACACTTGGTATCCATGAATCTGTCTAATCCTGCCTTGAAGTTGTTCAGGCTGACAGCTGTCACAACCTCTTCTGGAAGTGAGTTCCATAACCCAATGACCCTCTGGGTGAAGAAATATTTCCCTTTATTAGTCCTAATTTTCCTACCTTGGAGCTTCAGGGAGTGCCCTCTAGTCCTAGTGTTTTGTGACAAAGAAAATAATTTTTCTTTATTCACCTTTTCTATCCCATGCATGATTTTATACACTTCGATCAAGTCACCTCTTAAACGCCGTCTTTCAAGGCTGAAAAGACCAAGGCGTTGCAACCTGGTTTCATAAGGGAGCCGCTCCATCCCTTGGATCATTCTTGTTGCCCTTTTCTGTACTTTTTCCAGTTCTGTTATATCCTTCTTAAAGTGCGGAGACCAGAATTGTACACAGTACTCCAAATGTGGCCTTACCATCGATTTGTAGAGAGGTAATACAACATTTGCTGACCTATTTTCGATTCCCTTTCTGATCATGCCTAGCATAGAATTTGCTTTTTTTTCACTGCTGCTGCGCACTGGGTTGACATCTTCATTGAGCTGTCCACCAAAACCCCAAGATCCCTTTCCTGGTTTGTCTCGGAAAGCTTTGACCCCATCAATTGGTAGGTGTAGTTGGGGTTCTTTGCCCCGATGTGCATGACTTTACACTTGTTTAGGTTAAAATGCATTTGCCACTTTGTTGCCCATTCACTCAATTTCGAGAGATCTTTCTGGAGCTCTTTACAATCAGTTTCATTTTTAACTACCCTGAACAATTTAGTGTCGTCTGCAAACTTTGCTACCTCAGAATTCACTCCTACATCCAGATCATTAATGAATAAATTAAAAAGTAACGGACCCAAAACTGAACCTTGGGGTACGCCACTTCTCACCTCTTTCCACCCAGAGAAATGTCCGTTTATTACCACCCTTTGTTTCCTACAGTTTAGCCAGGTTCCAATCCAGGACAAGACCTGTCCTCTGATTCCATGGCTGAAGAGCTTATTTAGGAGCCTTTGGTGAGGGACTTTGTCAAAAGCCTTTTGAAAGTCAAGGTAAACAATATCAATTGGGTCCCCTTTATCTATGTGTTTATTTACACCCTCAAAGAATTCTAACAAGTTAGTAAGACATGATTTGCCTTTGCAGAAACCATGTTGATTTTCTTTCAGCAATGCCTGTTCTTCTATGTGCCTAGTAATTTTTCTTTAATAATGGTTTCCATCACTTTGCCTGGAACTGAGGTTAAACTGACTGGTCTATAATTTCCTGGATCACCTCTGGATCCTTTCTTGAAGATCAGTGTTACATTTGCCTCCCTCCAGTCCTCAGGTACAGTGCCTGATCTTAGAGAAAGGTTATATATCATTCCTTGAAGGGGCGGGGCTTGCTACAGAAGCTCCCAGCTGACTCACATCCTGCCAGGTGGGAGGAGTTAGCCTAGTTTCTGTTTTTTATATCAGTCAGCTAACTGTCCTTGTGAGAAGCAGATCAAGCAGACTACTTTCAAATAAGGAATAAAACAGAAAATAAATAAAGGAGAAAGAAAGGAGCACTGGTAAGTTCCTGGGGTAAATTTGTTGTTTAGATTCTAGTATTGCTTTAGGTCTTTGCAGCCAACGCGCCAATAGGCGCGCGATAGAGCATAAACTTGTAACAAGTCGGAAAAGAAATATCCAAAGACTTGTAAAAAATTTAATTAAGTAAATTAAGACCACAACAAAACAGTTAATCTACAAAAAAAACATATTAATAAGAAATGGAGGTAGTCAGCCAGCAGTGGGAGGGGGGTTTCCAGTGTTTTGCATCGAGTGTCACATGTATGACTATCTGCCTGCTGGGCAGAGTCTTGGGTGTGGATTCGCTGCAGTGAGCCCTGGCCTCAGGAACGTGTTTCTTCCCTTGAAGCCAAGGTAGCAGACCTGAGAAGCACAGAGAGGAAGTGAGGCTGGAGGATAAGATCTCCAGAGATGCAATAGGAGCATCCCACTCCGTGATGAGCAGCCCTCCAGCTGCCTTGGAAAATGGGGGTCTTGGGCAGGAGAACATCAGTCTGAGGAAAGAGGAACCGGCTCCCTCAGTTGGGACCCCCTTCCTCAGAGGCTGTGCCCATATCTTCGTGCACCGCATACTTTGACGGGTGGTAGGAGGTGGGCTTTGGTAGTAGGTGATTCGATTGTCCGGAACATAGAAAGCTGGGTTTGTGATGGACGGATGACCGCATGGTAAATTGCCTGCCGGGTGCAAAGGTTGCGGACATTCACGAGGCATCTAGATAGGCTGGTAGATAGTGCTGGGGTGGAGCCAGTGGTCGTGGTACACGGTGGTACCAATGACATTGGGACGGCTAAGCGGATGGTCCTGGAAGCCAAATTCAGGTTGCTAGGTAGAAGATTAAGGTCCAGGACCTCAAAGGATTGAGATAGCTAGATTGTGGAAGAACACAGACGCCCCAAAGAGCACGGACTGGTTGCTAAAAGTAAGGGAACTAATGGACTTAGACTCCCTCAAAAGTCTGGTGATGAATTTGAGTCACAAACAAAGAACGGATTGGGGCCAAATTGGAGCCTATATTAAAGACTTTAGCCTAACAAGACAAAAGAATAGGAAGTGCTAGAGAAAGAAAATACTCAGAGGAAAGATAGCCGGACGGGCATGAGGGTGCGAGCCCATCTAGATATGGACAACTAGGAAGTCCTGATGACCAAGTAATGGACGGAACCTGCATCCCGAACTGGAAGTTGCTGGCATGGGCCAACAAGCTACTACCTTCATCTTTCTACCCCCACCCTCCCCTACCCTACTGTTCCTCCCCCCACCCATCCCTACCCCTCCCAAATCCCAACCATCCCTCAACACTACCTTTACCACCTCTTTTATTATATGTATAAAAGCTTCACAATAAAAATTAATATTAAAAAAAAGGTCCAGGACCTCAAAGGTAG
>JARBWK010000010.1:89769310-89796899 GCA_030556195.1 Anolis apletophallus
AAATGAGAAAATTGTAAAGAACAAACTAAAAGGAGCAGTAAAAAATCAAATCCCTCCAAAATGCTTGAAACTGTTTAAAAATACCTTAAAACAGGCCGAACTAAAATGCATTCCAATAAAAAGAAAGAGGCATGGAAAGTCCAAAAGGACACCAGTATGGCTTACAAATGAAGTAAAAGATGTGATTGGAAAGAAGAAAACTCATTTAAGAAATGGAAGGCTCTTCCTACTGAGGAGAACAGAAAGGAACACAAGCTCTGGCAAACTAAATGCAAAGCAACAGTCAGGAAAGCCAAGAGAGATTTTGAGGCACACATAGCAAAGAATATTAAAAACAACAACTTCTTTTGTACATCAGAAAGCAGGAACCCAACTAGAAAAGCAGTTGGGCCACTGACGACAATGGTCAGAAAGGGAAAATCAGCAAAGACAAGAAGATTGCTGAGCGGCTAAATGACTTCTTTGCCTCCGTTTTCACACAGGAGGACAGACAACATATGCCTGCAGCTGAGTCAGTTTTTTCAGGGAGGGAATTAAAAGAATTAAAACAGATAGAGATAAACAAGGAGGATGTTCTCACATGCCTTACTAAACTAAATGTCAACAAATCACCAGGTCCAGACGGCATCCACCCCAGAGTTCTTAAGGAACTCAAGTGTGAAATTGCTGAACTTCTAACTTTAATTGTGTTCAATTGTGATTTTTAATGTATTGTATCGGCACCGTGGGTTGCCTGTTGTAAGCCATCCTGAGTCCCTTTCCGGAGGTGAGAAGGATAGGGTACAAATGCCATAAATAAATAAATAAATAAATAAATAAATAAATAAAGTTTTCTCTGACTAGTCATTTTAATAGTCACGACAGAGCATGAAATGGCAGCTCTTGATATTAATCCCATAGTATATAATGTAGTCACCCTCTAAAGCAGTAGTTCTCAACATGTGGGTCCACAGATGTTTTGGCCTCCAACTCCCAGAAATCCCAACAGTTGGTAAATTGGCTGGGATTTCTGGGAGTTGTAGGCCAAAACACCTGGGGACTTACAGGTTGAGAACCACTGCTCTAAAGCGATGAGAGTGTGAAAAAGTAGAAAACAATCAAAGGAGTGAAGTTATGCATTTTTTGTTACTATTAATTTATTTATTTATTGGATTTGTAGACCGCCACTCCCAGAGGCTCGGGGAGGTTTACAGCATGATGTGTGAATACATGCGTAAATAACAACAATAAAACAGTAAAAACACAATAAAAACAATATAAAACACAGATGAGGATCACAAACCTTCAGATGCTTGCCTAAATAAGTGTGTCTTACACACTCTGTGAAAACTGTTCAAATTTCACAGAGCCACTGTCTCTGGTGGCAGAGTGTTCCACAAAGTTGAAGCGATGATTTTAAAAAAAGGCTCTTTGCCTGGTAGATGTCAAATGGAAGGATTTTACACTGGGGATGGTAAGAAGATTCAAGTCTTCTGAGCATAGTGATCTTGGGGGGTTATATGGAATCAGGCGATCCCGTAGGTACACTGGCCCCAGACCATATAAAGCCTTGAAAGTAAGAACACCTTGAAGGTAATCCGGAATTTGATTGGCAGCCAGTGCAGGTCGCACAGAGTCGGAGTTATACGGCAGGTCACAGGCTCCCCCGTGAGCAGCCAGGTTGCAGCATTCTGCACTAGCTTAAGTTTCCTGATCGCGGTCAAGGGTAGGCCAATGTAAAGATTGTTACAGTAGTCAAATCTTGAGATGACCGTGGCTTGGATTACGGTGGCTAGGTCGTTCCAGGACAGATAGGGGGCCAAACGCTTCGCCTGTTGCACGTGGGAGAGCGCGATTTTGCTGATATAAGCAGTTGTAGTTTTGCTCTCATTATTGGGGAGGGTATTAGAATTAATGAGTTACATTAGTTCATTCTTTTCCATCTCTGGTCCAAAAATCGATTGAGTCCAGCATTCTTTTATCATATTGGTCAAGAACAACCTATAGCAACCCCGAAGGCTGGACATAAATGGAATAGCAGCTAGATTGGTTATTTCTGTTCCACCTGCTTCCCTCCAAAAACAAAAACGAAAATTGTCAGCTTCTTCTGGGACTCAAGGTTGCATTAAAATGATTGCCAAAAATGTTCAAGAAATTCTGCAATTATTTTTGACCCGTGTAAATGAGACTTCTTGCTTCTTTGCATGAATTAATTTATTTCTTAACTCATTAAGATCAGCGTTCAAGATCAGTGCTTTTCTGTTATAGTTCACTGGACAGTTCATGACATCTAAGGAGAGATCCTTTACCATACTTGTTTTGCAGTTTTTCCTTGGGGAGTTGATTTAATCACAGTCCCTTTCTGACAGAAAGAATGCAGAAAGAATTTATATTTATGAGGAAGAGGAACACACATTTCCATGAGCCAGGTTGCTCGCTAAGTAATACAGAGTTGTGTTCCTTTCATCAATTTTCAATTTACTTTTTTACATCAACAAAGAACTGGTGACCTTGAGAGATGCCCTTTCGCTATCCTTACATTCTAATCAGTTTTAATTCAAAAGAGCTCTGCCCAAACAAAGATGACACTGCAGTGAAACTCTGAAAATAAATCTCCAACGCACAAGTGAAGCAGACAGATTGAACAGGGCCACAGATACTAATCTTCATCCATGGTCAATTTGTGGGAATAGCAAGCCGAGGAAAAGAAAAGACATTGTAAATTCACTTTATTATAACCCTTACAATCCAATATATAATTGAAAGCGAAGACTCCTGAATTTTGCAATAAACTCTTTCAAAATAGTCTTGATTCTTCACACAGTTCAAAAGCCTGTGTTTCCTTATGGTGAGACACTGCTCTGGCAACAAGAGCTCCAATATGTTCCTCACTTTCCCATTCTCTTGGTTTTTGAACTATCTGTGGCAAGCCTTACTTACATTTGCTCCACAAAAATGTTGTTGTGTGCCTTCAAGTCATTTCCAATTCTGGAAATTCTAAGACAAATTTATCACAAGGTTTTCTGAGCCTGAGAATAACAACAACAACAACAACTTTGTGGTTTTCTGGTATTGTATTTATTTATTTATTATTTCGATTTATATACCACCCTTCCCAAAAAGGCTCAGGGTGGTTCACAACAATGAATACACAACACAACATAGTTAAAAACAGAATAAAAACAGATTAGGACCAGAATGGAAAGCACAACCTTAGAGATTAAATGCCTGGCGGAACAGGGTGGTCTTACAGGCCCTCCTGAAGGCCTGTAACTCCGTTATTGCTCGTGCCTCTGCTGGGAGGGCATTCAACAGGGTAGGCGCCACTACAGAAAAGGTACGCTGCCGTGTCAATGACAATCGGCAAATCTTGAGTGATGGAACCTCCAATAGGTTTTGGTCCATGGACCGTAGTGGTCTCTGGGGAATGTGCAGGGAGAGGCGGTCCTTCAGACCGCTTCTGTGATTGTTGATTTGTATTTTGATTCTGTAGTCCACTTGTTGATGGATATTCAGAATTAGCAGCATCCACTACGGTCCTTTTTATCCTGGGCGTCGACCGAGCCAGTATAGACTTTGATTTGGTTTGTTTCTTCATAATGCCCATGGGTTAGGTGCTCTTAGTTCCACTCCTCAGCTGAGACCTCTCTGACTTGGTTGGACCTGCTGGTAGTTACACTACCACCAGCACAGCTCTCAGCATCCTTGGAGCAGTTAAGCCCCCCACCACTTCAAGGTGGCACACACCGGGGGGGGGGGGGGGTGATACTATGACTCAAGACCTCAAAATTCAAACTGCAAAGGCTCTGGCATAAACCAGTACAGGTGGTCCCAGTGGTCATTGACACACTGGGTGCTGTGCCAAAAGATCTCAGCCGGCATTTGGAAACAATAAACATTGACAAAATCACGATGTGTTAACTGCAAAAAACCACCTCATTTGGATCTGCACGCCACACAGTCCTAGATGCTTGGGAAGTGTTCAACTTGTGATTTTGTGATAGATCTCATTTGCTGTGACATACTGTGTTTTTGTGTCAATAAAATAATAACACTTAATTTATATTCCTCCACCATCTCAATGAATGGACTTGGGGCGGCTCACAAAGGCACTCCACAGTGCAACACACATCAAATACACAAATACATAAGTACCAGGACTGTGGCGCAGCTGGCTGGGAGTCAGCTGCATTAAGATCACTACTGACCGAAAGGTCATAAGATCGAAGCCAGCCTGGGTTGAAGTGAGCTTCCGAACAATTTGTGTAGCTTGTTGTCGACCTTTTACCAAGCCTTCCCAGAATAGGCTGAGATTGGCTATTGACTGAATGTATGGCCACGTTTACAGATTGAATGGAATTGTTTTAATGGCGATGCGGTTTTATGCTGGGTTTTTATGTATTTTAATATGTTGTTGTAGTTGTTTTTAAATTGTTTTTAAATTTTGCTGTTATGCCAGTCTGAGTCCCTCAATAGAGGTGAGAAGGTCAGGGTACAAAAGTTTTAAATAAATAAATAAATAAATATTTGCAGCCCGAAAGACAGTTGCATCTGTCAAGCAGGAAAATTAGGTACCACTTATGTGTGGGGAGGCTAATTTAACTAATTTCCGAGGCCATAAAAATCTCCAGTAAGCATGCGGGGAATGAGGAAGTATTTCATCAGTGTCGCAGATGGACGGTGAAGAGACAAAAAAAGTTGGAATTTTTCTGGTGGCCAGAAAAAGTTGGAATGTTAAATAGTCTCTGACTGTCTATCTATACGTGTTGTGTGTCTATGGCAGGGGTGCTCACACTTTTTCAGCATGGGAGCTACTGATTAAAAAACCAAGTCCCAAAGATCACCTACCCAGAAATGTAAAACGTATAACTATTTTCTTATTTATTTATTTATATTTATTATTCATTTTTATGTACCGCTCCTTCTAGCAGGCTCGGGGCAGTTTACATAAAATGAAGTTATAAAACATCAACATTTCAATTTAATAACAACAATATAAAACAGAGCATAAAAATACATCCAACCACCCCATTTCTCCCACACTGCCATATTACCACACATATTATCAGCCAGAAAATAAGAAGAGAGGCTTTTGAACTGCAAGGCCATTTAATACTCAGCAAGGTAAACAAAGGGGCATGGAAAAATACATCCAACCACCCCATTTCTCCCACATTTCCATATTCCCCAACATATATTTCTCAAGGAACAAAGCAAGCAGAGAGGCTTTGGAGCTAAAAGGCCATTTTTAAACATTAAAAATAAACAAAGAGACATGCCACAGAACAATCAAGCACCCACCCCAAAGTAAAAAGACCGACCTTTGAGATGCGGTAAGGAAATGACCCCAAAGCGTCCTTCTTCTCCTCCTCCATCGCTGCTCCTATTTCCATGCCGCCAGCATGCGTGCCGCCTCCAAGAGCTCACGAGAAGTCCGAGAGGCAAAATAGGCGCTTCTGCGCATGCGCGCGGGGCCAGCCATGCATCGCATCATCCAGGCCCGCCCCCTTTGGTCTCCTACGACTCTGAGTGGCTGGAGAAGGACAGAGGGAGGAGGAGGAATCCAAAAGAGGGGCCCATTCTGCCTCTTGGACTCTGGAGCTTTTGGAGCGGCGCGCAAGCAGGGCTGGGAGGAGCAACGACGGAGGACTTCTTTGCAGCGTGCAGGGAGTGCGTGAAGAGGACCAACAGCAAAAAACCTGGTCAGAGGCCTGAAGATCACCAGGATGAGGCCCGAAGATCACCCTGGTGATCGAGATCACCATTCTGAGCACCCCTGGTCTATGGCATTGACTGTTTGCCATGTATATGTACATTGCAATCCACCCTGTTGAGTTTACACAACAATTTTACATAAAACATCATATGAACCCTTATTAATAAGATTTAAAATTACATAAAATGCAGCAGTGCTTGTGGATATAAAATAGGCTGTATTCAAGTATCAACCCAAAATGCCAGAGTGAAGCAAATCAACTAAGTCCTCGAGTTTAACCATTAAAATTCTAATCATGGTCAAAGGTCTGTTTAAAGAGCCATGTTTTCAGTTTTGACCAAAAAACTTGAAGAGTGGGGCAAGCCTAATCTCTCTAGGGAGGACATTCCAGAGCCGGGGGTCTACCACCAAAAAGGCCCTCTTTCTCATACCCACCCACCACGCTTGAGACGTGGTGGGTGGGTATGAGACTTGTCCAAGGTCATGCATTGGTTTTTCGTAGCTGAGTGGTGATTCAAACCTTGATCTCCAGAGTTGTGATTCAAACCACTATGTATATCATAATAAACATTTATTAGTTTTTAAGATGCCACAAACTCTTTGATTTTTTAAAGAAAGCTCATTTCTTCAGTCAAACAGACCATCAGATTTCCCATTTTCTTGATTCTGGGGACATCCTGTAACCATAGTTGTCCATAAAACTTGTAGAGCAGATCTTTCTCTCTCAGTTTTGGTTGTCCAGGGGGCCCTTATGTTTCCTGGCATTGCATTCAGATATTTTCTGGTTTACCTGTTGTTAGACAGGCTTCATGGCCTGCCCATCTTTGATCTTAGTCACAGATGGCTTGAAAAGCTATCTGTAAGCTCTAACAGCACTCTAATGGTAGCATTAGAGACTCATTCCACACACTCTTCTTCCCTGCAATCTGAGTAATAGAGAGCACATTTTCCTTCTTTTGGATAGTGTTCCAGCACTCAGAGCTATATATTGGGGCCAGAAGGAATGCAGAGTAGAAAAGCTTTATTCTCTTCTGTATAGTCAGCTCCACACACCAAATGACATCTTACAGTCATGACCAGATGAAAGTGGGGAAACTATCTGAATTAGTAGCATGTAGTGAAAATACCAGTTCAGCCTTGGAATGAAATGGAAGGTAAAGGTTTATGATGAAAATAGAAATGGTACAGTTACACACTATTTTTGTGCATTCCTTTATCCATGCTGAGTTACTATCCACCCATATAACAATTGTACAGTTGTTACATTCGTAACTGATTTCTGATTTCTCATCAGTTTATAATACAGAATGCATTCTCCCACCATTCAGTGTAGTAAAAGGGCACGATTATATCTATATAAACCTCATCCTTTCCCCAGAAAGAATAAAAAGTTAGGACCTAATTGTATTATTATGCTAGTCAGAAGGATATGTCTAATATAACCTGGATTATGCATTATCCTTTATAACAGGTCAGTAGTCCGGCCCTCAACTGCTCTTTACAAATCAAAGCTAGGAAATGTTGGTCTCAGTATTTATTAGGGGTGGTTGATCCATAAAAAAATGATTCTAAACTCAGGGGATTGCTGTCGCTGAGTCGCTTAAATTTTTAAAATAAATTTCGTAATTGAAACGTAATTAATAACAAATTTTTGTTATTATTCGTTACACCGGCTGGGAGGGAAGAATGGAGAGCAAGCTCTCCACTCTCCCCCCCCCTTCTTCCCTCCCTGCCCCCCCCCCCTGAGCTCAGAAGCATCGCAGATTAAATTTAATGTGCAATGCCTCTCAGCTGGGGGGGGGGGGCAGGGAGGGAAGAAGGGAGAGCGAGTACTCCACTCCTCCCGGGTTGGATTCTGAGCTGGCAGGGGTGAAGGGAGGCGCCTCCCTTCCCTCTGCCAGCCCAGTAACCAACCCGCATTCCCTTTAACCCGCATGTCAGATAGCAACAGGAGGGTGGAGGGGGCAGCCTGGCACCCTCCTCGCGTCAGCCGAGACCCAAACAGGGGTTATTTTTAACCCCTGTTTGGGTGTCATCTGGCGAGAGGAGATGCTGCCTTCCACTCCCCTCTCGCCAGCTGACAACCAAAGGTGGGTTAAAGATAAGAAAGATAAGAAATGACCTAATAACGCGCCCTTTACGTAAATGGCTGACCCGGTTTCGATTTAGAAAGGTCACTTCCGGGTTGGACGACGAGGGTCGATATAGGGTCAAAATAATTTAAAATACGAAAAATTTACAGAAATCAAAGTATTACGACTGGAGATATCCACCCCTAGTATTTACTCAAACCTGGCTAATGCAAAAGCTCTATTTTAGGCACTAATCAGGGTTCTGAACCAAAGCATCATGTTCCTGACAGCTAAAGCTCTTTTACAGAAACATTATTCCACATTTAATATTCTGTGAAATTCCTCAGGATTCTTTAATTTCCCACATGCTCATGTAAATCAGTTCATATTCTGCTTTATTTGATATTTCACCTCTTATAAGAATAAGCATTTGGATTCATTATGTCTTAAACTTTAAAGGTCTTTGAAATAAATCTGAGCAGGGCTTCAATGCCAATTTTTGAAGGAAATTCACATTAATATTACTCAACATTTCTTAACCAGATTATGACCTAAAAACAGCTGCTCATCACCTAAAATATCAGTGTGGTTTTCATAAATGTTGGCTTAGCATTCATCATCTAATTCAATGGTCTACTCAAGTATTTATTGATTGAATGATTTAAAATTTTTGTAGCCTGACCTTCTCACCTCTATCGAGGGACTCAGACCAGCATAACAGCAAAAATTCAATGCTATGCAATTTAAAAACAACTACAACAACATATTAAAATACATGAAAACCCAGCATAAAACCACATCGGCATCAAAACAATTCCACTCAATCTGTAAACGTGGTCATTCATTCAGACAATAGCCAATCTCAGCCTATTCTGGGAAGGCTTGGTTCCACATCCAGGTCTTCACCAGCCTCCTAAAGGACAACAGAGAGGGGCAGATCTAGCATCACTTGGCAGAGAGTTCCACAGCCGAGGGCCGACCACAGAGAAGGCCCTGTCTCTCATTCCCACCAGCTGCACTTGCGAAGCCGGAGGGACCGAGAGCAGGGCCTCTCCGGAGGATCTTAATGTTCTTGATGGTTCGTAGGGGAGAATCCGTTCGGACAGGTAAACTGAGCTAGAACCATATAGGGTTTTGTAGGTTAAAACCAGCACTTTGTCCAGTTTAAAAATACAGAGAAACTGTTTGTATATTGTATTACAGCTGCTAGACTAATCCTCGCGAGACAGTAGAAAGAGATGGAGATACCAAACCTAGACATCTGGAGATCAAAACTAATGGAGATCATGAAAATGGACTCTCTAACCACAGCTCTATCAGACAATGACAACAGGAAAAAATGGACTGGTCACCAATAATAGACTACTTTAGGAAATCAAAGTTGGAATGGACGACTAAGTTGTAACTATACACACCGCTATAGCTGAAGGCAGCAGGTAGTACTATAAGAATGTACTAGGATAGGCAATATGGGGGAAAACTCCCTTGTTGATACATGCTCACATCAGGATACTTTCCTATTTCTACTTTTCCTTTCTACCTCTCTAGGAACATTTCCGGGAGGTTCCCCTTGCTCTTTACTCCTTCTCTGCTCTTTCTTTCTTCTCTTTAATCTATCCACTGTTTTTAACTTTATGTTTTTCTTTTTTTGTGTTTATTCTGTGAAATCAATAAAAATCTTTTTTTTAAAAACCAAAAAAAACCAGCACTTTGAATTGTGCCCGGCAGCCAGTGGAGCTGGCGCAGCAAGGGAGTTGTATGTTCCCTGTGCCCCGCTCCTGTTAGTAACCTGGCTGCCAAACGTTGGACTAATTTCAGCTTCCGAGCAGTCTTCAGAGGCAACCCCACGTTGAGAGCGCTGCAGTAGTCTATTTGGGATGTAACCAGAGCGTGGACCACCGTGCCCAAGTCAGACTTCCCAAGGTACGGGCGCAGCTGGCACACAAGCTTTAACTGTGCAAAAGCTCTCCCGGCCACCGCCGAGACTTGAGGCTCCAGGCTCAGCAATGAATCCAGGATCACTCCCAGACTGCGAACCTGCGCCTTCAGGAGTAGTGAAACCCGTCAAGCACAGGCTGTAACCCTATGCCCTATTCGGCCTTACGACTGACCAGGAATACCTCTATCTTGTCTGGATTTAGTTTCAATTTGTTAGCCCTCATCCAGTCCGTTACAGTAGGTGCTAGCCATGAGAGATGCCTATTTTCAACTAATAAACCTAAAACCCAACCATTTGTTTCAACATATAATAAGCAATTACACTTTGTCTTCAACACCTAGTTCACTAACTATATTTTCTGAGAACAGACCTAATCAGGGACAAAATTGCTGACAAATTACTTCCTCTCAAGAAGCTGACACCCCATGTGATCAATGGTATTGTTTAAGAAAGTTCATAAATGTATCATTTTTCCCAGATGACACATTGATCAGAAGAGCATTAGCTGTAATTGAACAGATTAAATTATTAATAGATGTATAAAGAGTGTAGGCTTGCTACAGTGTGAAGTAGGCCTGGGTAGGTGTGTCAAAATGCTCGTAAAATCAGAATGAATTCGGATTAAATCCACTTTTGAAGCAGTATTGAAGCGATGCAAGCAACCCGGAAGTAAACTTGCCATTTCGAAGCCACCACCGCCATTTTTTCCCCCGATCCAGGCAGTAGATTGGAAAGGAATCAGCCTTAGATGCCCAACCCTCCTGAGGTGCTTTCCCCTCATTGGCTAGAGGAAAGCAGCTGTAGCGACTGCAAAAGATCCTGTAGTTTAACAGCAGTTAAAAACTAGTGGTTTCCCTTCCCTGGCGAGTGGCGATTTAGACCATCTAGTTGTGCAACTAAAAATGTAGTGTATTGTTTAACCTGCAGATGTGGGGGCCTTTATGTGGGGGAGACCAGAAGGGAAGTCCAGACAAGAATACAGGAGCACAGATCACATTTTAAGACCAGAAAGGATAGCTCTATCTTGTATTCCCACTTCAAACATTTAAATCACCGTCATGAAGCTTTCACAGTTACTGTTCTTGACAGGATTGAACCTGCAGCTCACATTGACATCAAACAGAAATTATTACAGCTTGAAAGCCAATGGATCATCCAATTACAAACCAAGTTCCCGTCAGGCCTCAATGATAAGTTATCGATCAATGAGCTCCTTGTTTGATACATAGCGGCTGTCTTTAATTATCTACTCCCTTGATCAAGCTATTTATTTGGTTAAACTGCTCCTGGTTACTTGTCCGTGATTTGACCAGAAGGCATAGAGCCTCGCCATTATTGCTTTAAATTTATTAGAAAGGTATGCTATTTGTTGAATGGAATGCCCCACTATGGTTTCTCCGGGGAGTCCTTGCGTTTGTAATATCTGCTATTAATATATAATTAATTGTATATATTTGTATAGAGTTCTACGCACTCTTGGATTATATCAATCTGGATAGTCCCCAGTCTCTGAGGAAGCTCGGACAAGTGAAACGATTCAGTGCGGTTACTTATTCAATCGTCAGACTGCGTGGAGCAACAATTGGACTATTGTTTATGAGTTTTCTATGGACTGTCTATATGGACTGTGAATTTACTAAAACAAACTGGAATTATTATTTGGACTTTGGTGTGCTCTTAAAGGGACCATCCAGTGTGAATTCGCTTTGGGAGCAATCCCAGTATCATTTGAGACACAGAGGCGTGAGTGATTTCAACTACTGATTTACTCTGATATACCGTTGTGCTAATACTAATGTAATTGTGCTGAATGAAAGAATTTCTGATACTCCAATGTGCTGAACTAACATGTATTTTGAGTCATTAATATTGTGTTGAACTAAATATTGTGTTGAACAAATCTAGCTTTATGAGTATATGTCCTACAATCGTTTAAGCTCCTCTTACAGTTTGAATTTAGATTTGAACTGCCAGCGCCCCCTACATCCGCAACGAGTATTGAACCATTTTTTTCCTTGATCAAACAGGCCTAGTGTGAAGTCTCCAGAATAGGATTGGGAAGTTGTATCTATGATAATAAGTTAGGTAGTATTTCCACATCTGCTGAAGTATCTGTAATCTACTGCCTTTCTTTCTCTCATAGCTTTAAATGATGGGGTGTTTTCTCCATCATGCTACTGAAAGTAGCAGAAGATACCCCAGCAGCAGAAATTAGATGTTAGATTACACTTGAGTAAACTTTGCTCCTCCAGGGGTTTTGGATATTAACTCCCACAATTCCTAACAGCCTACCGGCTGGGAGCTAGAAAAAAACCCCCCTGGAGGACCAAAGTTTACCCATGTGTGAATGTGTAGAATGTAGGAAACAACAAGAATGCACTTCTTTGATATTTCCAAAAAAGATAAGGAGAAGCTTCTTCTTCAGTCCCAGCATCTGTTAAATAGGAAACACTGACTCACTAAGCACCTGGCAGTCAGAGGTATCTATCTCTAAATCTCTCTGCAGTTCTCTGCAATCTTTGTTGCTTGGAACAATTCTATCTTGGTGACTGGCAGTGCTTTCAAAGTTCCCTTGACTTTGGCTATAATTGATGACTATGTTTCTTACCCCTGGTTGATTTCACTTACATGTATTCCTGGCTTGGTATAACAATTCCTGGACAGCAGATTCAAAGAACATCAAGTGGGGGGGGGGGGGAACTAGCACAATAAAAGAAAATGATCCTAACGTTGAACTAGTGGAAGACTATTAAAACACTAAGAGGTCACAGAGGAAAGTAGTGAAAGTCAATTTCCCAATCATTCCCTGAGCATAGATATAGTATGTGATCAGTGAGGGAGAGAGGAGAAAGAACACACGGGAAGGAAAAGGTGAGGGAAACCCAGGATATTTAAATAAAAGATTTGGACTCAAAACCATGCAAAACAGAAAGAACAGGGAGTTTTCCTCTCTCGATAAACCCTTTTCTGGGATCACTATAAGTCACTTTGAAGGCACTTTTGTTTCTAGAAAAGTTTTGCTTTCTTTCCTGAGCTTGAGGATAAAACAATTAAACTCTTACTCTAGATTTGCCGGTGATGCTAAAATCAAACAATAATTTATTAACTGACAAGAATTTTAGGCTTTCTCTCCTCCTGAGTCTCACTACAAAGTCTTTATGAGGAGAGGTAAAGTCTTTAAGAGATAAAACACTGTTCTGGCTGAACTGAGGCTCTTGAATCTTTATTTCTTTTTATTGTCTCTTGTATGGTATTCAACTGTCTCTAAGATGGTCTCAATATTTAACTCTGACTGGACTTGAATACAGCTCATACAGCTCCTACTGGACGTGCTATTTTGTAGACTTTCTGGCCTTCTTGTTTCTTCGAGCAAACACACTAAGTATGAGAAGACTAGAAACTCATGTTATATAAGGTATATATTCATCATATATCAAAAAGCATATATCAAATCTAGAAAGACATATAGTACATACTCAACAAGTCTTGCGTCCCAACACACTCGTTATATACATCACATAAAAAATAGTGCAGAAATCACAGGCTGAATATTGAAAATAGAATATAAAGTCACCAGTGGAGTACCTTCCAAACGAGTCTCGGTCAAATGCAAGTGAGATAGTTGGATCAAATCCGGAGTATATCCCAGGGAAATCCGGTATATATGTGGTAATGCACTGTCCAACCAACAAATAATCACAGGAAAGGATGAAATGTCCCAGGTTCATGTTGGGAGGGATATCTCACGGTGGTAGTTGGAGTTGTGTTGAGACGTAGAGACCAATTGCAGGAGGACGCTGTGGCCGGCCGCTTACGGTGGAGCTGCAAGGCCTGACCCGTTTCTCCTCGTTAAGAGGCTTTTTCAAAGCGGAAAGAATTATCACCAGCTAAGTGGCGGGCATCCTAAAGATCTAAGAGACATACCAAAGTATCTCATCATTGAAAGTATCTCATCTTAAAACTATAGTTACAAAAATTACAATTCTAATAATAACATACATACCATGGAACGGAACATCACATAGCACAGCAAATGCTTCGTGTTGGCGACCCAAAGGTAAGTATTACCAGGGAATTGGGTAATTTATAGGTGATTAACAGACAGGTTAATTAGCACAGGTGTTAGACCAGAAGGTCAGAAATGGACCGAACCTCATTTAAACCCCTCGAACAGAACCCTGACTGAACCCCTCACAAAGCTACACACAAAATGCTAATTCCCTCTAACTAAAAAGGGATGAAATAGGGCAAACAATGTAAGTAACAAATAATTGAAGAGGCGATTAATATGAAATCAAGGCTAGAATTGCATCTCATGTGGAGGTTCATTGTTCTTTTATTCTCCCCCTGCTTTAATCTAAAAGCAAACTTTTTGATCCACGAGAATATAGAATCTCCATTATTTCTATTTTTCTGATAAGTAGAAAATCCACTGAAGGAAGAGAAATTTTTTCCTGGAAAGTATTAAAAATGAAGACATCTACCTTGGACTTCTTTGCCACAATAAAAACAACTATAGAATATTCAGGCAAATGTTTTTTTTTAATGGCTTAGATCAGTGCTTCCCAACCAGTGTGCCGTGAGCGATCATCAGGTGTGCTGTGGGAAATTGGCACTCTCCCCCCTCCTAGCAGCCCCCTCACAGGTTTCCAAGAAACAAATTGAGCCTCTCCACTTAGAAATGTTTGGGGTATTTTTTTTTACTATTTTACTGGATTTTTGAGAGTTCCCCCCTCAAAAGGAACGGTTTACAAAAGCTTTAATACATCCATAGTTAACTGGAAGCAAGTTTCACTCAGGGTGAAAATTCACAAAGGTCTGGAGAACAAGCTCTATGAGGAGCGGCTTGAAGAGCTGGGCATGTTTAGCCTGAAGAAGAGAAGGCTAAGAGGAGACATAATAGCCATGTATAAATATGTGAGGGGAAGTCATATATATGTTGTGTTCATCAAAACAGGCCCAGGTTTCACACTAAGTGTATAAATACATTAAAAAACATATGAACTATATGTATTACTGTGTTAGAGTGTCATTTTGTGTCATTTTGGTTGGTGATATGCCCCAGGATTTTGTAAATGTAAAAAATGTGTCGAGGCTCAAAAAAGGTTGAAAAACACTGGCTTAGATGAATACACTGCAAGTTATATGTCAAGTCTGATATATTTCTTTTGCAATACTTTTGTACATAAGTTTGCTGACCTTTAGGCATATATGTATTTTTAATGAATGGGAAATAAGACTGCAAGTATCGGCTATTAGAACAGAAGGAGACTGCATGAAATATCCTATGTATATTTACTCAGAAATAAATTCAATTGTCGACAATACGGCTTACTACGGAGTAAGTGTATTTTGGATTGCAGCCAGCAGGTGCTAGTCTGAGCTCTGCCTATCTTTCCCAAATTGCTTCTCCATTCCTTGTTCCAAAGTAAACACCAGGATTACATAGTAGGTGAAATACAGATAGCTTAGACTGGGTTTGGTGTTCTTTTCAAACCAATTATTTGCTCTGCTTTTCTTAGCCTTAGAACAATGTGCTTGCATTTTTATTATCAAACTATCCAGGCGTTCACTGCTTTGAGGATAAGAATGTTAATCTTCTCTTGTTCTCAGCAGTCTGTCAGAAACAACTCTCCAGTGAAAATTCGCTGTAATTTAATTCCTTTTTGCAAGGGCCACAGTGAAATACAAGAAGTGGTTTTGTTAGATTTTATAAATAAAAAAACCAACAACAACATGGATTCATTTTTTAAAACACCCAAAAGCAATCACAATAACAATGACTGCTTTTAGCATTCTGTGATTTGAGAAGGGTTCAATTTGTTACACAGCGCGTGTTTTGCCCAACGTCCCAGCGCCCAAAGTCCAAATGCAAAATACTCTCAGACTAAAGTAAAGGTGAACAGAAAAATCTTTACTCTTTACTTTGCAGAGTTGAAAACAAAATTGGCAATGTTGCATACAAAAAGTCAGGCAGTGCAACAGATTTACACAGTCTTTGTAAGGATCATAAAATAAGGCATCTTCATATTTACAGCAAATGAGAGATCAAAAATAAACCTGAAGTAAAAGCTATTATACCATAGCCTCCTTTAGAGTAGCTTCACCAAACTGCTCCCCAGAGTCAGGCCTTTGTCCATAGAGAAAAGGCTCTCCAGAAGCTTTCCCTCAGGATCTTTCCTTCAGCATCTCCTGCTGGAACTCCATGCTGGTGAACCGGAACTCCACCAGAATGTATTTTTTAAAACTCAGTTATAGCCCCTTGGGTGTGATACAAAATTGCTGGTTGACCTACTTAGCCAGCTGAACAAGATAATTACTAGGGCTGTTTCCGAATTTCGGATGCTTCCAAATTTCAGAGTTTTTTGCCTACTTCCGACTTTTGAAGCGACTTCCGATCACTACCTCCCAAACGGAGTGGTGTTGCATTCCGAATTTGTTTGAAATTCCATATTCTGAATTTCGGATGTCATTTCCGAATTTTCTTGCTGATTGCTCATTGGCTGACTCTCCCTTCTGCTGATTTTTTGGGCCATTTTTTAAGGTGGACGTCATTTTTGAAGACTTCTGAAGACTTCCGAATTTCGGAAATTCAATCACATCCGATTTTTGAACGAAATCAACATCCGATTCTGAAATTGAAGCAATTTTTTTGCCTTTGGAAACAGCCCTAATAATTACCACTCATAAGGTTTTTCTTCACACACACACACACACACTTGGTCCTGCAAGGACTTACCACAACCATCATAATTTGGCTCATTTGGGGAAGGAAATGCAAAGCATTTTTAAGGTGAGTAATCCAAGTTTGTACTAAAACATTGCTCATTCCTTACTATTTCTGCCTGAAGTTAATTTTCAGAGGGATAGGGCCATTGGCAAAAGTGTCTAGCAAGATGAAACACTGTACACAGGCACCATATTCTGATATTGTTGTCAGCAATCTATGATTTTGGCTCCATTTAATAGCTCAGAAAGGTTCAAACAACCCTATGACTGCTTAACTGCATTACAGTCCTTATAGAACCAACAGAAAGGCACCCACATTTCTACCCTTTACTTCTATGCATATGAGACACAGAGACATGATTTGGAAGGGGTTGATAGAGTTCAGCTGGTAGATCACCAACAAAGAGCTATAGGACTTACATATTTCCTTCCCTAAATGACCACCTGTTAGAAAATCGGGGGTGGGAATCACAATCTGGCACTGCCTTTTCTTCAGTGTGAAAACTGTGGTATTTAACAGATGTAGCAAAAACGACATTTCTGGATAACCTCCATTGTTGAGGCTGCTGCTTTCATGCTATAATTCCAGCCATGGTAGACAATGCACAGGAAAAAAAATAACTGCCTCTTAAGACCCCATCACATGAGGCTTGGGCTCCACCCTAGGATGCTTCCAGGACGGAACCCAATGGAGCCCATCCCATGATGCAGGGCTACTTTCAGTGGGGCTCCATCCTGGCTCCATCCTGGAAGCTTCCTAGGATAGAGCCCTGAAAACCCTGGTGAGGGGAAGCTGGAAAGTGAAAGTTTCCCTCATGTTATGGCAAAGGGGACAATACAGGTGATGAAGGATGTGAGACAATGGTTTCCCCCTCTGCCTGCTGGATTTACCCCATTGCCCATGGATGCCTCTACTGTCCCTTGGCTTAAGTATCTCAATGTGATGAGGTACCTAGTGTCTGCATACTCCTCTCATATCAACTGCAAAGGCCTTTCACATTCACAGAGTTTAACACTGTATTTCTTTGTTATTTAACTAATGTAAGCTGTCATTCAATTCTTGAATTTTAAGATTATCCTGCCTAGATTTCTAATTTTTCCTGCATAGAATTCTATTTTATCAGTCACATTGCTTGTACTTAGTATGACAATTTCATCAATTTGGGGGGGTTGCACATGTTTTTGCTTAAATTGTTGATGACCTCCCAAAGCAAAATTGCTTCTCAAATCCTGTGTTGCAAATTTTAAAATGTAAATGTTAAAAAGTAGGGTGGTGGGCACACAGGAAGGAACACAAACCTGCAGAATACTTCATAAAGAAGAACTATAACCTAGAAAACCTTGGTACCTGTAAACTCCAGGCCAGAGGATGGCAAACTATTAATTGAACTACATAAAACAGCCAGTTTCTCTTTATGAAAAGCTACTACATAATTCCACTTCCTCTTCAGTGAGAACATCCCGATGCCTCCAAGAGATGAACCATGAACAAAGCACCGCTGGCCCCTTGAGAACTTCTCTCCTGTGCTGACTCCCAGGCGACGCTCAAGGCCGGCCTTCCAAACAAATCCTTGTCCACAGTGCTGGCATTTCTAGCGTTTCTCTTCTGTATGGACTCTCAAGTGACGGTTAAAATTTCCCTTCTCAGCAAAGCCGGTCCCACATTGCTGGCATTTAAAGGGTTTCTCTCCTGTGTGGACTCTTAGGTGACGCTTCAGGACTCCCTTCTGGGCAAAGCCTTTCCCACAGTGCTGGCATTCGTAGGGTTTCTCTCCTGTATGGACTCTTAGGTGACGCTTCAGGCATATTTTCTGAGCAAAGCCTTTCCCACAGTGCTGGCATTCGAAGGGTTTCTTTCCTGTATGGACACTCAGGTGGTACTTCAGGCATTCCTTCTGAGCAAAGCATTTCCCACAGTGCTGGCATTCGTAGGGTTTCTCTCCTGTATGGACTCTTAAGTGACGCTTCAGGACTCCCTTCTGGGCAAAGCCTTTCCCACAGTGCTGGCATTTGATGGGTTTTTCTCCTGTGTGGAGTCTCAGGTGATACTTCAGGCCTGGCTTCTGAGCAAAGCCTTTCCCACAGTGCTGGCATTCGAAGGGTTTCTCTCCTGTATGGACTCTCAGGTGACGCTTCAGGCATATTTTCTGGGCAAAGCATTTCCCACAGTGCTGGCATTCGAAGGGTTTCTCTCCTGTATGGACTCTTAGGTGACGCTTCAGGACTCCCTTACGAGCAAAGCCTTTCCCACAGTGCTGGCATTTGAAGGGTTTCTCTCCTGTGTGGACTCTCAGGTGACGCTCAAAGTGTCCCTTATGAGCAAAGCATTTCCTACAGTGCTGACACTTGTGGGTTTGGAGATGTCTGGCAAGATGCAGCTTGCGCCTAAGATGCCTGCTGCCCTTCATGCTTGCTTTTGTGGCCCACCAGTTATCTCCTATAAAGAAAGACAAGGATAGACAAGCGTGAATCCCAACTTTCAGGGAGGAAGAACCTTTTGGGGAAACGGGAATGGAGGAAGAAGTGGAGAGTAGTCGGGCCTGCAGAGGAGGGAGGGGCGAGGGACTACAGCAAAGCTGCAGAAGGAGCAGGCCACCCAAGAGGCTTGTCAAAACTGGAAACGGGCAGGATGGGTCTGCAGGCCAATGAGGATGTGGTTGGTTGAGGGGGGCAGGAAGAGGGGAGCTGGGTTGGTAGCCTTGGGCCAGTTGTGGCCTTGCTCTTGGGATGACAAGCGGGGACACTCTCCTCTCAGGGTCCCACTTTCGCCTCTCTGTGCGCATATGCTCATCCTTTCCAGAGTATACCCATCCACAAACATGGGCATGCATTTAGGCAAAACCACAGGACCAGTGTGAACGGGTTGTGATTACTCTGAATGACACACGAGTGGACCTGAGAGCCCAGGGCTGCCTGGGAAGCCATTGCTTTCTGGACTCTTGAGGCCTTCCCAGAGGCACCTTCCAGACCCAGAGAATGACTGGTTGAGAATTACTCCCAGTCGCTAAGGGGAACCCCTTGATGTTCCTGGAAAACAAGGACCTGAGCTGAAGAGGACATTAAAGGAGTATCATTGCACTGTGGCCAAGGAATTGAAAGGGCCCTGAATAGGAAAGGGAATGTTTTGAAGGTCCTTACGCAGGAAGGTCACATTCTCAAAGGTCTCCATCATGACCTCCTCATACAAGGCCCTTTGCTTCTTGCTCAGTAACCTCCATTCCTCCTCTGTGAAGTAGATGGCCACATCTTTGAAGGTCAAGGTCACCTGCAACAGAAAATAGAGGCCACTCAGATAACGGCTTATCAAAACTGGAGGGGAGCTTTGGTGCCTCCCAAAGAGCGACTGGATTGCTCCAGAAGCCAGGCAAGAGTGGGACATGTTTGACTCTTCTCCCATTTCCGTTTGAAGAGGAGTACATGAGGGAAAAGACCAGAGTTCAGTCTGGATTCCTGATGAACTAGATGTCATACGTGAAAGGAGATTTCATTTGGCATGTGGATGCTCTTCCCCATAGGTCTTCCCAATCTGCATTACGCATTGGCAGAACTCTAGGGCCGAGGATGGGATTTGCAGCCTATACAGTCAAGACCTTTCACGGAAAGAGACTCTTCCCATCCTTGATGTTAAGCTAAGGCAACCACAAACTAAATCCTTAGCAACGACTGCCTTCCATGAAGCTGAAAACACCAGCTCTCCCAGTCAGGGGCCTCCTTCCTCCAAAGGGGTCTTTCCAGCCCTGCCCCAAACCCATGATTTCAATTCTTCTGCGGAGGGAAGAAGAAGGAAGGAAGGAAAAAGAGAAAGGAAAGGAAGGAAGGAAGAAGGAAAGAAAGGGAAGGAAGAATGAAAGAAAGGAAAGGAAGAAGGAAGGAAGGAGAGAAAAAAGGAAGGGAGGAAAGGAAGGGGAAGATAGAAAGGAGGAAAGTAGGGGAGGAAGGAATGAAGGAAAGAAAGAGAGAAAGGAAAGAAGAAACGGAAGGAGAGGTAGAAAGGAGGAAGGAATGAAGTAAAGAAGGGAGGGAAGGGAGGGAAGGAAGACAGAAAGAAGGGAAGAAGGAAGAGAAGAATGAAGGAAAGAGAGAGAGAGGAAAGAAGGAGGGAGGGAGGGAGGAAAGGAAGGAAGAAGGGAGGGAAGAAGGAATGAAGAGAAGAAGGAAGGAAAGGAATGAAGGAAAGAAGGAAGGAAGGAGGGGAATGGAAAGGTAGGGAAAAAAGGAAGGAATGAAAGAAAGGAGGGAGGGAAGAATGAGGAAAGGAAGGAAGAGACGAAAGTAGGAAGGAAGGAAAGAAAGGAAAGCAAGAAAGGGAGAAAGAGAAAGACAGAAAGAATGGAAGTAGGGAGGGAGAGAGGGAGAGAGGGAAAGGAAGGAGAAAGGGATGGAGAAAGGAAGGAAGGAAAGAAGGAAAAATAGAAAGAAAGTAAGAAAGAAAGAAAAAAGGAGGGAAGGCAAGGAATGAAGGAAGGAAAGAAGGGAGGGAGGAAACAGACTTTGTTAACCTCTTTAGGGGGCATCTTTCTGGCGCCTTCTTCGGCAGAGGTGGAATTCACTGGGTTGTCTTTGCTCCGTATGATGTCTGGAGACTCTGCAGGCCAAGTTTGGACTCAGGCACACCTGCAGTGAGTACAAATGGAGGGCTTTACACAGGCATGCAGCCATACACAGACCACCAATAGAGAGTGAAATTACTCCAAGAGCAGATCAAGCCTGAGGTTTCTCTAGACGTCAAAGTAACCGAGGCTATCCTAATTTTGAAGAGAGAGGGCCCCAGTTGGCCACGATAATAATAATAATAATAATATGTTTCCTGTCACCTTCCAGGCAGATCACAACAGTAAAGACTGGACACAAAATGGCTTCCCCCTGGCTTGCCCCACTCAGCTGCCCCTCGGCCTCTTCCCTCCTTCTTGCCTCAGCCAGGTGTCAATCAACCAGAATTCCCTGATTCTAAACTGTATTTCACATTGGCATCAACAACCGCCTTTTCCGGGCAAGATGGGGCCTCACCCTGGCCCAGCCAAGCCTTGCCGAAGCAGGAACTGGCCAGCCGTGCTTTCCCAAGGACTGAGGAAGGTGCTAGGAAGGTTCTGTGGGCAGCCACTGAGCATGCTCAGGACTGACAACACTGGATACAAAATGGCACCCCTTCCCCTAGCTTGCTCCCTCAGGAGCCTGATTCCCTCAGCTGAGACCCTCTTCTTTCCTTCCTTTCCTCAGCCAGGTGTCAATCAATCCAATTGAGGGGGGTCTCTTTCCCAGCCGTGGAAACCCCCCCTCCTTGTGTCCCAGGCATTAAATGGTCCATGTTTTGGCCCCATCAATTTAGTTGGTCTGAGCTGTGATTTCCTTCTGTCTTGAAATAAGGCTGGGTAAAAGGTTTTACTCAAAACATTTCCCCCTCGAAGGATCATTTTCTATTTACGTGAAGCAGGAGTGAAGCAGAATAACTCTGAGTCCCAAAACTCCCAAATGTTACCTTTTACCTCAGGCGGCGTAAACGTGCGGGCACAGGAATGAGGAAAGACGTAACAACCGGCTGCGGCAATGAAGTCAAAGGTTTATTGATTACATCAGCTGACGGAGTCTGCCTAGCATAAGGCTGCCATGGCAGAGCCCCGAACAAGACCCAGCATTCAAGCTTTATACAAGCAATGGTGGCAATTTTTCAGCCCTACCCTTCTTCATACATATCATTGGCTAGCATTCATGAAACCACATTTCATTACCCAATTAAACAAAGCACTGTTCAGCATTACATTTTTATCTGCCAACTTGAACAGATACTGTCACCGGTGTATTCATTTATCTCAAACAAAGGTCAGTTAGGATACAGCTCTCTCTCTCTCATGTCAGACAGATGTTGAGTCTTGACATCACTGAATTTGTGACCTTTGCATAAATAGTGATCTGTGCAATGAGTTTAACTTGTCAGTCCCAATAACACATTTTACTGATCAGCCTTATCACTTCTGCTCTCCGGTGGAGGCCTACAAAGGATCGTCTTACACCACCAGCAGAGCCAAAACAAACAAAACTATACAATACACAGAAAAACCCAAAACTGGCACCCCCAAGTCCCAAGGTCATGTCTTTGGGCGACTCTCGGATGACTATCCTCCTCTTCGGGGGTCTTTCGATCAACCTGTCCCCAGGAGAGTGGCCCCCCCACGATGCTGACTCTCCTTTTCCTTTAGACCTCCTTTGGCGCGCCTGCCGGAACTTTGGTCAGGCATATCTTTCTGGTCATCGTCCACCTGGATAATAACATCTCGGCCATTTAATGGCTTATTTCCATCTGTATCTCTTTGGATTTCGATATATAGGTCCAAGGCCTTAATCTCTTTGCTTGGGGAAACAGGAAAACATCATATCACATCACACTGCCTGTTTTACTTCCAATCTCAATGGGCCAAGTCTCCATTTTGTTTGTTTTAAATACCACATAATATCACCTGAGGAAACATAAATAGAACAGTAACAGGGAAACACAGCACATCATTTTAAACAAATAGAAACCATTTGCACCTCTTTTCATTTTCCTTTCCTTTTCCAGCTCTGTGGAATCTCTCTGTGATGGTTTTTCATATCTCAATTCATAACTAGCAATCTCAAACAGTGTAGGTGCATATCTAATCTTTTAACAATATCATAAGAAGAATTTGGATTTCATTCAAATCAGTTTCTTGACACATTTTCGCTAAAGTTCCTTTCAATGTCCCAATTCCAAGTCACCCCTAGGGAATGGAATCCTCCAATGAACAATACCTGGACCATTTGCAACCAACATATCCACAGTCCTGAGCTTGCAATCTTTTGGCAATCGAATTTTTATCAATTGGTAAATGGTATCTCTCTCCCATTCCATTGTAATGGGGCGTGGCATCCAGCTGTGAATGGCATCATCTTCATCTCCTTTTTTTTTAAAGACACGATTCTGAACACTTGACTAAAAGGGCACAAACAAATTAATCTTTTTTTTTTCAAACTAACAGTCCAAACTAAATGGTGGTAATGATCACTTTAACAATTCAACAAGAGAAAGCAGTTAACTTGAAAAGGATATAGCCTTTAGTACAATCTCAAGCAGGTCCGGCCTTGGTTATTTTTAGGCTCAGATGGCCATCTCATGTCCAACTTTTATCTCTTTTGATCTCTGGCATAAGAAAACAATCTCAGTCATCCTTGATTGAAGAAATAAGTCTATTAGATTCCAAGTAAAATGAGGACAATATCTATATTCTGTAATCTGTAGTCTCTAAGATCAGTCTCTGTATAAGAAGGCCTGTAAATAAAGTCACTCATCCGGCCAATACTCTTTTTTTTATAAGCAGGGTTCCACATAATTTCCAGGCCTGAGACCTGTAAAGCAAAGATAGTGAAGAGAGGAAGGGGGGGGGGAGAGAGGGGAGCTAATTACCCAGTCGCAGGATCCTCCTCTGATTTCCATCGATATCACATCTTTTGCTTTCACAATCTCTCTCCACGGTTTATCTCACATTTCTCTGTCCATCTGCTTTTATCAATTCCATCATGACATCATATTCCATTTAATTTACTTCCCCAAGGACACTAGGTGTCGCTGTTGTAATCGCCTTTTATCAATTCCATCTCTCGTTCATTGTCACTCTCAGATTTTCTCCGTTGAATTCACACTAAAAATCATGTCTAGGGTTGTCCTCATAAAATATATTTCGCTGTGAGAATCATGGCCTTCCCTTTAAATCAGTTATTAAACAGAAATAGTTCCAAAATGTCATTTTTCATTTCCAAAAGGTTGCTGTAAAATAATTCTCACACAGTTCCAGGGAAACATGACTAGATTCATTATAAACTGAACCACTTAATGTCTCAGTTTATCTTAGCCACGAAACGGCGGCTTGACTTTTTAAAAGAGACCTCTTTTTTCCTCTTCCACCTAAAACTCTGTGCTGCCACCCGTGGCAGTCTCTATGTACTTCTACATAATAAAAAGAAGGAGGAGCCTCCCAACCTGCAAATAGTTAATGTATCCAGTCTGTAAAGAAGGAAAAAAACAAACCCCAAGGGAGGAATGTTCCCAAGCCCTGGCACAGCACCAATGAGTAAAATTTCACATTTTACAAGTAAATTTCCATTATCCACAGAGGCACAGAGTGAAGTAGGATTTTTTTTTAACATAAGTAAGCAAATATTCATTTTTCCAGAATCATTCATTCTCCACAGATGCTTGTTAGTGATTAGAGAGAAGCCTCATTCACACACACGTTGATGTATTAATTAAGAACTGCATATGCTTAGCAGTCACCCCCCCATTCACTGGTATGCTCTTTTTAGATAAGGGAAACTGTGGGCGCCATCTTTCCGCAGGGACACACAACCCACACTCTTATATATAATCTTTACAATGCAACATCTCTAAGTATTCATCATACTGGCACATTTTCCCCACACATGCATTTCTTATTGGTAAAACACTCATTATTCTTTTTGTACATTTTCTTACAGGTTTAAAACACATATATATTCTTATGAATGTATTCCATTTTGTTCCCATAAACAGATAACATATAATAAGGCATCTCTTTCAAGCCCAGTATTTTAATATGCAGACTCATTTCTTCCCAAATGCAAGGTCAAAGACCTCTCTCCTCCTGCCAACTTTCTTTTCTATCTGTTATCAGCCTTCTAGGTACATCCTGCTCCCAGGAAGAGAGTTTCTTTCTTCCAAAACTAGATACCCTTGACTTTATCAGACACATAAAACAATTTACACTTTTACAATTCCACAGCACTTTTGAACAAACATTTTCTAGCTCATGCATACACACAGGATTTGATTTTATTTTTCTCTCTTATAGACCAGAAAGGCCTCACACCTCAAGGGCGTCCCCTTGCTTTCCGGAACTCCCACCACCCATTTCTAAGGGGCACTCAAGGTTCTTCCCCTAAATGGCGTGTGTGTGTTCCCTATGTCGGATTTCTCACTAGACAACAGAGCATCCATTGCCCCCGACTTTCTCTGCGCGCTTTCAAGTGCCAGATTGCTCGCTAGATGCAGTTTCCCAAACTGCACCCCCGGACTTCCTTCTTTCGTTTGAGTTCACTGCCAGCGATAGTGATTGCGGTCCCTCGGTCTGTGAGCGGCGGTCTGGGGCGAGCCAGGCAGCCGGTCGGCAGGTGATTGGGGCCCCCCTATTCCCAGCCCTCCTGGGTCGCCTCAGCTCCTCTCACGAACGAGTGCCGACTAGGCAACTAGATTACGTCCTCCACATTACAGACCCGTCTTATCGCCTTGTAGATCACGTCGGGCTGGTCGCCAAATGAAGCAGAATAACTCTGAGTCCCAAAACTCCCAAATGTTACCTTTTACCTCAGGCGGCGTAAACGTGCGGGCACAGGAATGAGGAAAGACGTAACAACCGGCTGCGGCAATGAAGTCAAAGGTTTATTGATTACATCAGCTGACGGAGTCTGCCTAGCATAAGGCTGCCATGGCAGAGCCCCGAACAAGACCCAGCATTCAAGCTTTATACAAGCAATGGTGGCAATTTTTCAGCCCTACCCTTCTTCATACATTTCATTGGCTAGCATTCATGAAACCACATTTCATTACCCAATTAAACAAAGCACTGTTCAGCATTACATTTCTATTTGCTAAGAGCTGTGTCGCAGCATTAATTCTTTAGTCCCATTGTTCTGTTATGGCCTTATGGGCAAAGTGTTCTTGAATGGCAACATTTCTATGCCGTCCCTCTTACTCTCGTCTCTGGCTGCTAGCATGATTTCTGGCAAGCTATCTAGCTATACTAATGAAGCAGAATTGAGGAGTTATGGAACTCCAAGTACCAATTAAATCTTACCAAGCTGCTTGTACGCGCGGGTTCTAGGATGAGGGAGAACACACGACAACTGTGAAATAGGTGAAAATCAAAAAAAAGAATTTATTTCTGACACCAGCTGGTGGGCTTTGCCAGCAGAACACAGCTGCAGGTAGGGGCAAAAGACCCCGTCACATCTCATACAAAGACATTTATACCCGTAATGGAGTCATTTCAGTTTTGCCCACCCCTTCTTCATGGATAAAACAATCATAAATGGCTGGTGATTACTGTTGTTTACATGACATTTCATTAATCCAATAGACACTGCATAAGTCATTAGCATCATCTCTCTGTCATACCTAAGAATGAGAACAATAGCCATCTATTAGTTATTTCTTTCTCACAGTGCAAGCTATCAATGCTGAGTCTCTCTGTTCCTGACTTGAAACAATATTTCCGGGCTCCCTGCCAGCAGCGGAGAAGGACGGACTCTTGCCATGCGCACTGCTGTTTCCATTCACATTAAAATACCCATTAACTTTCATAGCTCAAACTGCACTGTTTCCACCCATCTAGCCTATAGTATCTCAAATTGGGCACAGGGTGTATTAAAATGCATTAAATCACAGTGTTAGTCTTTCATTGCATGTGCCTGTCTGATTTTTGGCACCAAAACCCTCTTTTTCAGAGTTGACACGCAAGTAGCATCACTCTCTGACTGTACTTTTTATGCTCGGAAAAGTACCAAACCTGCTTTATTCCAGAATTTCTCTTTCTTGTAGGAAACTCATCACATGGAGTTTCCCTACACACGTCTGGAACACCTATTTAGACCAATTGACCCTCCAGTCCCGTGGGACCCCAGGTCTTCCAGCTTTGACAGTATGCACACCTTTTACTGTCTCCAGGGAACTCTGTACTGCCTTTGCACAACATCTGAGCACAATAGGCAGACAGCACATTATGACCAACACAGAACATATCACCACAATGATTATCATCACAAGTGAACGCAACCAATGTAGGTTCGGCAGCCAGCTCAATAATGTATTCCAAAAATCACTTGGAGCCGAATAAGTCTTCTGTATTTCTCTAGCAGCACCCTGAATTTTATTCAGATCCAGCTCTATATCACCACTCTTATTTACAAAATGACAGCAAGTTTGGTTTAACCACACACACAGACCGCCTTCTTTTGAGAGTAGGTAGTCTAAAGCCAGCTTTTGCTGCATTTCCATTCTCGCCAGAGAATTCATTTCTTCCTGTAAAATTGACAAGCCCTCATGGGTGTCATTGGCCAAAGCTTCCAAATCATGTGATAACACACGCAACTGCTTTATGTTCCAAGCTACCC